>NW_024121432.1:4566958-4669458 GCF_016745375.1 Pimephales promelas
ACAGGATTAAAAAAAAAATAATGATGTACAGATAAACAAGTAAACTTCAGTCCAGTCAAGTGGTCATCTTGAAATCAATATAAAAATCATCCTAATGTTCACTTTATAAAAATCAGTTAATTTTTCATAAGCTGAAGATGGACGTTTGTACAATTATACAAAAATTACTTTCCAAAAAACAACCAGACGACAGATGGCATGGAGTATATTGTATGCAGCAGGTCATTTAGATAATTTAGAGGCTTTAAAAATATGTGCATCAAATATGTGAAACAAATTGACACGTACTTCTAATTGCAGTGGGCAACAGCGGTTCAGAAGACACTCGGGTAAAGATGAGAAATTTCACTCCATTCCACAGAACATTTCAAGTGTGTCCAATACAAGCCCTTGCTCACTAATGTCTCCCAGAATGGGGTGGATTAAGCTTACCTTTGCAAGCAAGCAATTTATACACACCCGCAGAAGCCAGAAGAGCCTCACTCCACCTCTACGGCCCACTGAACCAAGTGCAGTCAAGCAATTAGGTCAGGCACTCGCCTGGGCAACCCGCTTCAGTGGCTCTGATGGGTCCTGACTCTTATCTGCCATGGTCAGTCAGCAAGAAGAACAAATTAGCTGTAGGAAGATGATGACAAAGAGTGGACACGAGTCAGAGGCAGGCCCGAGTTTGAGAGAAGGGCGAGTTGAAGTGACTTGGCGTTAGTCACAGAGATGATCACAGACGTTGGTTCTGTCCCGATCAGTCTGGCTCCTCGAGTTGTGAATCTGCGTACGCCAGCACTTTACATGGCACGGCAGGGGCCAGAAATCTATACAATGACAACTTGACCTGAAAATAGGTCATAGGTCTGTTCTGAGGGTCACAGCAGCAGAAAAAAAAGCTGAATGCAAAAAATATATTGCATTTGTAATAATAATCCATCAGATATCGGATGGATGGACAGCTGGATAGATTGATAGATTGATGAATGGATAGATGGGTGTTTGGATGGACGGAAGGAGGGATGAATATATGGATGGATGATCGATAAATGGATGGATTTAAATACAGATGGATGGATTTATGGATGAACGGATGGGTTGATGGATATACGGATGGGTGGATGGGTAGATGGATATACGGATGGGCGGATGGATATACGGATGGATGGATATACGGATGGGTAGATGGATATACGGATGGATGGATATACGGATGGATAGGTTTATCTGCGGGATGGATAGATGGATGGATAGATTGATATACGGATGGATACATGGGTGTTTGGACGGAAGGAAGGATGGACGGATATATCTATGGATGATCGATAAATGGATGGATTTAAATACAGATGGATGGATGGATTTATGGATGAACGGATGGGTTGATGGATATACGGATGATGGATATACGGATGGGCAGATGGGTAGATGGATATACGGATGGGTAGATGGATATACGGATGGATATACGGATGGATGGATGGATGGATGGATATACGGATGGGTAGATGGATATACGGATGGATGGATGGATGGATATACGGATAGATATACAGATGGGTAGATGGATATACGGATGGATGGACAGATATACGGATGGATAGGTTTATCTGTGGGATGGATGGATGGATAGATTGATATACGGATGGATACATGGGTGTTTGGACAGAAGGAAGGAGGGTTGGACGGATATATCTATGGATGATCGATAAATGGATGGATTTAAATACAGATGGATGTGCGGATGGATGGATTTATGGATGAACGGATGGGTAGAAGGATGGATAAATTGATATACGGATGGATAGATTATATACGGATGGATAGATTACTATGGATGGATATACGGACGGATAGATTGATCTACAGATGAATAGATGGATATACGGATGGATGGATGATGGATAGATTATTATATGGATGGATAGATGATATATGGATGGATAGATTGATCTACAGATGAATAGATGGATATACGGATGGATGGATGATGGATAGATTATTATATGGATGGATAGATTGATCTACAGATGGATATATGAATCTACAGATGGATAGATTGATCTACAGATGGATAGATGAATCTACGGATGGATAGATTGATATATGGATGGATAGATTGATCTACAGATGGATAGATTGATCTACAGATGGATAGATTGATCTACAGATGGATAGATGAATCTACGGATGGATAGATTATTATATGGATGGATAGATTGATCTACAGATGGATAGATTGATCTACAGATGGATATATGAATCTACGGATGGATAGATTGATCTACGGATGGATAGATTGATCTACAGATGGATAGATTGATCTACAGATGGATAGATGAATCTACGGATGGATAGATGAATCTACGGATGGATAGATTGATCTACAGATGGATAGATTGATCTACAGATGGATAGATTGATCTACAGATGGATACATGAATCTACGGATGGATAGATTGATATATGGATGGATAGATTATATACGGATGGACAGATTAATATATGGATGGATAGATGGATATACGGCTGTATAGATTATATACGGATGGATAAATATGGATTATACATGGATGGATAGATTACTATATGGATAGATAGATGGATATACGGATGATAAGGACTCTGTGTAGAACAGTAGAGGATGAGTCATGTCTACTGAAATGCAATCTTTTGTTGACTGAGGTCAAGCTGCAAATATGCGATTCAAGGTCAAATTCAGCTAAAAAAAAGCCCAATACTCTTACGCGAATACATTAGCTGCAGAATGAGCTCACACACACTGTGTCAGGGTTATATATATGCACATCTCAAAGATTTGAAATTCATGAATATACGGTATAGATATTTTACACCGCATAACATAGTCCCATTAAAAGCACCAAAGAAGCCCAATTACAGTTGGTGTGTCTGCTGCCACTTTTCTGTGTGATTAAGTAGTTTGTGATGTATTCCCTCAGGTGCAGTGATCTCGGGTGTAAAGATCCATTAAGCCTCTCGGTGTGTTTTAAAAAGCCCATCAAGGTCACTGGCTTTGGATGGCTAGGCATCATAAATGTTTCTGAATGCTCGTGTCGAGGGTAGAGGCGCGATCCAGGCCATCGCTGTTATTACTAATGAGCTGTTTTGACAATCAGGTTGTCCTGGCAACATAAGCTTATCGGCGGAGGAATCGAAATAATATTCATGCGGAGAATGCATGAGGTATTTGGGTTGCAGAAGGACAAAGCTTACATAATGCTCAAACTAACCCACGGGCTAATGACTGCATCTGCGGTCTCTCTATATCAGTTTGTGTCAGGTAGTGCTGTAACTTTTTTCCAGAGAATATATCTTAAAGTTATGCAAATAGTTTTGTTCTAAGCAGATATTTTTGCATAAGCCAATATGATCACCATATTTATCCCAATTGATTAGTACTTACTCATTTTCTGAGATGTTATGTTTAAATATCCAAATTAGGCTAATATAATTAAATCCAACACAGAAATCTGAACATTGGATTAAAAATATTCAAATTTGTTTTTTTAAAGTATATTTTTGTAACACTTTATTAGACATTCTACTAACTATTGCAACTATTATAATTACTTTATTATAAAAAATACTCTTACACCTAACTCACCTCAACCAGGCTAAAAAATTATTTTGATATATATATATGTATATATATATATATATATATATTTTTTTTTTTTTTTTTTTTTTGCCTGGTGAAGAAATACACAAATTAAGAAGAAAGCCAAAATGTTACATGTTATGAATGTATATTTACGGAGTAATTGCCTGTTTTAGAGATTTTGGGGTAAAAATGACTTTACACAGAGATTGCTAAAGTCTAATTTACTCATGGAGATGCATTAAGATCTCAATATCTCTGGAATTTAACTTTTTACTGTAATAAAATAATTGTTTGTTAAGAAACCAGAATCTAAAAGTATATTAAGGATATCTTTAATAATTCTTGAGTTACAGGCATGCAAGTGTTCCCATTTTTGAACCGTCACCATTGGCATATAATGAAACAAAGATTGCTAAAGTCAACAGATTCAACTAATGGACCTTACAATCTCTGTGTACAAAATAAAATAATGATAGTTTGACTGTGAAAATGGTAATTTTGACTCCCTTGATAAAACTGTGTTACGCCCATCCATGACATTTACTGTAGCATTTTGTCTTTCTTCAGAAAAAAATATTGCCAAAATCTAAAATCTGATCCAGGAAAGTTGGTTGATTTGACACTGAATGACCCTCAAGTGGTTCATTGAGTGTAACTAAGAATTTTTTTCAGAAATCAGAAAATGCTGTCCAAAAAAAAAAGAAAAAAAAAAAGAAAGAAATTCACCACGTTTTTTAGGAAATGTATAAAAGGCAAGAATATTAACAAACCCTCTGTTTATAAGTGCAGCTGAAATGCTAAAAAGTTGTAAAAAGTATTTCGCTGAAATGCAAAATAGCTCAAAATAGCTCAAAATCTCAAACTCGCCACTATATACATAAAAAAAAACATGTTTTTTGCCAGTAGATATCATGCCTTAAAGGGATAGACAATTGAAATTGTCTTTGTTTCCATAGTAGTTTCAATTTTGATATTTTTAGCAAATAAAAATATGCCTGCATTATACGACTGATTATAACGGTTTGACCTAAAAATATCAAAATTGAAACTACTGCAGAAACAAAGACACCTACATCTTGAGGTAAGCTAAAACATACCAAAAATTAATTTCCAAATGAACTATCCCTTTAAAACAAGACAAAATACATGCTAAAGGTGTAAGAAAATAATAATTCTGATTGTCTAAGACAAAGTATTTCTACATTTTCCAGTAAAATCATCATAAATAATGATCCTGCTGCTCAAATAATTGACTTGCTAAATACATCAACCAAATGCTAGTGACAACCAGAAATGAAGTCACAAAGATCAGCCAAGACGGTTTCCATAGAGATAATAGACAGACAGCTTCAGCCTGAGTGACAAAAGCGGAGAGCAAAGAAGCAACAGGTTGAGCGCAGCCATATCAGAGCCACATTATCACTCGCATTACGGGGTATGTTGAAGAAAGCGGAGATAGACAGGAGAGGATGTAGGATGAGATATGTGGGGGCTCAATTGCCTGGTGACTTCGGCTGATTGAAATTGACCCGCCGTCTGCAGTTAAAATCTTCTATACTGGAAAAACTGAGAGCTATCGTCTAGTTTTAATTTGAGTGGCTCTCATGTGGTTAGCCAGGGTGAAATTTTACACTGAACGCTTCTAATTTGATGCTGGAAAAAAAAAAGGAGCCACAAAATGTGCCTGTCAATCAATAAAGCGACAGAGGGTGAGAACCGCGCTGTAATCTGGCGGAATGGAATTAAAGCATTTGCATTTTCACATTTGGCGCCGTGAAAAAATGCTGGAAAACTGTAAAGGGCACAGAGTGTTTCGATTATTGATGACACAGCGGCTGTGAGATTAAACTCCAGCAGGTCAATCATCTTTACCTCTGAGTGTTCACAAACTCAACCGTAATTGAGAGAAATTAGGATGGCAGCACCAACTTTATTCAGAAAATGATGGCATATAGTGCACAGTGACAATGCAATTGCATGTTATATTGGCCACCCTGCTGTCGAGATACACTGTAAAAATGCTGTTAATTGGTTAACATTTCTGGTGGAAAACTGTATAAACAATGTAATTTACATGAAAAAGTTACTTCAGGCAAGAATAAAAAATAGTAGTACTCAATTCAATCGTGTAGAAATGAAAGCGTGAATATCAACATTATAAAATAACTTCTGATACTGGTGTTCCCATCATGCACTGAGCCGTGAATAATTAATGAGATTTATTTTTCACTGTTTTCCGTGTGTATTTTTTAATCATTGCTTTTGTTGTTAGGATTAGTAATTTGCCATTTTGTGACATTTGGAGTTCATTTTCTACTTAAAATGACACATTCAAACACAAAAACGATCCAATGTTATTGTCAATGTGTATTGTAAATGTTGTACAAAGAAAATTTCAATTAAACAGAATAGATATCACTTAACTTTTAATTAGCTAAATAAAAATTACTTAATTTCTTATGTTACTTTCACTTAACTTAGTTAAGTATAGTTTACTTAATACTATATGTGAAATTTACTCAAAAAATATTTGTGCAAAAAAAACTGTAAAAAACTGTTTTTTACAGTGTGGGACATTTCATGTCATTTTACAGATAAATCCTGGTTCTCTTTCATAGGTTCACTCAACGCTGCGGATAGCGCAGTGGGATATTCTCTGAATATGCCGATTGTCTGAAGCCCAATAGAATCACGCCAATCCATTGGCTGATGGCGCTCGCGCAATCTGGCCCCGCCCCGACGCAATTACGTCGCATAATCATATACGCGCGTGCGCCATCTTCCCCTCAGATTTCTCTGCCTTCACGAAGCGATCACATCGCCCTTCGTCTCGGTTTTTCTAAGCCTACTTCGGATTATTCGGATTCTTGCACTTCAGCGACTGCACAAGTGGAACTCTGTTCTCCTTCCAGTGAAGCTGCAATGGATTATCGACGTTGCTCTCCGCCATGTGCTCGCTTCATCGCAAGCGACGACCCTCACAGTAAGTGCATCAGGTGTTTGGGTTTCTCACATGCGCGCGAGGCCGTTTTGGGTTTTTCTAAATGTAAATTTTGCGATAATTTACTTCTAAAAACTCTCCGCTCTCGGCTTGCGGTTTTTGAGAAGGATTCTAAATTCGTTTCCCCCGTCGCGCTCCCGAGGCTTCTCGAGGATCCGCGGCCTGGGGTTCGGATGTTGAGCTCGAGGATGTGGAGTTTGAGCAGACGGGCCCCGCTCTTTCTCTCCCTCCATCTCCCGAGCTCGCTCACTCGCCGGTCGAGTTTGCTCATGATTATTTGTGTCCCAGCCCGGGAGCACGCGATTCTGTTTCTTTCGGGCTGGAGGACGTCATCTTTACCGCGGCTTCCGACTCCGAGGATTTCGGGCCTGCTCTCGTCGATGACGTTATCCCGCCTAGCGGCCAGGAAACGCGGCCTACCGCGGCCTACTCTGAGCTCGTGGATGTGCTTTCGCGCGCCACGGAGAAACTCTCGATCGACTGGCCTGACGAGCCTCGCGAATCGCAGTCTTCCAAACTCGACGAGAGGTTTTTCAGTGGCCCTAATTCTAGGCCCCAACGGAGAAAATTGCCATTTTTCAATGATCTGCATCGGGAGATTTCCAGATCCTGGAAGCAGCCTTTTTCTTCGCGTCTCACTAATGCATCAGCTGCTGATTTCACCAACCTCGTGGGTTCTGTGGAACAGGGCTACTCTGCCATTCCGGCTATCGAGGATACTTTGGCCAGCCATCTTGCTCCATCGTCGGCGCCATCTTGGAGGGCACGTCCTCTCCTTCCATCGAAGGCATGTAGAACCTCTTCCTCTCTCATCGGGAAATCCTACATAGCGGCTGGTCAGGCAGGCATGACCCTTCACACCATGGCCATCCTTCAGGCCTACCAGGCCGATATCCTTAAAGAGATGGATGAGGGTAGTGGTGTCACTCCTGAGGCTGTGAAGGAGCTGCGTAAGGCCACGGATTTGGCCTTGAGGGCCACCAAACATACCGCACGTGCGGTGGGCCGCTCTATGGCTGGCGCGGTTGCTGCGGAACGACACTTATGGCTCAACCTCACTGAAATTCGCGATAGAGATAAGGTTTTCCTCCTCGACGCCCCTATCTCTCAGTCAGGTCTGTTTGGGGAGGCGGTAAATACGGTGGTTGAGAAATTCCGCTCTTCCAAGTCTCAATCTGCCGCTTTTAAGCAGTTCATGCCCAGGAGAGTTAGGGAATCCCCCGCTCCCTCCCCTGCCCGAAGACCTAGAGAACGCTTTTCTCAGGGAGCGGAGTCCTCTTTCAGGAGGAGTGACCCAGCGCGTCCCCCACCTCCCACGGTTTGGGGAGCCAGCGGTCGCCCGTTCCCTCGTCAGCGACCTCATAAACGTGTGCAGCTGAAGCGATCCGACAAGCCGCCCGCTCCAGCTGCCTCGTCCCGCTCCTGACCCGTTGGTCGGGAAAAGGAGAGCTCCTCCACAGGCACGAGGTTGGGACAGACCGCGCAAGCGTTTCTGTCCACCTCCAACCAGCTCTCCTTTTCTTACCCTGTCTCCTTCGCCACCCTGGGTGTTTCGAAGAGCAGGCCATATTTCACCGCTTCTACGCAGCCCGGTGCGAGAGGAAGGAGACACCCTGGGTTTTCTCTCCTCTCCCCCGACACTCTCTTTGACTGCCGGTCACGTCCTCAGAAACGTTCTTCCTTTTTCTCTGGAGCAGGCAGGCCCGGTCACCCAGACCTCGGCGTTAGCACCTCTCATCGCGTGTCAGGACGCCAAGGGCTCTCCTGCACGGCCAACCTTGCAACTCCACGGCCTTCAGCACGACACCCTCACTCAGGTATGTCATTTGCATTGCAACACCCCTCTTCCTCTTTCACATTTCTTTCCAGAATGGGAGCGGTTACAAGGGGTATCGCCGTGGATTCTTCGCACAGTTCGGTTCGGCTACACTCTCCAGTTTTGCCGCAACCCCCCTCGGTTCAACGGGATTTTTCCTACTGTAGTCAACAGCGCCACTCAGGCTTCTGTGCTACAGCGGGAAATTTCTTCCCTCCTTCTCAAAGGAGCTATAGAGGAGGTTCCTGCGGAGGAAACCGAACAAGGCTTCTACAGCCGTTATTTCCTGGTTCCGAAGAAAGGCGGCGGCTTGCGTCCCATTCTAGACCTCCGCAGACTAAATTTCGCCCTCTTCAGAGGGAGATTCAAGATGTTGACGTTGAAAGCCATCATCTCTCAGATTCGACCAGGAGATTGGTTCGTGACAATAGACCTCAAGGATGCCTATTTTCACATCCAGGTCGTGCGGCGTCACAGAAAGTTCCTCAGGTTCGCCTTTGGAGGGAGGGCGTTCCAGTACAAGGTCCTTCCCTTTGGCCTTGCCCTGGCACCGAGAACGTTCACGAAATGCGTGGATGCAGCACTGGCCCCCTTGCGGCTCCAGGGCATTCGCATTCTCAATTATCTGGACGACTGGCTCATTCTAGCCCAGTCCAGGGAGTTGGTTACCCACCACAGGGACACTGTTCTCCGCCATATTCAGTCTCTCGGCCTGAGGTTGAACGTGGAGAAGAGTGTTCTTACTCCAGCTCAGCACACAGTCTTCCTGGGTGTGCACATGGATTCCGTTCGTATGCAGGCCCGTTTGGCTCCTGCACGGATTTGCAGTTTGATGACATGTTTGGCCCGTTTTTCGCTTGGCCATCATGTTTCTGTGGGCACTTGCCGCAGGCTTCTGGGCTTAATGGCCGCAGCCTCCCCTGTGCTACCCCTGGGTCTGCTCCACATGAGACCCTTCCTGTGGTGGATGAAGCTCTCAGGCATCCGGCCCACTGGGTCAGCCTTTCGCCTGTTGAGGGTGTCGGGCAGTTGCTCTCGCGCCCTGTCGATTTGGCGGGACCATCTCTTTCTTCAGAAAGGGGTCAGCATGGGTACGGTTTTCCGTCGCCAGATGCTTACGACGGATGCCTCTCTAACCGGTTGGGGAGCAGTTTTCGAGGGCAGGCCAGCATGCGGGGTCTGGACGGGCGAGACCCTCGCTTGGCACATAAACTGCTTAGAACTGAGAGCCGTCTTCCTGGCTTTGCGTCATTTCCTCCCTTTTCTAAAGGGTCACCATGTCATTGTCAGGACGGACAACATGGCGGTAGTTTCCCATGTAAACCGGCAAGGAGGTTCTCGATCTCGCACCCTGGACAGGCATGCGCGTCATCTTCTATTATGGTCTCAGAGCAGGTTTCTTTCTCTGAGAGCGGTCCATGTCCCAGGGGTTCTGAACCTCGCAGCGGATTTTCTATCGAGGCAGAAACTCCAGTCGGGGGATTGGATGTTGAACCGTCAGACAGTTTCCCTGATCTGGGAGGTGTTCGGAAAAGCGGAGGTGGACCTCTTTGCCTCGCAGGAGTCATCCCAATGCCCGCTCTGGTTCTCCCTGAATCCTCCAGCTCCGTTGGGGATAGATGCATTCGCCCACCCTTGGCCAATGCAGAAACTCTACGCCTTCCCGCCCATCAAACTGATCCAGGCGGTCCTGGCCAGAGTGAGGGAGAGCGGAGTCCGCCTCCTTCTAGTAGCCCCATTCTGGCCGTCTCAGCCATGGTTTTCGGAGTTAATTCCTCTGCTGGAATCGCCTCCCTGGAAGATTCCAATCAGAGAGGATCTGCTTTCCCAACTTCAGGGCAGGATTTGGCATCCTCGCCCGGACATGTGGAAGCTGTACGTTTGGCCGATCAAGGGTCGTCGACTTTAGGCTTGGATCTCCCGACTGACGTTCAGGAGACCATCGCTAGTGCTAGAGCTCTTTCTACAAGGAGACTGTATTCTTCCAAATGGAAGGTTTTCGCGTCTTGGTGCTTGGCGCGTGATAGGAACCCAGTTAACTGCCCTGTCGCTTCAGTGTTGGAGTTCCTGCAAGAGAGATTTTCCTCCGGGGCGGCGGCTACCACCCTCAGGGTCTATGTTGCAGCCATTGCGGCACATAGAGAGTCAGACGAGATTCCTTTGGGCAAATTGAGGTTAGTTTCGGCCTTCATGCGTGGGGTTAGGCGCCTGAAACCAGTTCGCTCCCCTAGAGTTCCCTCTTGGGATCTTTCTGTCGTCTTGGAGGGTTTAAAGGAGGCCCCCTTTGAACCCTTAGAGTCAGCTCCAGATCGGATTCTGACTCTTAAGGTGTCACTTTTGTTGGCTTTGTCTTCTTTAAAGCGGGTAGGGGACTTGCAGGCTCTTTCGGTTAGTGAGTCATGCTTAGACTTTGCTCCCGGGTTAGTCAAAGTTTCCTTGAGACCTAGACCAGGCTATGTTCCTAAGGTTCTCTCCACAGCGTTCCGCTCTCAGGTTGTTAGCCTTAACGCTTTCCACCCTCCGCCTTTTTCCTCTGAGGAGGATAGGAAGCTTAATCTGCTCTGCCCGGTTCGGTCTTTGAAGTTTTATGTAGACCGCTCCAGCTGTTGGAGGAAATCTAACCAGCTTCTGGTTTGTTTTGGTGCTGGCCGCCGTGGGCTTGCTGCATCGAAACAGAGGATTTCTCATTGGGTCACAGAGGCGATATCGATTGCCTACCAGGCGCGTGGTTTGCCTTCGCCTCTTGGCATTAGAGCGCATTCCACCAGGAGTGTGGCATCCTCTCAAGCTCTTTTCAGGGGAGCTCTATTAGAGGACATTTGTGTTGCGGCCGGATGGTCCTCTCCGCACACTTTTGTACGTTTCTACAATTTGGATCTTGACATGACCCCGGGTTCCCAGATTCTTTCTGTTTGAACCGTTTGTAGTCTTTATCTTTTGATACCAGTCATTGCAGCGCTCTTTGCTTGGCGAGTTTGGTATCCCGTTCCCACTGCGCTATCCGCAGCGTTGAGTGAACCTATGAAAGAGAACGTCTCTGGTTACTTACGTAACCTATGTTCTCTGAATAGGGAACGAGACGCTGCGTTAGCGGCCAAGCTCCTCGCGCTGCTGACAGTCTTCTTTTCGGCAGAGAAATCTGAGGGGAAGATGGCGCACGCGCGTATATGATTATGCGACGTAATTGCGTCGGGGCGGGGCCAGATTGCGCGAGCGCCATCAGCCAATGGATTGGCGTGATTCTATTGGGCTTCAGACAATCGGCATATTCAGAGAATATCCCACTGCGCTATCCGCAGCGTCTCGTTCCCTATTCAGAGAACATAGGTTACGTAAGTAACCAGAGACGTTTTGAAAGTCAAAAATAAACATACTGTATTATAATATATATGTTATTTACCTATATATAAATATATTAATATATCTATGTAATTTATATATATATATATATCATTTTCTGTGAAAAACCTAAATGGACATTTCCAGAATTCCCAGTGTGACAACTCGCATTTAATGTTTTGTTTTCATTTTAATCAAAATTATCGTTTCATCAAAGCTTTTTCTTTTCAGTTGAGTACATTAGGGTTTAAAGTTAAGTAGATTTGTGTGTATGGCGCTGTGCACACTTTTATGTATTAGGATTTATCTCAGTTTGGGGAAAAGTTGGTATATATATATATATATATATAAATAAAAAAGTTGGTATATATATATATATATATATATATATATATATATATATATATATATAAATAAAAAAGTTGGTATATATATATATATATATATATATATATATATATAAATAAAAAAGTTGGTATATATATATATATATATATATGAAGAGTTCAGATGCAAAAGCCTCTAAATGCCATTTGAAATTTTCTTCTTTAATGATGATTTTTATCAAACTTGTATATTTAAGTTCAGTAATTTCACTTAAATAACAATTAATAGGTAATTATCATTGCCATTTAAGTGAAATTACTGAACTTAAATATACAAGTTTGATAAAAATGATCATTCTAGAAGAAAATTTCAAATGGCATTTAGAGGCTTTTGCATCTGAACTCTTCATATATATATATACACACATAATTTTTTACCCCCTTTTCTAAATGTAAGTTACATTTGTAAAATCTTAAAGTTAGAGCAACCACAGCTGCCTTTTAAATTTGACTGAAAATTTCACTTTTTTTAATACCAATCGTTGGAAAATCTTTATCAACCACAAATTATTTTATAGAATTCACTAAGTCCTCTTTAAAATAATTGTATTCCTCTGTATTTTTGTCTTGTTTTCATTTACAAATTTCTAAACATTCTTAAATCAAGATATGCAAAATGACTTAAGATAACAAGTTTTGTTTTCTAGCCCCTAAAGTGAAGACATCTCTACTGGAAAACGAAAATAGTTGTTTTGCAGTTTAATTTTGCTTATGCAAAATATGTTTTTGAATGCACGTATAATTTCCCTCTTAGGCATCTAGCGATTGATTAACCTCAGTGACCTCTATGCTCCACTCATTCGCACTTGTCTGAATATATAATCACAAATTAACACAGAGAGTCCCTCCATCTCGACTGCCTCCTCTTTCATATGAACCATAGAAACAATCACTTAGCAACTAGATCATCTTGAGTTTTCTCCGGAGTCTGGTAGTGTAAAAGCATTAGTGAGCAGAACGATTGTCCGAATCCGTTCTCCCATCTTGAATGGAATTAAAAATGTCTTTCTTTCCACACAAATCATGTTGTTTCATCAATATTCAATCAAAAATAAATGTGTATTTTTGATCTCAATACATCTCGGGGTCAGAAAAGTCCTTCTGTGCTCAACTAACTCACAACATTGGCTTGAAGATCCACCGAAGAGACTTGAACAACGGCAGGGGAGGAACGTCTACGATAACAAGTCCGCTAATGAAGGGGAAGGTAAAGTTTCCCATCTGAACACTGATAACCTTGGCTATAATTACTGACCAAAGTCATTCAAATGAGGTCTAAGGCAAAATAAATGAGAATGAATAGAGATATGATCCTGCACTGCAAAAGCTTCATCACCACCAGAAGAGTAATACATCTCTTTTAAATGTCCTTTATGTGCAGGCGAAAGGTAGCCTTTTCAATGGCAAAGTTATTATCTGTCAGCAACCAAGGTTAAAGACGAGAGAGATCCATGGAAATCAGAATTGGAAAAGAGCGGGCATATTCAGTAAGGAAAGGCATTTTTATCATATCGGAGTTCATAATAGATGATCAGTGTCATAAAGAATGATGAGGCCGCTGCGTCGTTATTTAAAAAAGCCAGCGAGAGACTCATTTTCATCCAGCTCCAGAAGAGATGTGGTGCTACACGTGCAAAACGTCAATGGATTTGATATATATCTACATACATGCAAGTCCACAACTTCACAAACAGTCTTTTCATTTCATCATTTCTCTTTTACAATAATCAGAAGTGCGATTGGATATAGTAACAAAATTGAGTAAATCACCTAATGAAAGTAGGGGAGAGCGGGGCACAAAGTAACACTTTTTGACTTTTTTTTTAATTTGCGTAAATTAGTCTCTTTCCCCACATGTCTAGTACAATTATGTGGTTTTGATTTATTAATACAGTGCATACTTTTTTCTTGATTTACCCTGAAAGAATGGAAGTGAAATGTGACAACATGCCCCATAGACGGGGTACATTGTAACATCACAATATGACAGCTTAAAAGGCTATCTCATCTAATCTAAAAATACAAGTCAAACCAAAATATTTTCTTAATAAAATACAATTATTAACTTTTTTATTTAAAATAATGGCATTTTTTAAAAATTAAAAATATACAAATTTTTGAGTTTGACAACAAACATATCGGAAAACACAGCTATACAGCATAAGTTCAAAACAAAATAATGATTTATAATTTCTAAACATTGGCTCTCAGTCTTTATTTACATGTTTCTCTTGTTTTCTCAATAGAATTTGTAAAAGTATAGAATATAATAGCATATTTCTAATACACAGTGTTACAACATGGCCCGCCTCCACAACTTGTGTCTTCTGCTAGTTAGCGAAGCATTAAAGAAAGATTTCAACTGTTAAACAACAGATTGGAGATTAAAATAATATCAGATTTGTCTAATTTAAAAAAAAACAAAAAACAGAGATTAAAAATTATCTTAAGTAAGAAATGTACTTTTGCTATGTTTAAATAAATGTTCAGTGATATCTTACAAAGATTTTGGAATTTCGGCTCATTTTTTTTTCTCTATAGTGTTGAAATGGCAACTAAATACACAAAGTTTTGTCATGCTAGCACGTGTGTAAGTATTTAAAACAAGTGTGTTATAACTAGCCCTGCGCTCCCCTAACTTGACACTTCGAAAAAAGATTTAATTAATTATAGTTACACTAGGTGGCAACAATTACCTGTTAAAAATGTAGTCATTGAATCATTTAATGGATTTGTTCAAAAACACTGATTCATTCAGTAATTCAAGACATTATCAGTCCTTGAATCATCATTCAAATTTTTTTTAACAGCAATTGATATAAGACCTCTAGTAAGACATTTTGTTTAATTGTCTATTCACAATTGTGGATGAATTATGATTTCCATTTAAAAAAAAAAATGTGATTCTCGATTTATCCAGAATCATACAGCTATAATATATTTACAATATTGCTTTGGTGTCTGAATAAAAACATACCTTTATTCTGCAAGGATGCATTAAATTAATGCATTATGTTCACTTACCAGCAACATTAGTGTTAGTGTTTGATCATACCAATAGTCTAATAAAAGAATAAAATACTATATATATATATATATATGAAGAGTTCAGATGCAAAAGCCTCTAAATGCCATTTGAAATTTTCTTCTTTAATGATGATATTTATCAAACTTATATATTTATGTTCAGTAATTTCACTTAAATAACAATTAATAGGTAATTATCAGTGCCATTTAAGTGAAATTACTGAACTTAAATATACAAGCTTGATAAAAATGATCATTCTAGAAGAAAATTTCAAATGGCACTTAGAGGCTTTTGCATCTGAACTCTTCATATATATATATATATATATATATATATGTGTGTGTGTGTGTGTGTGTGTGTGTGTGTGTGTGTGTGCCTGTTGGGCAATAAAACATATTTAATCCCTAATCATCCAGAGGTTGTCCAATTTATGAGAACCAGACAAATCATTGAGTCATACAAACACAAATGGTCTCATTTCATATCCAGAGACATATATATATATATATATATATATATATATATATATATATATATATATATCAGCTCTGCAGTGTGTTCTGCTCGTCAGACATCAGGGTGTTGAAATGGACTTGTATGAGATAAAAACAATATTCAAGGTGACCTGACAACACGTCTCATCATGCGCAGCATCACTACATCCCAGCACCAGCACGCCTGGAGTGCATCTGTCACTGCGAGAAACACACACGCGGACCACACAACTACAGCATTGACATGCAGAACGCACTTAAATAACCTTGTACCAGATAACCTCGACAACTCGGCAAGCTGTGTAAAAATGGCTAATCGGCTGTGTGTGTGTGTGTGTGTGCATGGGTATCTGGCGCAGTGAATGCGATCATAGCTGAAGGAGACAGGAGGAAGTCTGCTGTAAGGAATCATTCAGTGATTAATGGTACAGTCACATTGGCAGATCACTGTGGTGACCTTCAAACGCTCGCAAATGTGTTTAGCCTCTTTTATTTCAACGCGATTCGCCTTTTCAGTTTGTCAAAATTTCAGGAGGTAAAAGGGCCAACGTGGGAAGAGAAAGTGACTTAAAAATACCCTTGACCCTTACTTGACCATGTGCACGCAGCGTTTCATGCGCAGTACACTGAAATATTCTTGCATAACCACAACCCTCATACACACTCTCTGTCTCTCTGCTGTCCTGAAACACACACAAAGCAATGTTTAAGTCTGATGCACATTATATCTTTTTGTGTATATACACTACCGGTCAAAAGTTTTAGATCGGTAAGATTTTTAATGCTTTTAAAAGAAGTCTTTTCTGCTCCTTAAGGCTGCATTTATATGATTAAAAAAACATTAATATTGCGAAATATTTTTACAATTTAAAACATCCGTTTTCTTTGTGAATATATATAGTAAAGTGTAATTTATTCCTGTGATAAAAGTTGAATTTTCAGCATCATTACGCCAGACTTCAGTGTCACATGATCCTGCAGAAATCACTCTAATATGATGATTTGCTGCTCAAGAAACATTTATGAATATTATCAATGTTGACTGCTTTTTACATTTTTATTTCAGGATTCTTTGATGAATAGAAAGTTCAAAAGAACAGCTTTTGTCTGAAATGGAAAGCTTTTATAACATTAAACACTACCCTTTAAAAAAGTTTGGGGTCAGCAAGAATTTTTATTTTATTTTTTGGGGGAAAAATAAGAAATCAATACTTCTATTCATCAAGGATGTGTTACATTGATCAAAAGTTACAGGAAAGACATTTATAATGTTGGAAAATATTCTATTTTAAATAAATAAAGTTCTTTGAACTTTCTATTCATCAAAGAAGTTTTGAAAAAAAAAAGTGCACAACTGTTTTCAACATTGACAGTAATAATGAATGTGTTTGAGCATAAAATCATCATATTAGAGTGATTTCTGAAGGATCATGTGACATTGAAGACTGGAGTAATGATGCTGAAAATGCAGCTTTTTTTCAGAGGAATGTACAGTATGTTATATATATTAAATTTATTTGATTAGGATAAACCCCTTGAGATGCAACATCTCGTTTTCGAGGGGGTCCTAAATTATATATATATATATATATATATATATATATATATATATATATATATTTATATATACAGTATGTTATATATATATATATATATATATGGGATATACTTTGTATATATATATATATATATATATATATATGGGATATACTTTGTATATATATATATATATATATATATATATATATATATATATATATATATATATATATATATATATATGGGATATACTTTGTATATATATATATATATATATATGGGATATACTTTGTATATATATACACTGTGTGCAAAATTATTAGGCAAGTTGTATTTTTGAGGATTAATTTTATTATTGAACAAATAATGTGCTCTCAGTCAATCCAAAACGTTAATAAACCCTCAATCTTGAATATTTAAGAAAGCAAAAGTGAGATTTTGGATTTCTTAGGAGAATATCTGTGTGCACAATTATTAGGCAACTCTTAGTGTGCAGAATTATTACGCAGCAAAATGAAAATGTTCCCTTCTCACTTTTTTTTAAATAAACAACAGTTTATTTTAATCTGTTAAAGTGAGAATTACAGAAACAAACAACTCAGTTTACAAATAAACATTTCTAACATTTAAAAAAAAGATCAGTGACCAATATAGCCACCCTTCTTTTCAATAACAGTTACAAGCCTTCCATTCATGGAGTCTGTCAGTTTCTTGATCTGTTGATGATCAACTTTTTGTGCAGCAGCCACCACAGCCTCCCATACACTGTTCAGAGAGGTGTACTGTTTCCCTTCACTGTAAATCTCCCGTTTAAGAAGGGCCCACAAGTTCTCAATAGGGTTTAAATCAGGTGACGAAGGGGGCCATGTCATAATTCTTTCATCTTTAAGGCCTTTACTGGCTAGCCACGCAGTGGAGTACTTTGATGCATGCGATGGAGCATTGTCCTGCATAAAAATCATGGACTTCTTGAAAGATGCAGACTTTTTCTTGTACCACTGCTTGAAGAAAGTATCTTCTAAAAACTGGCAGTAGGTTTGGGAGTTTATTTTGAGTCCATTTTCAACCCGAAAAGGTCCAACTAGCTCATCTTTAATAATACCAGCCCATACCATTACCCCACCTCCACCTTGCTGTCGCCTGAGTCGAAGTGGAGCTCTGTGCCCATTACTGATCCAGCCACGGGCCCATCCATCTGGTCCGTCTAGAGTCACTCTCATCTCATCAGTCCATAAAACCTTTGAAAAATCTGTCTTCAGATATTTCCTGGCCCAGTCTTGACGTTTCAACTTATGTTTCTTGTTCAGAGGAGGTCGGATTTCAGCCTTCCTTACCTTGGCCATGTCTCTGAGCACTGAACACCTTGTACTTCTGGGCACTCCAGGTAGGTTGCAGTTCTGAAATATGACTGCACGGGAGGATAATGGGTTCCTGGTCACTTCACGTTTGATTCTTCTCAAATCTTTGGAAGTTAATTTGCGTTTTTTTTTCTCAACACGTTTCTTGCGACTCTGTTGAGGTTTTGCTACAAATTGTTTGATGGTTCTGTGATCACGCCCCAATATCTTAGCAATATCTAGAGTACTGTATCCCTCTGAAAGACTTTTTACAATTTTTGACTTTTCTAAGTCAGTTAAATCACTTTTTTGGCCCAATTTGCCTGAGGAAAAGAAGCTGCCTAATAATTATGCACACCTGATATAGGGTGTTTTTTCTCATTAGGCCACACCCTCCCTCATTACACAAAAACACATCACCTGAAATGCTTAAATCCAATAAGCATTCAAGTTTATACAGCTAGGAGTTGGAAAAAATGCAAAAACATGATGATATGGTCAAAATACTCACTTGCCTAATAATTCTGCACACAGTGTATATATATATATATATATATATATATATATACTGTATATATATACTGTATATATATATATCCTATCCTATATATATATTCCAACATTCACTGAACCAAAAATACTTAGAAATACAAAATACTTAGTGCTTTCTTTTACCCATAATTCAACAATTTAGCATCTGACCAGGTCCAGACAGTAACCGAGCGAGAAAGTGAGAGAGAGAGAGACTGCACTACTATTTAATTTGACTTTTGTGAGCACAGGATATGAAAATTAAATCAAGACTAATGAGCAATGAACAATAAAAGAGGAAGATAAACGGTCCAGCGGCCGCCAGACAGACAAGGTTGCTGAAGTCGAATAACTTTACACCTTCATAATTCCCCCATACAAAAGCGTGCTGAGGCAATCAAATCCCAATTTTTAGGAAATGCCAAGCTTCCATCAGAATAATTTCCTCTAAAATGCTAATGAGAAGAAACAGAACAGAATCCAATGTAAAACGGCACAGAACAACAAAAGGGCTTTCTGAAAGAGACGTTATTAAAGGACTATAGTCGACGCTGGCGGAGTCTGAGAAATGGCAATTTAATGCAGTCTGAAAGTATTTCCAGATGAAAACGTTGCGATTTCAAAGAAATATCGGCCTCTATCACCTCCCAACAAAAATAACTTGTGTTTATTCCACTTAAATTATAGAATTCCCAAGAAATAACATGTTTTAAGTTAAGTATATGTTGCTTTGACAAAAGATGGTGCAGACACTGGGGAATATTGTCTTTGCCCGCAGAAAAGCCTCTGAAAGACGGGAACTCGAGCACGATAAGAGAACAAGAGAAAAACACTGCGCTCTTCTAGTGTAGCCGGAGAAGATGTTTTCCAAGGTAATGCTGTTTCTCCCAGAGGAAACGAACAATAGCAGTGTTCATATTAAAAACAACTAAAATAACATGTACATGGTACGATTAGTTTTACTCTAAAACAGCTTAGTGACTTACTTTTAGCAGTTACTCCTAATAAGTAAACACCAGTAAGTATCAGTGATTAAAAAGAAGAAGAATCATACACCAAATTTCAGAATAATAAAGGGATGCTGCTAAAAATGTCCTCATCCAAAGCATGTGATATTACATAACAGACTCTTGTGTGAAGTGACAATTTGTATAACAATAATTTGGAAAACATATTATGGAAGCTTGTTTCCGCCACTGAATAAAAATAAACGAATACATAATTGTGACTTTTTATCTCACAATTGCGAGATATGAAGTCAGAATTCTAATAAAGTCAGCATTGCGAGATATAAAGTAAGAATTACATGATATAGAGTCGCAATTCTGAGAAATAAAGTCGCAATTGCTAGAAAAAAAGACAGAATTGAGACTTTTTTCACGCAATTCTGACTATATCTCGCAATTCTGACTTTATATCTTACAATTCTGACTTTATTTTACACAATTCTGACTTTATATCTCGCAATTCTGACTTTATATCTCGCAATTCTGACTTTATATCTTACAATTCTGACTTTATTTTACACAATTCTGACTTTATATCTCGCAATTCTGACTTTATATCTCGCAATTCTGACTTTATATCTCACAATTCTGACTTTATATCTCGCAATTCTGACTGTATATCTCACAGTTCTGACTTTATATCTCGCAATTCTGACTTTATATCTTACAATTCTGACTTTATTTTACACAATTCTGACTTTATATCTCGCAATTCTGACTTTATATCTCGCAATTCTGACTTTATATCTCACAATTCTGGCTTTATATCTCGCAATTCTGACTTTATATCTCATAATTCTGACTTTATATCTCGCAATTCTGACTTTATATCTCACAATTCTGACTTTATATCTCACAATTCTGACTTTATATCTCATAATTCTGACTTTATATCTTGCAATTCTGACTTTATATCTCGCAATTCTGACTTTTTATCTCACAATTCTGACTTTATATCTCATAATTCTGAGTATATCTCGCAATTCTGACTTTATATCTCATAATTCTGACTTTATATCTCACAATTCTGACTTTATATCTCACAATTCTGACTTTATATCTCACAATTCTGACTTTATATCTCATAATTCTGACTTTATATCTTGCAATTCTGACTTTATATCTCGCAATTCTGACTTTATATCTCACAATTCTGACTTTATATCTCATAATTCTGACTTTATATCTTGCAATTCTGACTTTATATCTTCCAATTCTGACTTTATATCTCGCAATTCTGACTTTATATCTCGCAATTCTGACTTTATATCTCGCAATTCTGACTTTATATCTCATAATTCTGACTTTATATCTCACAATTCTGACTATATCTCGCAATTCTGACTTTATATCTCGCAATTCTGACTTTATATCTCACAATTCTGACTTTATATCTCGCAATTCTGACTTTATTTTACACAATTCTGACTTTATATCTCGCAATTCTGACTTTATATCTTACAATTCTGACTTTATTTTACACAATTCTGACTTTATATCTCGCAATTCTGACTTTATATCTCACAATTCTGACTTTATATCTCACAATTCTGGCTTTATATCTCGCAATTCTGACTTTATATCTCATAATTCTGACTTTATATCTCGCAATTCTGACTTTATATCTCGCAATTCTGACTTTATATCTCATAATTCTGACTTTATATCTCGCAATTCTGACTTTATATCTCGCAATTCTGACTTTATATCTCACAATTCTGACTTTATATCTCATAATTCTGACTTTATATCTCATAATTCTGAGTATATCTCGCAATTCTGACTTTATATCTCACAATTCTGACTATATCTCACAATTCTGACTTTATATCTCATAATTCTGACTTTATATCTTGCAATTCTGACTTTATATCTCGCAATTCTGACTTTATATCTCACAATTCTGACTTTATATCTCATAATTCTCAGTATATCTCGCAATTCTGACTTTATATCTCGCAATTCTGACTTTATATCTCATAATTCTGACTTTATATCTCACAATTCTGACTATATCTCGCAATTCTGACTTTATATCTCGCAATTCTGACTTTATATCTCACAATTCTGACTTTATATCTCATAATTCTGACTTTATATCTCACAATTCTGACTATATCTCACAATTCTGACTTGATATCTCGCAATTCTGACTTTATATCTCATAATTCTGACTTTATATCTCACAATTCTGACTATATCTCGCAATTCTGACTTTATATCTCGCAATTCTGACTTTATATCTCGCAATTCTGACTTTATATCTCATAATTCTGACTTTATATCTCACAATTCTGACTATATCTCGCAATTCTGACTTTATATCTCGCAATTCTGACTTTATATCTCACAATTCTGACTTTATATCTCGCAATTCTGACTTTATATCTCATAATTCTGACTTTATATCTCACAATTCTGACTATATCTCGCAATTCTGACTTTATATCTCGCAATTCTGACTTTATATCTCATAATTCTGACTTTATATCTCACAATTCTGACTATTTCTCACAATTCTGACTTTATATCTCGCAATTCTGACTTTATATCTCATAATTCTGACTATATCTCGCAATTCTGACTTTATATCTCGCAATTCTGACTTTATATCTCATAATTCTGACTTTATATCTCACAATTCTGACTTTATATCTCGCAATTCTGACTTTATATCTCACAATTCTGACTTTATATCTCATAATTCTGACTTTATATCTCACAATTCTGACTTTATATCTCGCAATTCTGACTTTATATCTCACAATTCTGGCTTTATATCTCGCAATTCTGACTTTATATCTCGCAATTCTGACTTTATATCTCGCAATTCTGACTTTATATCTCGCAATTCTGACTTTATATCTCACAATTATGACTTTATATCTCATAATTCTGACTTTATATCTCACAATTCTGACTTTATATCTCGAAATTCTGACTTTATATCTCGCAATTCTGACTTTATATCTCGCAATTCTGACTTTATATCTCACAATTATGACTTTATATCTCATAATTCTGACTTTATATCTCACAATTCTGACTTTATATCTCGCAACTCTGACTTTATATCTCAAAATTCTGACTTTATAACTCACAATTCTGACTTTATATCACGCGATTCTGACTTTATATCTCACAGTTCTGACTTTATATCTTGCAATTCTGACTTTATATCTCGCAATTCTGACTTTATATCTCACAATTCTGACTTTATATCTCGCAATTCTGACTTTATATCTCGCAATTCTGACTTTATATCTCACAATTATGACTTTATATCTCACAATTATGACTTTATGTCTCACAATTCTGACTTTATATCTCGCAATTCTGACTTTATAACATGCAATTCTGACTTTATATCTCGCAATTCTGACTTTATATCTCATAATTCTGACTTTATATCTCACAATTCTGACTTTATATCTCATAATTCTGACTTTATATCTCACAATTCTGACTTTATATCTCGCAATTCTGACTTTATAACATGCAATTCTGATTTTATATCTTGCAATTCTGAATTTATATCACGCAATTGTGACTTATATGAATCAATTCTGACTTTATATCTCGCAATTCTGACTTTATAACACGGATTTGCGGCTTTATATCACGCGATTCTGACTTTAAATCTCGCAATTGTGAGAACAAAAGTCAGAATTGTGAGATAAAAAGTCGCAATTACTTTTTTTATTTTTCATTCTGTGGCAGAAACAAGCTTCCATAAAATATTGATTCAGTGCAGTTTTTTTTTCCGTTTAGAACTTAAAAGGTCAGATACAGTTCATAATTTTAAAAGACCTAATAATTACGATGCATTCACAAAGTAAATAAGGTCACACACTCTTAAGGCTCAGTCTCAGAGGAAGACAATATCTGCGGTCGGGCTGCTGGTTATTGGATGAGTTCAATCAATGCACACCTTCCAGAGTGGTCTAAACGCTTATTGAATATTCAATTAGTCGAACAAGCTGCAATGACTACTCTGTGCAGCCTGGAGAGAACCTTGGAAAATATCTAGGCTATAGGCCAAACGAGATGGGAAGCGTCTCACATAATCATAAAAGCAAGCAGGGAATTCATATGCATGCATACACGGACAAAAAATACAAATCATTCTGGAGCATCATTTATATCATCATTATTAAAGCATTAAGGTAATATAGATTTAACTGCTGCTTTTGAAACCATGTGCATTGTGAAAAGCTACAATGGGGCTAAACCCCCTTTCCACACCTCTAAAGGGAA
Organism: Pimephales promelas; assembly: GCF_016745375.1. The sequence goes on from NW_024121432.1 coordinate 4,591,301, forward strand.
ATAATAAATAAATAAAACATTAGACCTTCTGTTGTATACACCAAGAAATCATACACTTACATTGGCCTCAAAATATTAAATGACAGGAATCTTCAAGATACTGAATATGTAAATGTGGAGTTACAATGAGCTGTAATTGTTCTTTGTGACTCGTTTGAGCCGGTCCAGAGGACACAGATACTGCAGTTTAATGACAGAGTCGAGTCGAATCAGGAAGTGCTTCGTTTGGAAATGAAGATGAGATCGCTATCTGCAGACTCTCATCTCATAAAGCAGACAAATCACTGCCTCATTAATCAAATAATGAAGACGAGTCGGCTTTCAAAGCGCAATGGTCTAATCTTATTCATTTTCATCTACCTTCCTGGACCATCAAAAACATTTCTCTGAAAATTAAATACTAATTGGAAACGCAATATGATGGTATTATGATTCTGAAACATCATAATTAATATTATAATCATTTCATGCTAATAATTTGGAATAATAAACACAAGTATAAGCATCACTCATGTCCATCATTCAGACAAAAAAGCTAAATTGGTCTGGCGAGCACCAATTGATTACATTTCCTTACCAAATGTTGTAGGCTATATAAAATACAGGTTTCTCAATAAGAGAGCATATTATATATGCAACGTTTTATTGCTTTTTTAAAGCCTGCACAATAACGACAAAACGTCTGCATGCAGATCTGCTGAAATGAAGATGGACGTCTAATAAATTTGCCAAACTCTCCAGCTAAACTGCTCTCAATCTTCCCTGACAATCCAAATGGTGGAAGAAAATGTTTATGGAGAACAAACTATAGACGGTGTCCTTCTTCCCCATTTCATGGCTGGCTAGTGTGACAGGTACTGACGCAGAAGTATGATTGATTGCCACTTTGTTGAACAAAGCAATTAAGTGCAATAGAGGAGAAGTTGTTTAGGAGGAGAGCGCTTGAGTTTTTTAATGACACACAAGCTTGAAAAAAGGTCTAAAAATGCTATTAATGAAAATTGATGATACAAAAAGAGAGAGAGGGGAAAAAATAGCAAGCGATGGCATGATAAGTTTCCAAAAAGTGTAACAATCAAACCGATTACAACCCATTTCATTTCCACCTAGGGAGACCAAGACGATTACAAAAGAATACAGATTCAAATATTGTGTTTCTAATATCCAGCAATATTAACTCGATCACAGTACTGTCAGGCACCACCTTGAGTCTCGAAGGGGCATTTGGGTTCATTTGATTGCAATTCACTGGTAACCCTAGAGGTCATTGAATATACATCAACTGACCTTGGGAAGAAACAGTGCACAGCCAGTTTAGGTTTCGATTGCTTCAATTCCACCCCGACGGCAAGTGATGGAGTCACGTCATTAGTGTGCACGGACACTCGGGGTTTCTCAATCAAGGGAAGCATCCAAACTAATGAGACGGTCAGACCCTTGAACATCCATCGGAAATACGCCGGGCACTTGACCTGACAATGCATTTAGATAGAAAAACAATGACATGATCAGGTGATATCTCACTTTTCTAAACATAATTACATTTTTGAGATGTGTGACAGTGCCTCAGTTTTATTCAATACTTTCTAACAACACTATCTCACGACCAATTCGTACGAATTCGACGCAAGATTAAAAAGTGGCTAATTTGTACTAATTCGTACGACCTCACTCTTACGAATTCGTACGATTTGTCTAAACCCACGTGATGGTTAGGTTTAGGGGCGGGGTCAGGGGTAGGTCATTCGTACGAATTCATACGAATTGGCCAATTCGTAAAATATGTACGATTTAGCAAAATCGTATTAATTCGTACGAGTGAGGTCGTATGAATTGTTACGAATTAGCCACTTTTTAATCATTCATCGAAATTAGTACGACTTGGTCGTGAGATCGGGTTGCTTTCTAATGGTCTATATACAGTACATATATACTGTAAATGGCAGACACCTTTATCCAAAAACACTCTTAAAAGAAAAGGTTCTATATAAAACCGTTAAAGGTTCTATCAGCGCTACGTATTTGGAACCCCTAGAAGGTTCTATATAGAACCTTTTTAAGGGTTCAACAATAAGAATCCTTTAGGAAAAAAAGGTTCTATTTGGAACCTTCTGGGTTCATTCATTATCATTTGTTTTGTCCTTTCCGGATTAAATATTTCATATAATTGGCAAACAGCAAGACCCTAAAATGTATTTATGAATGCATGTGAATGATCACAAAATTAGAAAATGTACATATTTATATAATTTAATGTAGTTAATCAATATCACACGAAGAGTGCATTTTCAGTTTTACTCCTCCACAAATTGATAGATTCGATTAGATCAGCCTTTATTTGTCTCATAAGTGAGAAATTTCATCATTACAGCAGAAAGTGGATAGTATAGAGTAGAATAATAAGTTAAGATAAATATATGAAGAGTTCAGATGCAAAAGCCTCTAAATGCCATTTGAAATGTTCTTCTTTAATGATGATTTTTATCAAACTTATATATTTAAGTTCAGTAATTTCACTTAAATAACAATTAATAGGTAATTATCATTGCAATTTAAGTGAAATTACTGAACTTAAATATACAAGTTTGATAAAAATCATCATTAAAGAAGAAAATTTCAAATGGCATTTAGAGGCTTTTGCATCTGAACTCTTCATATGTATAAAACATGCTTCTCCTTAAGCTTAAAACAGATAAAAACAATAAAAACAAAATCCCATTAATGATGCAAAGTGACATTGTGCATTGAATTTATAGCATAGTCGTTTCTATATAAGTTTCTGTATAATGCTTAACAATACTGATCATAAAGTCAGTATTGTTAAGCATCAGCATGATTAAAAGTGTGATATTAAGTTACTACAACAGTTTAATAAACAATAATTTAATTACAAAATGTTGCAGAATAATGTAATATATGAAGGAATAATATAGCCTATAAAGAACCATTGTGCCAAAAGGGTTCTTTCTTGTCATTATGGAACCTTTTTTTTAGCATAAAAGGTTCTTTGGAATTGTGTAAAGAACCCTAAGCTTCATATATAGAACCCTTTTTTCTAAGTGAATTGCATTGAAGGTATACAATTTCTCATGCATTCCCTTGGAATCAAAGCCATGACCTTGGCGTTGACTGACTTTTTGTTATTAAATGGTAGCTTTTTTATACTATAAAATATGAGTAGCTTTTAGTTTCGCAAGCTACAGATTCAAATACACTAAAACTTTGAAGAGGTTTGTGCTGCATTTTTCCTATCACAGAGAATCTTTCATTCTGACCGGCTCCATTTATGCGAGTTGTTCTGTAAAGCGCTGTGATTTCTTATCTTTTATCTTTCAAGAGCAGTTGAGAGTTACTCAAAATGACCTATTTTTTGACAAACTTGTATTAAGTCACAGATATATCTCCTGAGATGAAAGGCAAAAATATACACAAGAGTTATGTTGGCTTTCATGAAGGTTTCATATTGATTTACTTTTCCTTTGGGATTCTACCGTCAAAAAAAGAGAGAGAGAGAGAAAAAGTTAGTGTTAATAGACATTTACCACAGGAGCTCTCCAGTTAAAAGAGCTTAATTAAAGCGGTCTCGTCAGGTCGTCTGCTGAGACTCGCTCCAACACCGTGAACCAACACAAAAATGTCAAACACTGACATTTTTATTTAAATTTTGTGCTAAACTCTTAAAAATTGGGCATAAAAATAATAACAAGCTCTGTGACAGCAAGCTCCTGGTGCCTAGGTTTTATGCATAAATGTTTTACAGGGAGCTTTGCTTTATGAGCATTTGCAATGATTTTAGTACTAGTCTTACTTAGAGGGAGGAAACAAAATCACCACAGCCGTTCTCCATGAAACCAACTTCAGATAAATGAGTGAGGATTTTCTAAAGAAAACAGCAATGCATTTTGCATTTGTCATGTACAGTAGCAGAATTGTTACATTCTTATTTAGTAGAGACGCAATCAGATTTATGATTCTCTCCAGGGATGCAAAACATCCCACATACTTGTGAGAAAATACTTCCACTGCTATTAAGGTTTCACTGTTATACAATAGGAGGCACTATTACACATCTTCTGATATCTGAATCACACAGGCGAAGAAGAAGCAGAAACAAGCGGTATCATATGTAAGCCAACGCATTCTCATCCTAGGGCGTCATTTAGTGACGCTTTTGACATTTCGTCTAAATCCGACGCACATGGCACCCTTTAGCGTCAATACAACACGCTTTGGTTATGGGTAGGTTTAGGTCTGGGGTAATGTTAGGGTTAGACCACTAGGAGGCGCCTTCTGGCCTATATATATTTGCGTCTCATATTGACGCTAAAGGGTACCACCAGACGAATTGTCGAAAGTGTCAGTATATGACGCCTTGGGATGAGAACGGGCTGATGTAAGCAGATGCATATGTAAAATAACACGATTATCAACATTAAACAGCATATAAATCAAAACTGCCTAATGTTACTAAATGAAATGTCGACCCAGGACGCGGTACAGGACTGTGGGGTTGATGGACTTACTCCATCTGTGTTTTGATCATCGTTCTGAAACCGATCCAGTTTCATTTTTGACAAAAACTTGATTTTCTCAGCATTTTGCTCAAAATTATATTATATTCAGATATTAGTAGTTCACTTTAAAAAAAAAAAAGTTTCGCTGATAATTTACTCACCCCCATGTCATCCAAGATGTCCATGTCATTCTTTCTTCAGTCGAAAAGAAATTAAGGTTTTTGATTAAAACATTCCAGGATTTTCTCCATATAATGGACTTCAATGGGGTCCAAATGGTTCAAGGTCCAAATGAGAGTTTCAGTGCAGCTTCAAAGGGCTTTAAGATGATGAATAAGGGTCTTATCTAGGAACCCTTTGAGTCATGACTGAAAAAAAAAAAAACATTATTTTGATGAACGAGTTTGAACAGGAGAGTCACGAAAGTTCATCACAGAACAGAGCGAGATGAGCATTTGTGCTTATAAAACTTAAACTGTTTTATTTATTTTTTTAAATGAGCGATCGTTTCGCTTGGTAAGACCCTTATTCATCGTCTGGAATCGTTTAAAGCCCTTTGACCAGTTTGCAGTTTGCGCTGAAACTCTCATTTGGACCTTGAACCGTTTGGACCCCATTGAAGTCCATTATATGGAGAAAATCCTGGAATGTTTTCATTAAAAACCTTAATTTCTTTTCGACTGAAGAAAGAAAGACATGGACATCTTGGATGACATGGGGGTGAGTAAATTATCAGCAATTTTTTTTTTTTTTTTTAAAAGTGAACTACTCCTTTAATACGGCAAAAAAATTCTTGGGTCCATTCAACTTTTGTAAAAACATGCTGGTGTTGGCTGGCCACTTCTTTTCAAGCTGGCAGGGAAAGAGTCAACAGATCATAAACATTCTGTGTGAATCGACCCGTGCTTCTGATTGGACCTGTAAGCATCCGCATAACAACTTCACTGAACAGCAAAACAACATTCTCTTCACTGTGAAACTCAGGCTAGCGAAGCCTTTAGCAAAACCTCATTAAAACTTGATCCACAGACTGTGAGGTCACCAGACCAGAGAACACTAACACTGCCATCGCCTAAACACTTTTGACCTTGCATATGTGACATTGCATTTTTGGGGTTGGTGTTTTAGTGTTGGCAAGCCTGCAAAAGCATCTGCCCAGTGTGTTCAATGCATTGCGATCATGAACCAGAGAAATGGGCAATCTGTAGTTCTACAGATGTCAAATCAAAAAATCCATTGAGACACTTCCACAATACTCGTTTTATCAAAAGTTGCTTAATTCCTTGTGATGCTTTAAAGTCTAAACAAAATGAGTCCAGGATTATGCTGTATAAAAAAAAAAATATTTGTAAATAAGATTAGTCCCATGTTCAATCCAATGTCACTTGCCATTACTATTTCTTTGTAATTATTTGAAAATATTGAAAATAAACTTTTGCTATTTTTTCAGTGGATTCTCATCTTAAAGCATTCGCAATTCATGCAAGAAAACATGGATCCAAAGAAAGCCTCAAATGTGTATATTTTTCAATAAATATAAACACTTTAATTGATATTCTTGCATTTACTCAACACAGCAACTTTAAAGGATTAGTTCACTTTAAAAAAAAAATTTACTCACCCCCATGTCATCCAAGATGTCCATATCATTCTTTCTTCAGTCGAAAAGAAATTAAGGTTTTTGATGAAAACATTCCAGGATTTTCTCCATATAATGGACTTCAATGGGGTCCAAACGGTTCAAGGTCCAAAAGACAGTTTCAGTGCAAACTGCAAACTGTACGAGGGCTTTAAATGATTCCAGATGAAAGCAAAACGATCGCTCATTTAAAAAAAAAAAAAAAGTGTTTAAGTTTTATAAGCTCAAACGCTCGCCTTGCTCTGTTCTGTGATGCGCGTTCCTGACTCTCCTGTTAGAACTTGATAAACATTCAAGTCATTTTGATAAACAAACATTCACCAAACAAAATGAACGAATTGACTCAGAAAAAGATTAGTTCATTTTGATGAACGAGTTCGAACAGGAGAGTCACAAACGCGCATCACAGAACAGAGCAAGACGAGCATTTGAGCTTATAAAACTTAAACTTTGTTTTTAATTTTTAAAATGAGCGCTCGTTTCGCTTGATAAGACTCTTATTCATCGTCTGGAATCATTTAAAGCCCTCGAACAGTTTGCAGTTTGCACTGAAAGTGTCTTTTGGAGCTTGAACCGTTTGGACCCCATTGAAGTCCATTATATGGAGAAAATCCTGGAATGTTTTCATCAAAAACGTGAATTTCTTTTCCACTGAAGAAAGAAAGACATGGACATCTTGGATGACATGGGGGTGAGTAAATTATCAGCAAAAGTTTTTTTTAAAAGTGACCTACTCCTTTAAGCAAAATAACAAGCAGAGAAAATACCAACACATATCATACGTCACATTTTACTTTGAAAAAATCATATCAGATGCGTCTCTTCGCCTGCGCTTGACAGTCCACAGCATGAAACACTCAATATCCTCCCTAAAAGAATAATTATCTTTTTGCTTCCTTTTTCTGTTCAACTTACAAGAGCGTTTCTGTATTAGCGCTCTTTAAAAGTTGGGGTTTAAAGTTAATAAGCTGAACAGATTTCTCATTTACCCCTGTCTACCATCTCCTCAATACTGCCGAGAGAAGCAGCTCTCCGGCGCGCAATAAGGGAAGCAGTTAAATTTAGCAATTATCCTTCTCTGGTTATATTGCACGAAGGGAGAGAGCCGAGAAAATGAGAGTCTTTTTGTAGCCTCATTGGCTGGATAACCCCGCACGCCCCTTTTCGCCCTCCACGCTCACCCTTCCCCAGGGACATTGTTGTCACTTCACTTTAGCAGTAACGGTCAGTAAGGCTGGCAGTGGTAATGGCTTTTGATCCAGACAAACCCGTGGCTAAATGAGCTCAGAGGAACTGCCTCCTTGCCGGGGCGATTCCTGGACATTAGTGACTTTCAGGACAAACATCTGCCTTCATGCAACATGAGGGACTTTATTTCAGAAACTCTCCTTTGCCACAACTAGAAGGTCACATTGCTTTTAAATCACGCTTTGGTTATTATGCTTTGAAAGGTTCTTAATTTTGTTTTGGAGTCTCCTACAAATATGCATCCAAGGTCAAAAAACACTTCTTTTCTCATAAGAAACATCGCAGCATCACCTGCATTTCTCAGTGTCTGAAAATATTTCATCTGAAGATGAAGGGAGCCAGCTCTGCTCCGATTGGTCGGATGGTTCAGTCTGTTGTGATTGGTCGAGTCAAAAAGCAAACAGCCATTATCTGAATTTCAGCTCTGGATCTTCCTCAGCACTGACTGACTCACAAACTTATGAATAGTAACGATGGCATCAGTTTTACATTAAACAGCATCTTCTTGACATGAACAACACGAGTAAAAGTAGAAGTAACACAATGACAACCATACTTAAGTAAAAAGTAAAAAAAATACCTGATTTTAAATGTACTTTAAGTATTAAAAGAAAAAGTGCTTGCATAACAATTTATTCTCTTAATGTTTATTTTTTTCTAATGATTAATAAAACATTTAATTCTAACTCATTCAACCTAATACTCCTAATGATGTTCAATAATTATGGAAAAAAATTGTTGTCACCATTTCTGAAACAAGCTTGCAATTAGGCAATATAAACCATGCTTATCCTTACTATATGTTTGGTAGTAAACGCGATTAATTTATGGTGTAATTCTGAACCTCTTGGCTTGCCGTAATCCTAACCAAACGTATATTACACACGGTGCGTTTCCTATGCACATAAAAACAAATTTTCGCGTATAAATTGCACGATAAACACACTGCGTGCGAGACGCATTTAGTTGATGTATCCATGGCAACCAAACGTCACTGGTGAGACAAACGTGCAACGAACGGACGGTCAGATTACGTTTTGGCAGGGAAAAACTGATCAGAAAATGTAACAGAAGTTGTAGAAATGTAGTGGAGTAGAAAGTATAATAATTGCTGCAAAATGTAACGAAGTAAAAGTATGCACTATTTATTCTACTTAAGTAAAGTAAAGTCTCATCCCAAGACGTCATATAACTGACGTTTTGGGACGTCTTTTGACCATACGTTAATATTCGCCTTTTTAGGGCCCCCTTAAACGTCGGTAGATGAGGTTATGGGATCCTAACTCTACCCCAGACCTAAACCTAACCCGTCACCTAACTGACGTTAAAGGTAAAGCGTCAGTTGTACGACGGCCCGGGATCTCGCCATCTACCGACGTTTAAGGGGGCCCTAAAAAGGCGGATATTGACGTATGGTCAAAATACGCCTCAAGATGTCAATTATATGACTTTTTGGGATGAGACTGTGTTAGTGAAAAATGTACTTAAGTAAAGTAACAAAGTATTTGTACTTCGTTACATTTCACCACTGTTGTTCACAGCAACCAATGAAGACTGTACACTCTAAAAATGCTGGGTTGTTTCAAGCCAACTAAGGGCCAAATATGTATATAGAGAACTGGAAGCATTCAGAGGGATTTAAGCTGAAATACTCAGGCAATCGAAGTACATAGTGTCCGTTAACTTATACATGTAGAACAGATCCAAACCCCAAGAGTTTGGGCCCCATCCACCTCCATACGCTTTCATCTGTCTGTCTGTCATCTCCATCTCTCTGGAGGATCGCTGGTTTGCGCTCAAAGTGATCCCTGAAGCGCTGTTGTGCTAATTACTCGTGTCAGAGCTGCAAACACTCAACACCGAGACCTAAAGCAGCACCTCCTACAATGAAGAGACGCACGCTAACCCCCACAGCGGAGGGAGTCTCCGGCAGCTTCAGGGGGTTTTACAGTCAAAACAAAGTTATTGTTGTGTCTCTGCCTGAAATGCAACTCTCTTTATGCTTTGATAAATAGAAATCATTTTTGCCTATTTTAGTTTGATTTATGCTTAAACAAGTACAAACTGTGGAATAAGAAAAATGAAAACCTCTTAAGCAATTTTGGATCCTCAGAAAATTCATTAGGTTTGAAGGATGTTTCGATATTTTTACTTTTACAGACAAATATACCAATTAAGAAAAATGCACCAAAAACAGATCTGTTCATTATACTGAGTTGATCACGGTTACATTTAAAAAGACCCCCCAAAAAAGAGAAAATCATTTAAAGGGATACTCCACCCAAAAAACGAAAACTCTGTCATCGTTTACTCACCCTAAAGTTGTTCCAACCCTATGAGTTTCTTTCTTCTGATGAACACAAAGGAAAATATTTTAAAGAATGTTGGTAATCAAACAGGTGACGGTAGCCATTGACTTCCATGGCATTTCTTTTCCTACTATGGAAGTCAATGGACAAAAGGTTCATTTTTGGGTGAACTGTCCCTCTAATGGACATTTCTATTTGTGTTGCCACTTTAATTTCACCAATGAGTCTGAAAAAAAAAAGAAAAGAAAAAACAGACACAGGAATACTTTTAATTTTAAAATATTTTTGGAATTGTAATGATATTTTATAGCCTTCACTCCCGTAGCCCTCAAACTATATTCCCTTTAGCCCATAATCCAGTAATTTTGGACAAATGTGGGCGCATAGGACTCAGGTGTGATCCTAATTTTTATTTATTATAAATGTTATATCACTGTCTTTGATAAAGTTTTGTCTATCCATTTATGGTGTTTGTTTTTTATTTATTTTGAATTATTTACTTCAAAAAGTACCACGTTTTCTATGTCAATTATGCTTATTTTTATGTTAAAATAAAATTCCAATAAGTTTTTAGAGCTAAAACCTAAAGATGAAGTGACTGTGCGGTCACCTGGTGTCTTACTTTGGCTGATTTTAGAATGCTCTAAATTACAGTTTTTCACATTCATTTCTATGGGTGCCCATTTTTGGGCATAAATACAAGATTAAGATTTCAACCAATTAACATTGTAGAATTGAGTCAAAAAATTGTGTGTTCAGGAGGCAAACTTAGGAAAAGTAGCCAAGTCTTGTACCGCTCTTATCAAGGGAAGTATTTTTAAAAATAAATCAAAACAAATAAGGGTTAAAAAACATAAAAAAATGTTTAAACATTCCAAACATTTGACAAGCAGAGTATATATAAATAATTATACATTACATATAAAATTTATTATAAATATTAATGAATACCAGTATTATTTGTTATATATATATATAGAAAAAATCTAAACATTACATTTATAAACTAACATTATTTACTAGCATAAAAATGTATATTTTATAAAGCGGCCATTTTTTTTTTTTTTTTTAATATTCTGAGATGACGTGCAGCTTTGACGCTTTGAATTTGCTTCCATGTAACACCCAATCCTGGTCATCAGCCCATCTTCTGCAGTTCGCCAAGATGTGGCCTACCACTAAACACACTCTGAGCAAGATTCAAAAATCATGCCCCATTTGCACCCTTGGGCATCCAAGGAGATATTGATTGGCTTTGCTGTCAACACGCAACATCAGAGGAACAGAATGTCATATTTGTGCTATATATATATATATATATATATATATATATATACTGTATATATGCCCTGATGAAACCTCACTCTGCACTGGACTGGTGTATGAGCTTGGCATGTTTGTTCTTGCAGAACTCAAGAAACGCAAATACAAGCCTTGTTGCTTTTCCTGCGATTCAAGGAAAAGACGGGAAACATACTGTTGCATTTATCCTGCTAATGAGAGAATGTCTCATTTGCTCATGGCACCGCTGAGGGCACAAGATACAACACTGCGCCCTGATCCATAATAAGCCAGCAAAAGTCAGAGAATGAGAACTTCAAGCTTTTCTCCAATTAGGATGTGTTTGCCTGGATAATATAACGCTTCATGACATTCGCCTGCCCTTGGCATTTACGGCACTGTACGCTGGTTCAGAGATACATGTTGAAAATTATGAGGATCTAGCCAATGTTGAGAGAAAAGCCCATGGGGGTTGGCTCATTGGTGCACAAGGCCTTGCGGAGGTTTGCCAACGTTCAGAGGCGAAAGCCTCTACTCCCATTGGACTTAAATGGTTATTTTGAAGATTGCACATGACTTGGGATATTTTAGGAAAATGCAATACAACAACTGAAGCAAATGTTCAAAATTGTGAAAAAAAAAACAAAAAAAACCCTGTTGCCCAATTTCAAATCGCCTGCAGCCCAAATTAAGATTTGATTCTGAGCAGAAAGTTATTCTCTCAGCTAAAGGCTCACTCATAAACTTAGTGGAAACCGTTTGACGTACAGTATGTGCATGCGTTCAGAGAGTGAACTGGAATCTCCTAATTACTTCCACCACTTCTCAAGTTCACATTTCACTCTGTCAACATCATTAAAGCTGCTTGATGCAAACTGATGTGGCACTGGTAACCATGTCAAAGACTTGTGCACTGACGGATGAGCGTTAATTAAATCTTGCATTATGCAAATAATCAGAAAGCAATTAATAAAGCTAGCTACACATCAAGTCATAATGAGCATGTAGGAAACAGTTTGTTATTTGTTAAAATTACACTCACCTCTATCTCTTGTGTCATATGTCAGATCCCATTGAATCCAGTTTGGAGTTTTGTGGCTTATACTGTAGTCCATGTTTGTTAGCACTAATGCTAACAGCTGATATACTTTAAAAAAGAAGACAAAATGGCCCATTTGTCACCAACTATCAAGTGGTTTTGCTGAACTGTGACACTAAAGAGCCTTTGAGGTGTCCTATTCTAACTTCCTTTTTCGCTAGACTGTCAACACCAATGAAGTTTTGTCAGACTGCCTCTGCTGGTAGATTCTGCAATTGCACCAGTGTTGCCTACTATTTCCACTAGGAAATAACTTTTAAATATGTGATTTTGGTGATCAAAGATGAGTTTTAAAGGATGCAATTATTGACCCCAGCCCCCCCCTAAAAAATAAATAAATAAATAAATAAATACGGTGTCAATTACAGTAATTTTACCCTGAATGTTAGTAAGTCTTTGATTAAGGTTGAACGATCACTCATTATAAGATGCAGACAGTGTTTATCTGAGTAAAGTCACTCAGTAAACACTGTAGGCTGCTGCCACCCACATTTATAATTGCAATATGAATATGCAGTAATTAAATAGCCAGCGCTGTTCAATGTTATCTCGCCAAATGTTGTTGACAACGGCCTCAGATAACGGCAAACAACAAAAGACATTTGACCTCATCTGACTGACCGAGCCGAAAAGAGTTCAGCGTCCTGCAGGAATTAAAAAAAGGTCACGTTTCAACATATCAGGTGTTCCTTTCGATTAACATACAAATATGCGATAAATAAACTGGGTAAACTGTGCAGAACATTAGCATAGAGATTAATTAAGCATAGAGAGGATGTGTCAGCAAGCGTGTGTGACTGATTCTGAAAATCTCTCAATATTATCTGCTAATTAATCAGTAATGGAGTCTGAAGTGTGACATAGCGGTCAATCCTTTTGTATTGCTTTTCTTTTGAGGCTTTGCATTCTTGGTAGACTAACTACGCTTTGCACACACACCCACACAAAAACAATCTAGCATAATAATACAATTACAAGATGCATTAAAATTCAATCAATTCAATTATTACTAAATTACAATAAAAAACCTGTAAAAATGATGCTGTGGTTGCCAGCATCATACCGTAACTGTTACTGTTTTTGTGTTAGAGCATACACTGTAAAAATAATAATCCAGTAAAAAAAAATGGTAAACTACTGGCAGCTGTGGTTTCCAGTGTCATACCGTAAAAATACGGTGTGTTACTGTTTTTGAAATTAACAGCTAAATACAGTATTGTCAGCTACAGTATAAAACTTTAATTTAACAGCTATATGCTCTAACACAAAAACAGTAACACACCGCATAGTTACGGTATGATGCTGGCAACCACAGCTCCCAGTAGTTTACCGTTTTTTACTGGATTATTTTTTACAGTGTATAGCTTAAATTAAAGTTTTATACTGTAGCTGACAATACGGTATTTAGCTGTTAATTTTAAAAACAGTAACACACCGCATAGTTACGGTATGATGCTGGCAACCACAGTCGCCAGTAGTTTACCGTTTTTTACTGGATTACTTTTTTCAGTGTATAGCTTAAATTAAAGTTTTATACTGTAGCTGACAATACGGTATTTAGCTGTTAATTTTAAAAACAGTAACACGCCGTATTTTTACGGTATGATGCTGGCAACCACAGTTTTTTTACAGGATTATTTTTTGCAGTGTACAATACAGATCCTGGTTAGTTTGCATTTGAATGTTTTTCATAATAAAATTTAGTAACATTTTATGTCAGTGATTTGTAAATAACTATAATATAGAAGCTCAGAATCATGCAAATAAACACTTTTTTTTTAATTTTCATTTTTTGACCTATTTCAATAAATTTGCTTCCTGCTGTTGTTTCTGTATGGCATTTCCACTGTCATCAACAGATGGCATGAGCAATGACAACATACCCAGAGGGCAGGGAAAGCCTCGGCGTGTCTTTTTTTTTAGACTTTCGATTTACAGTTTTAATAAAACCACCATATTTCTTTCAAGCTCTTGTATTTATAGAGTGCTGAATTATGCCAGCAAACATTACCCCGGTGAGACTGGAGTTATGGGAACATCACCCACATCACACATGATGGATCTGTCCTCTGAAATATGGCCCGAGGGCCCGTCCGGATGCGGCCTCACAATGTGGATTAACTATCTGTCGGCGCGGGAGAGAGGAAGATCGAGAGTTGAGAGGCAGAGTCGAAGAGAAACATTTCATATTCCTCCATCAGTAAGCGGGTATTTCTGGCCAGCAACAAATCTTCAATCAAAACAAAAGCATGTCGCAGGTCTTCAAAAACATTCACCTCTGTGTCAAACACGACTCCTGCTAGTCTGAACCTTCGACTCAAGCCCAGCAGAAGAGAAAATCCTTCCCAGATTCAAATTCAGGTCAGGGCTTACAGTAAAATATGAAATATGACTGCAGAAGAAATGAAGAAAGAACAAACCCTGTTTTTCAAAAGGCAACATGATATGCAATAATAATAAATCTTTTGGAAAACAATGTTTTTTTCTTATTGCAAATTTTACTTGCCATGCATTTCGCATGTTTCTGAAGCCAGCACATGCATTATGTGGAATGAATCTTCTTATTGCATCATCATGCATCACAGCACTGACAATCAAAATCTAATGTGATGTCACATATAATGCATTAATATACAGTACATGGTAAAATGTCAACCATTTGAGATGGTATTGGACATGTATCATGTATCAACAGTAACATCTGAGTCAAATTCACTCGTCTATGCAGTTGTCAACAATTAATATTTGTGAAAAAGCTTATTTTTAATCCCGTGTCACTGGATTAACAGCTTTTGACATTCATGGCACTAGAGAGATATGATATTCAGTACTGTAAGGCCTAACTAATATATACTGTATATATATATATATTAGGGCTGTGCAAAAATTAATTGCGATTAATCGCATCCAAAATAAAAGTCTGTGTTTACATAATATATTTGTGTGTGCTGTATATAATTATTTTGTATATATAAATACCCATGCATGCATGTATATATTTAAGAATTATTTGCGCTTAAATTATATATATATATATATATATATATATATTATATATGAATAACACATTTTCTTCAATATATACATGCATGTGTGTGCATTTATATATACAAAATAATTATATACAGCACACACAAATATATTATGTAAACACAGACTTTTATTTTGGATGCGATTAATCGCAATTAATTTTTGCACAGCCCTAATATATATATATAGTGTATGTATACATTTCTAAGTGCTACAGATTGCTCAAATCATTACAGTAAGAAACCCTATAGCAACCTCACTACAACATGCTAAAAATTGTGATGTTATGTGTGTGCAGTTATTTACTGTAAAGAGAAATAGCAGTATAATACTTGGTGATTTAAAGTAAATAACTGTAGAAATTACAGAAAAATCAATGTAGATGGGAGAAATTCCTACACATTGTCCCTTTAAGCGGACAGTCTAGTCCTAATACTTTAATGACTGCTAATTGAAATGTAGTTTCAGTGTTGTGTAACTCATAGTTGGTAGAAACGGCATGGTAATGTTTCGATTACATCGAAATAAATAATTTACTTTGCACGTCCAATATTTAAATATACGCACTTCATAGATATCTACTTTCTATTTTAGTTTGCATTTTGGGACATGACATGTTTTTGAGAGGGTAACATTTGTATTCTGTCCTTTGTTTCGCCTCTTTATCCATTTTCCTCGCATGCAACGAGCCATGTCAGTCACTACTTGAAATATGAGAGTTCATCCTCCACACAGATTAAATGTCATCAGCACATTCACAACTCGCAAATCCCTCCTTCCATCTCGAGCGGGTGAGTGGCAGAACGGACACCTCCTCTCTGATTAAAGTGCATGTGGAAGTGTGTTTATGTTCCTACATTGGAGTCTCATTACAATGCATTCATTCGCTGGTCAAAATAACCTCTTCTAGCCCCTTAATCCGACGTGTAGCTAATGAGGGCCATGCTGGCCTCTTATCACAGCGACAACAAGTCACCGAGATACCTATTTCCACTAATACACCACCTCTCCAAATGATTGAAAAATTATAATCGCCAGTGCCTGGTGTTTGCTTCCTCAAGGTTCATTTCAGATGCTTGGTCAAGTGTAAAATGAAAGATAAGGGGAGAGAGAGAGGGATGCATAAGTGGTGGCAGTTCGTAAACAAGAAAGTAAATGACTATCCAAGAACATGCTTGCTTTCCATCCCATCATCACCAGCCCAAATGAAATTTGCATTGCAGGCTCGCTATAGGGATATTTGAATTCAGTTTATTATAATGAGTGCATGCATGTTACTATTTGGATGCTTTTTGAAAATGTGTCTGAATAAAACTGGCAACAGAGAATATTATACACTGCACACTGATAAACAGGATAGGCCTAGGCTTACCAATAAAAATGCATGTTTATTTTTGATGGACGTAAACTGTAGTGACATATTATTCTTTTTTTGACATGAATGAAAACGAGACAGCGAGGAATATAAGTACAGTGTGTTTTATGGATTGTGCTGTTGTTTAACAACATACTTTCAAAAGGAAAAGAAAAAAAAAAACGCCATAAAACTGTTTTGTAAATTGCATGCAATCTAGCAGCTTTATAATGTGCTTACCGTTTTAAAGATTGAGTACATCTAATGAATGACTGAATAAAATTCAACCTGACTAAGATCTCTTCCTAAATGATGATTCAGCTCACACTGGTGATTAAATTAAATCAATTTTTCTGCATCCAAAAAAAATCACGTACTTCCCTATTATACAGTAGGCAAAAAAAGAACAAAAATGTAATAAAAGTAGTGTGTCTGATATCTATGGCAAGCTGTTTTAACCTTTATTCATTTCCAGGATATCAACAATTACATTTTTTGATATCAATAATTTAATTCTTGATATCAAAAATGTAATTCTTGATATAAACAATTGTATTTTCACTAGTGAAATGTCACCATAGACTGCCATTGAAAACCAATTGTTGATATCAAGATTTGATTTCTTACTAGTTTAAATTCCAATTTCACATATCAGAAATACAATTATTACTAGTAAAAACCTTTATTTTTGATATCTAGATTTCAATTGTTAGTTGAAATGTATATTCTTGATATCTACAATTGAATTGCTACTAGTAACAATGATAATTTTTGATATCAATAATTCAATTTTTACTAGTGACAATGTTCATTTCTGATATCATGAATGTGATTAGATATCTGAAATAATATTGATATCAGAAATACATTTTCAGATATCAAAAATTACTATTTTTATTAGTACCAATTGAATGGTTGATATCAAGAATAGACATTTCAACTAGTGACGATTAATTAATTGATCAGGAATTCACATTTTTAACAATGTAATTATTGATATCGAAAATGATATTTCTACTAGTAAAAAACAAATTCTTGATATCAACAATTTATTTTAAATGGCAGCCTATGGTGACATTTCACTAGCGAAAATACAATTAAATTGTTGATATCACGAATTGAATTGTTGATATCAACAATTACATTTTTTTGATATCAAGAATTGATTTGTTGATGTCAAAAATTAATATCCTGGAAATGAATAAAAGCTAAAACGGCTTGCCATAGAATTCACAGCAAAAAAGTACCCGAATGACCTACTACTACAAACTCTGAAGTGTGCATATGATGGACACTTTACCATCCCATGAAACCACGGGAGAGGATTTTTAAATAGCGGTAAAGAGACAAAACGGCTGTTTTTATGTAACATGATAAAGACAGCACTGCAAATGGAGTACAGATTAGATTCATATATAGAACATACTTTTTTAGCGGTGGCGATACCAACCCGATCTCACGTGAATTCGTACGAATTTTACGAGGTGGCTAATTCGTAACAATTCATACGACCTCACTCGTACGAATTAGTACGATTTGTGCAAAAACGTACATATTTTACGAATTGGCCAATTCGTATGAATTCCTACGAATAACCTACCCCTGACCCCGCCCCTAAACCTACCCATCACGTGGGTTTGGACAAATAGTACGAATTCGTACGAGTGAGGTCGTATGAATTAGTACGAATTAGTCACTTTTTAATCATTTGTACGAATTCGTACGAATTGGTCGTGAGATAGGGTAGGCGATACTCATAATGGGACGCAGGCCGTGTTTGAGCGCAGATCATTGCGCCAGTAGGTGGCGACACTGACTCTATGAGTGATTCGTTCAAGAACAATTCCTTCAAGGAACAAGACTGATTCAATTAGAGACTGATATTTTCACGGCCGTTTTGATTCACATTTTGTATTTATATGTTAGGATTCACATACCTCGTATTTTTTGCATATTTCGTTATGTAAAATGTTAAAGTTATGTAAATCACTGAAGTATTTTTTCTTCAGAATTATAATATCGGTTCTAAAGCATTGCTCAGCTCCTTTGGCCCATACTAAAAAGTTTAATTTGAAAATAACAGAGACATTATTATTGTGAGAAAATTGGTTTTGCTCCTCTCTCCTTCATTCAGGACTATCTCACGGGAACCGCGTATATCTTTCTTCCCTTGTTTTCATTTGCAATTAATTTACTGAATTTATTTTCATCTCAGGGTCTTATATAGTCCCCCCAAAAAAACGTCTCCTGTGTGCAGTCGCTTTTGTGTGATGTTTGTAGAAGTGATTTATTCCAAGGTCTCTCTGCTGGGTCGAACTCACTATCACACCAACTGCGGAGGGGTTTGAGTTCTTTAAGTTGCAGTTTGTCCTTCACGTCTCTTTAATACAATCAGCAATAATCCCAGACTAAACAATGCCAACACTGTCAGTGAATGGAGCGTGAATACTAACGATCTCAACGCAACAACAACAAAAAAAAAGAAAATATTAAAGGTACAATATGTGAGAATTATATAATAAAATATCCCAAAATGACTTGCACCCCAAAAGTCTCCATAGATTTTTTTTTTTTTTTATGTCAGATAAATCCCAATTTTAAATAAGTGGGCGTCCCCGAAAAAAAAAAAATGTCGCCCGTCAATGACGCAATATACGCGCTATTCTCGTTTTCCGCTCATACTGCCATAGCATGACGTAACCATGGCGACAGACCTGGACAACTGCGTAGTGCGTAACGTTTAGCGGCACGCAGTTCTTGTTTCTTTCAAACATAGACCATGGCAAGCAGACTTTGGGACGAACAAGGAGAACTAAAATGAGGATCAACATCAGCGTGGTGTTTTTGAGATGCCGAGAGCTAGCATCCGCGACTAACTTGGACTTCAGAGTTTCACGAGTTACGACTCGACAGCTTTATTACACAGGTGAGCAAATGTACTTAAAACAAATCAACGTTATATATATAACGTTAGCTCAACGTGATGAAATGTTAGAATATGGTCAGTATGTTATTCTAATGTTACTGCTAGTTTCGTTTAGCAAATTAACTAACACGTAGTTTAACATTATAACTTTCAACGCACATTTAAATGCCGTTTAGTGTGATAGTGTAACGTTAGACCAAGTGAAGCAGCGCTGCATCACCGCACAACTTTAATTCGTCTAATAAACGGACCTGTGTGAGTAATCCAGCACTTGCGGGTAGTTCAGTAGAATTTAATGTCCTTATTCCTTTATATCCGTGGGACTAGCACGTGATATCGGTCTCTTTAGCAATCGCGACCTGCTTCATACCACTGTAATGTTAAAAACATGAATGTTTGCACTCGTTCATAAACATTATTAGATCCCATCATTCAGCTCATCACTGCGTCATCAACCTACGCCTTTGTTAATGTTGGAAACTGCGCCCTCTTGTGGCGAAAAAAATCGTACATATTGTGCCTTTAAAGCTTGACCATGACCAGCAGGACAAGCAGTTTGGGAAATGGATGGCATGTTTAATGCATGCATCTGTATATAATGCACACAAGCGAGGTGAGTTCAAGATTAATATTCTGTGTGTCAATGTGATCATACTATTTGCACAGTTTATGAACTTGAAAAATCCATCAAAACTGAAGCAGCAATTATCTCAGCAGCATGTCCTCGCTCTGGATAAACGAACTGCCCTCTGCCACGAGCAGCGATCAATACGGTATTTATAAAGTGGGCATGCATCCTAAACGAAAGACTCTGAAAAGCACCGCAGTGTTTCTTTTACTGTTCTCTTACTTACTGTAAGTCATGCTGATTTTATTTTGGATAAAAGTGGCAAGCAGAAAAGAGATGGAGCACTGAATGGGTTGCTTTACCGAGCTGTGTTTCCTTTACGAAACCTTTACATCTCAACACTATCACGCCACTTTCAAAGAGTGGGAATAAATTGATGCTTAATATGCAGCACATTTTGAAAACGTACGCCACGTGTAGTCCGAATACCGAACAAACGGCTCTGTTCTTTGACGACTGAGTCAAAAAAAGATTTCAGGAGGTACCAGTTGAAATCAATCTGAAAAATCCCTTACTTTACTAAAAAAAAAATGAGTTGAATCCCTCAGGATGGTTCATTTGAGAAGAACACACTGAATCAACATCAGCGATCGCCAAGATACATTCTCACTTTATCCATGGGCCTACAGTATATGTCTTCATGTGTTCATGGTTATCCTGATAAGCCTAATAGTCTGGGTGATATTTTACGTTTTCAATACTGAAATACAAAAGTGATGTGTCACTACTGGCTACCCAGCATGCATTGTGGCAGAGATTAAATCAGAGTGTATTTGATATTACTGTCTAGGAATAGAGGGTATGCGCGTGACGTCACCGTCGGCCTGCAGTTCCTCACAGTTAGCGGCAAAAAGACTGAGCGGCTGTATATGTTTTCAGCGTGAATGCCGCGAAAAACAAACACAACACATATAAAGTGGGAAAGAGCTTTGCGATTGACTGTACAACTAGATTTGACAAAAAAAAAAAAAAAAAAAAAAAAAAAAATCGGAAGTATATTTTTACAGAGAAGCAAATAGATTCCTGCAATTCACAGAAACAACTGGACTCCAGTCAGCAAAAAGTGGATTTGCAGTTATCATTTTGTGTCAATAAGCTGAATTTAGGTGTAAAACCATACACATATATTTTGTATCGTTATATATATATATATATATATATATATACATATTAGGGTTGTGCAAAAGTTAATTGCGATTAATCGCATCCAAAATAAAAGTCTGTGCTTACATAATATATTTGTGTGTGCTGTATATAATTATTTTGTATATATAAATACACACACATGCATGTATATATTTAAGAAAATATGTTATTAATATATAAAATATTTATATTTATATAATATAGATTATTATGTATTTATAAATATATACAGAATTTAAGCGCAAATAATTCTTAAATATATACATGCATGCATGGGTATTTATATATACAAAATAATTATATACAGCACACACAAATATATTATGTAAACACAGACTTTTATTTTGGATGCGATTAATCGCAATTAACTTTTGCACAGCCCTAATATATATATATATATATATATATATATATATATATATATATATATATATATTAACAACTCAACAATTAAATATCTATTATTGCATATTCTGCATTATTGGATGGTCACTAGCCCAAGCCCTACATACCATCATGCATTGCGCTGATCGTAAAAATGGCGGACGGACGACAAGGGAGCAGCGTGACATTACAAATTTGTCATACAAATGTAAGTTATGTTCTGTCTCGTTTAACTTATGATATGTAGTAGTTTTACAATTTTGTCAGACATGTATAAATTGTCTGTAAGCACGCACGCGTTTAAAAAGTACGACAGCAATGACGTAATCAACGGCGCCGAGAGACGATCGAGTGGTGTCCGAAAGTGGTGTTTCTATTACGTAGCGACAGTAACTAAGGGGCGGGTCTTTGAGAACGGTCAATTCAAAACAGTGTGAAACTGTTTTCGAGGAGCTTGGCATTAATTGGCTGTAGTTGAAAATTTGAGTGTAATTTTGGCTACCATCGTACCACCATTGAGGAGATTTATGGTCCAAAAAGTGTACGTCTGACTTGCATGGAATATGTTGCTAAATGCTATAAATATAGAAATTAATCATTCTATAGCAAGTCAGTTTGGTGTGAAAACACACAAACACACACCTACACACACACACTCAATTTAGTGATCTTTTTTTGTGAATCCAAGGGGAAATTAAGTTTAAATGTTTGTGCGTCTCACTGTATGCATTGTGCGATTCAATTTCAATAGAATTGCAAAGAAATGTAAAAATAAAGAGGAAAAACTACAATGTCTTGATCTAAATTGACCAAACACAACTGCTTACACACAGATGTTATTAGTGTTTGTTGCCAGACCTTGACAACAAGCTTTGGGTTCGATTAATCAAATTATCATCACACCTATTTTTAACTCTAATGTAAATGTGGTTTTCTGAAAAGCATCCGAGCACGACTAATAGGCAGGATACGAGAAAGTTGCCTTCGAGACACATTGGTGAACACCCTCTAATGACCATTATTTATTTCAGCTGTCTTCCCCTTCCGAGATACTAATCTTACTCCCATCCATTCAACATGGGGATGCCATTAGGAAAGAGAGAGGGGTAATTACTATGTCTTGTTAATTGTGAATATAACGGCAATTAATAATGTGCCTGATACAAGTAGGGACAAAAGCAGCTTTATTTAAAAGGGATGGTTGACACAAAACTGTGTAATTGTGCAGGTTCTTTTTAATTACCATCTTTTATCAGCTTAAAGACTGTAATGAAATGTTTTGCTCAACACAGATGTGATGGTAAATGAATATCTCCATTGTGCAAAGAAGTAAATATAGGAGTTGCTTGAAATGTGTAAATCACCGTTCACGAGCTGCAGTTACAGAACACAGAAGGACATATCTGCAATAAAAACGACAAGAATTGCACATGAAAAGATTTCCATAATATAAGTAGCAAAGGTTAATGAAACATGGACTGAATTGTCATAATCATCACTCGTATATTACCGTCTTATTATTGATTTCACACATTGAATCCACTCTAATGTTGACCACTCCAATCAAAATGAATCTATTTGTCTCGGTTTACTTGCAATTGGTTAGTGATTCCAGGTTACACAGTGAATCCTTTTAAACTCTCTCTCTCAAAAAAAACTGAAAGTTTAATGATCTGTTTACTCACATCTAGGAGAGCGCAAACGAATCACTGCCTTTCTCATTTGCATATGACATTAATAAAACTAATGATGTAAAAATACTCATAATTAATTGTCTTTTATCTTTCCATTTCAAGCTCGCTTATGCAGCAAAAAGTATATTTATGCCATAGTGCAATCGAAAAGTCTGAGAACATGGTAGAAATAGGTGACTTTGGAGTTATAAAAAGGTGGAGGTGACCACTTTTGGAGTTATAAAAAATAAAATGGGAAACAAAAGAAAAAAAATCAGATTCTGCACAATTTTTTAGGTCGCCAAAAAATAAAAAAATAAAAAATAAATATAAAAAATATATAAATAAATATATATAAATATATATATATATATATGTATATGTATGTATGTGTGTGTGTGTGTGTGTGTGTGTGTGTGTTTTTGTTTTTTTGATCGGTGACCTAAAAAATTGTGTAGAATCTGATTCTTTTGTTTTGTTTTATTTTTTTATATTAAATGGGAAACAAAACAAAAAACATATACAATTCAAAAAATGCTGGGTTGTTTTAACCCAATTTTGGGTCAAATATGGACAAACCCAGCAATTAGATGACATTTTTAAATTACATTTTTAACCCAACGTTTCAGTTTGTCCATATTTAACCCAAAATTGGGATTAAACAACCCAGCATTTTTAGAGTCTCTATCTATCTATCTATCTATCTATCTATCTATCTATCTATCTATCTATCTATCTATCTATCTATCTATCTATCTATCTATCTATCTATCTATCTATCTATCTATCTATCTATCTATCTGTCTGTCTATCTATCTATCTATCTATCTATCTATCTATCTATCTATCTATCTATCTATCTATCTATCTATCTATCTAGATATCTATCTATCCAGTCTCTATCTTATCTATCCAGTCTCTATCTATCTATCTATCTATCTATCTATCTATCTATCTATCTATCTATCTATCTATCTATCTATCTATCTATCTATCTATGTCTATCTATCTATCTATATATCTATCTATCTATCTATCTATCTATCTATATATATATATATATATATATATATATATACACATGTGTGTGTGTGTGTGTACAGCATAGATCTTTTTATAAGCAGTGTTCAGACTGATGGATGAGTCCAAATAAATGATGTTCGGAGAGGCTGAAGTGTTTATGGACTGGAATCTGCCCGCTGCAGCTGTCGAGATTTTACCTCATAACTCCATGCAAAGAATGTTATTGTGATCATTTTCATGAGTATGCTAAACTGCTTGACAGCAGAGAAAAAACTGCAGGACACCTGCTGTAAAACAGCAATAGTACTTTAAATGGGCATCCGTGTAATAACCATCACTTTTCAGCGCTTGGCGTCTTCCGAGGATATTGACCCGCAGGCATTAGCTGAAAATGGAGCTGATCTATTAGCCTGATGCGCTTCTCACAAGAGTCAAGCACCAGAGGACAAACCTGCCACCATTTAAGTTGATAAATGAAGGATGTTTCTTCCGTGCAGTGTTGTGTTGGATGGATAATGGTGTATATTTGAGTGAAATATTTTTGATTCACCTGTCTCAAGGAAGTAAGGCTGAACATATACCAGTGTCCTCAAATCCGATATATATATATATATATATATATATATATATATATAGTCCACATCTGCTAAGGTCATGTATATGCTATTGTATTCATAAAAGTTGATAAAACTCACATTTAGTATATTTATATATTTGAATTTCAACCAAAGAGACTTTTCATTTTTTGCAATTAAATACTCCCCTTGTTCTAATCTGATTCTGACTGGTTAAAAAAAAAAACGTTTTAACTTCTAACCTTTTATAACCTTTTTCATAGTAAGAAATGAGATACAAGAAAGAATACAGCACTTGGGTATTTACAAATACATTTACAACAAACAATTAAAAAATATATTATGATAAATTAAAAATATATAAATGATAACTGACTCAAAAACAAAGTCAAATGACATGGTTTAATGAAATACTGTACTAAAAAAAGTGAACATAGAATTAAAAAAATTAAAGATTGTAAGAATGAAAACATTAATGAATGAATGAATGAATGAATGAAAGCATGAATAAATGAAAGCATGGATGATTGAATGAATGAATGAAAGCATGGATGATTGAATGAATGAATGAATGAATGAAAGAAAGAAATGATAGCATGAACGAATGAATGAATGAATGAATGAATGAATGAAAGCATGAATAAATAAATGAATGAATTTCAGCATAAATGAAAGCATGGATGAATGAAAGCATGGATGAATGAATGAATGAATGAAAGAAAGAAAGAAAGAAAGAAAGAAAGAAAGAAAGAAAGAAATGATAGCATGAATGAATGAATGAATGAATGAAAGCATGAATAAATAAATGAATGAATTTCAGCATAAATGAAAGCATGAATGAATGAATGAAAGCATAAATAAAAGCATGGATGAATGAATGAATTATTGAAAGCATAAATGAAAGCATGAATGAATGAATGAAAGCATGAATGAATAAATGAATGGATTTCAGCAAAAATTAAGGATGAATGAATGAAAGCATGAATGAACAGCAGCATGAATGAATGAATGAATTTCAGCATAAACGAAAGCATGGATGAATGAATTAATTAATGAATGAATGAAAGCATAAATAAAAGCATGGATGAATGAATGAATTATTGAAAGCATAAATGAAAGCATGAATGAATGAATGAATGAAAGCATGAATGAATAAATGAATGGATTTCAGCAAAAATTAAGGATGAATGAATGAAAGCATGAATGAACAGCAGCATGAATGAATGAATGAATTTCAGCATAAATGAAAGCATGGATGAATAAATGAAAGCATAAATGAAAGCATGAATGAATAAATAAATTAATGAAAGCATAAATGAAAGCATGAATGAATGAAAGCATTATTGAAAGCATGAATGAATAAATGAATGAATGAATTTCAGCATAAATGAAAGCATGGATGAATGAAAGCATAAATAAATGAAAGAATGAATAGATTAATGAATGCATGCATGAATGAATGAATGAGTCTGTAGACACTGAAAATCTTTGCCCATTTTTGCATTTGAAAGTGAAGTTTAGTGAAGTGACTGTAAATCATTTCCTGATCCACATCTTCAATGCGTGATGAATCTAAAGCACGGTTTGATTTGCAGCATTGCTACTTTCAGCTGTTTTCCAGCTCTCTAAATAGTTCTACATATTGCGGTTTGGATCTCATTGGAATACGTTCCTGTTCGACCTCTGAGATCTTAAATCGCTGCCAATTTCTGAGGGCCTGAAACAAGGTCGTGTGTGATTATTTTAGGTGTGTGAAGAGGAGAACGGTACAGTATCAGATGTCCCTGGTGAAACTTCGCAAGCCTTCCCAGGATCCAACAGAAAGATAAATGATGCTGCCGCATTCTCTGGCCTGACGGATATGACCGAGTCTCCTCTCTGCCTCCTTCGCACAACTCGTGTTTATAAAATACAATAGGCTTAGGAAAAGGACAGGTTATGGTGACAATATAAATAATAACACGGACTGAGGCCTTGAATGTGAATGCAGCTCTCTCACGCTCATGCATGCATCTTAAAAATAAGCACAACTTCAAATGTGAAGCTTTTGAAGCTCAAAACTTTTCTGTAGATCTGTAGATCTTAGCAAATCGAATTTATTTCCAAAAAAATATTTGTTTACATGATAAAACTCTTGCTTTTCTAGATGCTGCAGAGCAAAGTGACATCCTCATTATTTTCAATCAAAGACAAGAGGGTGGGGATGATGCTAACCTTGCCATTGGCGTGTGTGTGTGTGTGTGTGTTCTTTGCATCAGCAGGCATGCTGAGACAGCTCGGCGTCAGTCAGCGGCTCATGTGGAGAGAGGTCGCGACCCTGCTCCGAGGAAGCCTGGCTTTGATCAATCCGTTAGACGCACGATAATTTTGGCTTCCTCTGCCCACCAACAATTCAATTAACTTGATTGGGAAATGCAGCGAGCGAGACATCAGATGCTCTGGGAATAAATTCTTCTGTCAGTGAAAGACTGACATCATGCAGATTTCTATATTCTTTATAACTGTGCTGCATGACTGACTTCAGTGCGATAATAGTGTTTAGTGGACACTTGTAACCAGAGATTCTCACACTAGACTGATTGCATGTGCGATCCCTGAGGAGCAACTCCAGGATAATGCGACCCGGTCGAGGGCAGAGTCGTCGTCTTAGAGAATTATTACTGCGGCAATATTTAGATTTTTCTCATTCAGGGCACATATTGTGTTAGCTCACTGCCTTTTTATCCATCCATCCATCCATCATCTATTCATCCATCCATACATCCATCCATCTATTCATCCATCCATCCATCCATCCATCCATCTATTCATCCATCCATCTATTCATCCATCCATCATCTATTCATCCATCTATCCATCTATTCACCCACCTATCCATCCATCCATCTATTCACCCACCTATCCATCCATCCATCCATCCATCTATCCATCCATCCATCCATCCATCTATCCACCTATCCATCCATCCATCTATCCACCTATCCATCCATCCATCCATCCATCTATTCATCCATCTATTCATCCATCTATCCATCTATTCACCCACCTATCCATCCATCTATCCATCCATCCATCCATCCATCCATCCATCCATCCATCTATCCATCTATTCACCCACCTATCCATCCATCCATCCATCTATCCATCCATCCATCCATCCATCCATCCATCTATCCACCTATCCATCCATCCATCCATCTATCCACCTATCCATCCATCCATCTATCCACCTATCCATCCATCCATCCATCTATTCATCCATCTATTCATCCATCTATCCATCTATTCACCCACCTATCCATCCATCCATCCATCCATCTATCCACCTATCCACCCACCCACCCATCCATCCATCCATCCATCCATTCATCTATTCATCAATCATCTATTCATCCTTCTATTCATCCATCCATCCATCATCTATTCATCCAGCCATCCATCTATTCACCCACCTAACCATCCATCCATCCATCTATCCATCCATCCATTTATTCATCCATATATCCATCTATTCATCCATCCATCCATATATCTATCCATCCATCCGTCCATCCATCCATCCATCCACCCATCTATTCATCCATCCATTAATCCAAACCCACCCATCTATTCATCCATCCACCCATCCATCCAAACCCATCCATCCACCCATCTATTCATCCATCCATCCATCCATCCATCCATCTATTCATCCACTCATCATCTATTCATCCATCTATTCAGCCACCTATCCATCCATCCATCTATTCACCTATTCATCCACCTATTCATCCATCCATCCATCCATTAAAATTACACTAACTTTTTGTCATTACCTCATATTGTAATTGAAAGCCACTATATGCAACCGAATTAGTTCCATTTTAATCACTGGCTTCATTTCCTTGACCTCAAGCCAGAGGTGAACTTGACCTTTACTGTGGCAGATTCACTTCGACCTAATCAGGCACTAACTACTTAAAGGGAGAGTTCACTTTAAAAAAAAAATGGTATTCTGTCTCCATTTACTCACCCTAAAGTTGTTCCAAACCTGTATGAACACAGAAGAAGATATTTTAACCAGACAGTTTACTGTAGCCATTGACTTCCATATTTTTTCTAAGTCAACAGATACTGTTATTTTCTAGCAGAAACAATTGTAAAATAGATTTTTCTTCCTCGCGGGCCTTATAAATCAACCCAACTTTGGCACGCAAGTTCAGTTCATTTTCCAACGAAACATATTATTTCCAGAGTGTTGTAATTTTAATGCGGAAGACTCAGACTCAGATGTTTGACTTTAATGGCAGATTTAAACTACCTCACTCGATTTCCAAGGAAAACATCTCCTGAAAAATGCACGTGGAATATAAAACTGACATAACACCGAGAAGACAAGTAACCACGGATTTGATTTACAGCAGAAAAAAAAAAAAAAATCACAGAGGACCCCATTCTTCTTACTTCTACTTTTCCCCCCTCTGTCTTTGTTCACCAACTCCCTGCTATTTTGCCCAAAATGAAATTGATTTGCATAATGAAAGGGGATCAGATTTACTGTACGGGGGGAGGAGGTGTCATAATAAAGGATGTTCTCAGAGGGAGGCTGATGGTGAGGAGCGTGACGAACTCCGGCTGGAGAACAGAGGTGAATACGGGAAACAATAAAATGTAATTACTCCCCTCGCCCTGTAATTCCTACTCGTACAAATAGCCAGCTCGCGGGCGCACGTTATTTCATTTCAGGAAGGCCACAAAGGCTCCTCTGAGGCGCTGATGAGTTTTACAACATGACAATTCCTTCAATCAGAATTGTTGGAAAAGTGAAATAACAATATAGCTGACTTTGCTAAGCTCGCCCATCTCTCCCTCTCATGGAGGTACAACTAATTACTTTCTCATTATCATGCTAATATGGGGTCCTCAACACGGAATCACGTCTAATTATTCCGTTATTTGCTATATCTCTGTTAGAGGAATGTTAAAGCAGGGTTGAGATGTGTGTGTGTCATTGAGATGGAAATGACTTTCAGACACTGTGCTGAGGATTGTGTCAAAGCTCTTTTACCAGTCTGCTTTTGGTTGAGGCTTTTCAAAGGCTGAATATTATCTTGTACGGTTTGTCCCGGAGGACGTCGACGGAGTACTTCTTCACAGCAAAGGGTGAGGAATTTTAGGGCAGAAAAATCAATGGCGGATGAAAGCACGAGATCTAAACCTGGTCTTGGTGTTAAAAGTGAACCGCTTCAATGTTAAATAATACATACGATACGACATACGAGTAAGCCGGGAGATTTCCTTGAAAATTGTGACTGCTGACTCAGTTTAAATACTCTAACTTAGGCCCCGTCCACACTACTGCGTTTTCGTTTAAAAACGGAGACCTTTTGCTACGTTTGCACCTCCCGTCCACACTAAAACGGGAAAAACGAAGACCTAAAACGGAGAAGTTTAGAAACGCTGGAGCTGCGTTTTGAATCTCCGGAGGGCGTTTTAGTGTGGACGAGACAAAACCATACAAAACGGAGAACTTCAGAAACGCTGACGCTTGGCTCTATGATTGGGTGTTATCGGTCATGACGTATCCTTCCCTGATTCGTCATTCACTGTTTACACCGGCACACGCATGCCCAGTGTTGGTGAATGGTCACGTGATCTGCGTTTTCAGTCATTTTAATGTGGACGGAGATCAATTCTAATACGCAGATAAAATGCTGGTGTGGACGGAGATCGTATTCGTTTTAATTCTCCGTTTTTAAACGAAAACGCAGTAGTGTGGACGGGGCCTTGAACAAACCAGTTCCTTCACAGTTACTGTTCTTACTGTGTGTTCACACCAGATGCGAATAGCGCGTAAAATTCGCGTCTTGTTTGACGGTTGACCACTTTGTGTTAATTTGCGCGTCAAGAGTGAAACTGACGGGCATAAAAACAAAAGTTTGAAGCGAAATTTACGCGCGTCACACTCGTCGGAAATCAAAACCCGTTGGCGGCCATCTTTTTTATGTTGATCGAGCATTCATCGAGAGAGTCACCGCTCTGTATTTGCAACGCATTCTCATCCTTTAGCGTCATATAGAACGCTATATGACAAAACGGCGCTATACTACGCACATGACACCCATTATCGTTAATATAACGCGCTGTGAGGGCTAAGTTTAGGTGTGGGGTAGGGTCTGCGTGTCATATTCACGCTAAAGGATTTATGACGTCTTGGGTTCGCGTGTTTTATTAACGATAAAGGGTGCCATGTGCGTAGTATAGCGCCGTTTTGTCAAATAGCGTTTTATGTGACGCTAAAGGATGAGAACGGGCTGGAATCCATGGGGATCATCGTCGCCTCGTTGTCGTTTTTTTTTTCTCTCTCACGTCCAGACACAAACTTATGCACATGTATGTTAGTTGTCTTTACATTATAATACTATTTCATATAATCTAGATATGAAATAAAAAACATTCAATACAAAATGAACATGTCTCGTATATTGAAATAACGTTTTAGGTGATCAAATATTTGCTTTGTTGTGCATTAGAACCACACCAGGCATTTAGTCATATTACAAAATAATTTATTGAAGCATCTAGATCCTTCACCACGTGAGCAAGCAGCTAGGCTCCTGATTGGTTAACGTGGCACAAATTGACGCCAAATTTCAGATTTTTCAACTTGGGCGGCAAACGTAAATTCGCGTCAAACACGTGAATGCACATATAGCACTAAATAAATCATTCGCGCTTAACGCGCCAGACGCTCAATTCACGCCATTCGCTTTGCAATTTTTTTTACGTCTTTGCATTGATTTAACATTGAAATCACTCGCGAATGACGTGCTTTTCGCGTCCGGTGTGAACGCACCATTACACAGTATTTTTGTCTTGATTTCAATTTTACAAAAAACAAATATCTAAATATTTTTAAATGTAAGTATATTCACTTGAGAATCAAAGTAACTTCAGAAAATAAGTCGTTTTCTGAAAAAAAAAAAACTGCCAATGGGGTCAGAAAAATAAACTCAATATATAAAATAATAAACTTAATTCAAAGGGAAAACCAGTAACTTACAAATGTCTTGTATTATTACAATATAATACAAAATATAATATAATTAAAATAATACAATATAACATATTTTTGCATTCATAGAATTTTTTTCATACATTGCCGTGCATTTATTTACATTTATTCCTACATTGCCGTGTGTCCCTGTTCTGTATGACACTGATTTATGCCGTATCAGCTGATGATCCCCTATAGGAAAATCCACATAACTCACAAACAAAAACCCTCGTCTGTTCCCCCGTCCAGTCTTTGATGAGGACGCATGCTTTAACGGTTCCTCTCAGATAATGAAAGAGAGGGTGTGATGGCTCCCCTCTTCAATAATGTATGAGGCTCTCGTCTTCGATACTGTCACTCCTCTTGACAAATGCCAGAGTTGAAAGGGAAGTAAGTGTGAACAAAACACTTTGTCACACATACAGCCTCGCTGGGCCCTTTTCCTTTGCATGGACAGATATATATATATATATATGAAGAGTTCAGATGCAAAAGCCTCTAAATGGCATTTGAAATTTTCTTCTTTAATAATGATTTTTATCAAGCTTGTATATTTAAGTTCAGTGATTTCACTTAAATGGCAATGATAATTACCTATTAATTGTTCTTTAAGTGAAATTACTGAACTTAAATATGCAAGTTTGATGAAAATCATCATTAAAGAAGAAAATTTCAAATGGCATTTAGAGGCTTTTGCATCGGAACTCTTCATATATATATATATATATATATATATATATATATATATATATATATGCACATTCCTAATGACACATATCGTAAGCCTACAGCATTTAGAGAGAGGAGATGGCATGTTGGCAAGGGCCGTGAGGGTTATAATGATGTAAAATGATTTGCCACAAACATTTACTCAATTATTTATCTCAATATGGTCATATATCAGGTTGTCAATACATTTATTTCTTTTGCATAAAGCTGAAATAAAATTTTGAAGAATTTGAAATGTTGCTTAAATAATTAATACAGTTATGTATATCAATATGGCCAACCATAGCTGATAAAAATGGATTTCACTCCGTGTTGTTATTGTCAAAATATACATATATATATATATACATAAAAAAAGTTTTTGTTAACTGTCTGTCATAAAGCTGAAATACAACAAAGCATGAAAAACGTCAACTAACATTGGAGACGTAAAAGTTGAATAAGTAAAAATAAGTAAATTAAGTTGAAGTACTAAAATTACTAAAGCTAAAACTGAATTTAAAAATAAATTAAAGCTAAATAGAAATATTAAAAATGACACATCAAAAAAGAACATTTAGAGTAAATTTATTTTAAAAAGCTGGAAATACACTGCAATTTCTTTTTTTAACCTAATTCAGTTTAAAATTAAGTTCAGATGGGGTTTAAGTAGATTCAGGTTTCAAAAATCTAGAATAACAGATTTTTATTTTCAAAAATTAAATTACTCAATTATTTTGATGAGTTAAAATAAAAATAATAGCTAATTCAAAATATGAATAAATACTTTAAAAATAATTAAAAATGAAATCTTTTCTCTCTGATTCTGTCTGTCTCTCCTCACTTCTGTCTGTGCGCCCATCACGCGTGTCTCGACTGCATGCACTAACTACGGCGCTATTATATCCTGTTTATTCTCATTTAAAAAGACAAGAGCAGACCCTGTTTCCGGGTATTGGTCTCGAAAGCTGAGTGCAGATGAGCTGGATTAGGGGGAATTCACTTTAATTTAAGAAAACATGAATTTTCCAGTGAGGAGGCAGCATTATCCCACTTCACTCACGCAGAAATGGCTATTGTTCAAGAGGTGTCCGTCTTGGGTGAATGGAAATCCTGATTAAGATAAGCACTTGTCGACAATACATGCACCACTTTGCTTCACATATTTAGACCAAAACCCCAAGCCTCTTCGCTTAGAGAGATAGAAATAAAGATGAAGTTCATTTAAGGTTGGAATGCATTTGTTTGGCAAGACTACATTCACACCACTCCCTTTTGCTAATGCCAAACATGCATTTACTCTTAAACCACACATAATGCGCATGTTCTTTTAGCATTTGCCTAATCTGAGGGGTGAATGCATGGCATCTGCAGGTATGAATGGTCAGGGTAAGCAGTTATGGTTCACCCAGGCTCAGTTTCCGCGTTGGTCATGATTGGTGCAATCATCGAGGGGTATGAACACTTCAGACACCGGAGATAGGCTTCTATCAACGTCCCTTCACTTATATCAGGTCATTTCAGTGAGTTATAACAACCTGCTCCAACCCTGTAGAACGAGGGCTAGCTGACAGAAATGAGTCTGATACTGGGAGCCCTTCATGGGCGAGGGTGATAAACGTAACCGCAATATCCATTATCCTATCGGCTGAGGATCAAGACAAGCTGAGGCCAAGCTGATATCAAACTTATGTATAATTCAGCACGAAGATGATCTAAACAAGTGAAGGCAACGTATCAGAGTGCATTAAACACAAACAACACCAGACAATGAACCAACTTAACAAACAACAATATACCGAGAGAACTAATGAGGAGCAGGTGTGTAAGAATCAGTGAACAAGGAATGACAACAACATACAGTACATAAGAGTCCTTGAAAATGCAATATAAAACACCACAGAATGTGACAACTACCAACTGGGTCATTATATAGCCAGCCTATATATATATATATATATATATGTGTGTGTGTGTGTGTGTGTGTGTGTGTGTGTGTGTGTGTGTGTGTGTGTGTGTGTGTGTGTGTGTGTGTGTGTGTATTACTGTTGTCAAAAGATTAATCACATCCAAAATAAAAGTTTGTGTTGACATAATATACAGTATATGTGTCTATTGTGTATAGTTATGATGTATATATAAATACACATGCATGCATGTATCTTCAAGAATTAAAAAAGTATATATACTTTTAAAAAATATTTATATATAATACAAATGATCTATATATATATATATATATATATATATATATATGTTGTGGGACAGCAGTTTGCACCAAATCTGTAAAATGGCCCATATATATATATATATATATATATATATATATATATATATATATATATATATATATATATATATATATTTTTTTTTTTTTTTTTTTTTCAAGATATTGGAAAAATAAAATAGCTGTAATAGTAGATCAATGTTACTAAAATAACTCACTCTAAAAAATGTTGGGTTGTTTTAACCCAAATTAGGGTCAAATATGGACAAACCCAAACGTTGAGGTTGAAAATGTCATTTAAACATTTAACCCAATGCCTGAGTTTGTCCATATTTGACCCAAAGATGGGTTAAAACAACCCAGCATTTTTTATATATATTTATTATTTATCTAAATAGGGTCAGGTTGTCAATACATTTTTTTGTTTGTTTATTGCATACAGTTGAAATAAAATTAAATATACATTTTAGAACACCAAGAATTTGAAATGTTAAATATAATTTACATAGTTTAATATAAATAATTAACGTAATGTATATGTTGTTATCATCAAAAAAAAAAAAAAAAAGAAGAAAAAAATTTGCATTGCAAAAAAGTTTTTGTTAACTGCCATAAAGCTGAAATACAATAAAGATTGAAAAACGTTAACTTAGAACATTGGAAACGTAAAAGTTGAATAAGTAAAAATGAGCAAATTAAGTTGAAATACAAAAGTCACTAAAGCTAAAACTGAATTAAAAAATAAATTAAAGCTAAATAGAAATATTTATCAATGTTAGATCAATGTTACCAAAATAACACTCACTCTAAAAAATGCTGGGTTGTTTCAACCCAAATTTGGGTCAAATATGGACAAACCCAAATGTTGAGGTTGAAAATGTAATTTAAACATTTAACCCAATGGCTGAGTTTGTCCATATTTGACCCAAAGATGGGTTAAAACAACCCAGCATTTTTAGAGTGCTGTAATCAACACCTGAAACTATTATTGGAATCATAATTAATCACAGTCGTTTGCTAAATACTAAAAACCCTGAGCTTACACATCAAGCGTAATGCCATAAACGCAGGCCTCGTGTGTATCGATCGACTCGCTCTGATTCTTCACTGATGCACGACGGTGAACAAATGTACACATGTCTCTGTTGCCGGAGAAACATTTCGTTTTATGATATTGCAGCGTCTGCACTTCCAGCCACAGATGTGCTCACACTCCTCCACCCACCGAGGGTTGCTGTGCAGGGAATTACATTAATTTGACAATAAATCTTGAGGGCGTTCATTGTGGATGGGAACCTGAATTTCAGAGTGCTGGCTGGACACTTTCTGCTTCTGCCATCATCAAACTATGTCCATCGGCAATTGACTTACGAGTTTCTCTGCTGACCTGAGTGTGTGTGACGACACAGTCTGCTTGAAAATAAAGGTCTGGCATGGATGGACAGGACAGTGAGGCAGTATTGACATAGTTTTAAAGGTCCCCTGATATGAAATTGTCATTTTCTGAGGTTTTTTTAACATTAATATGAGTTCCCCAAGACTGTATTTGGTCCCCTCGTGTCTAGAATTTTCAACCGAGCTTTGGCTATTTTTCTCTTCTCTGCATCTCACACTCTCAGAAAAAAAGGTACAAAAGCTGGGGCTGCACCTTTTCAAAAAGTAAACTTTTGTCCATTTTAGGTGCTAATAAGTACATTTCAGGTGCTAATATGTACATTTTAGGCCCTAATATGTACATTTAGGTACTAATATGTACATTTTAAGTGTTAATATGTACATTTTAGGTGCTAATATATACGTTTTATGCCCTAATATGAACATTTTATGTGTTAATACACTCTCAGAAAAAAAGATACAAAAGCTGTCACTGGGGTAGCTGTCACTCTGTCACCTTTTTAAAAGGTAAACTTGTGTCTATTTTAGGTGCGAATATGTACATTTGAGGTGCTAATATGTATATTTTAAGTGTTAATATGTACATTTTAGGTGCTAATATGTACATTTGAGGTGCTAATATGTATATTTTAAGTGTTAATATGTACATTTTAGGTACTAATATGTATATTTTAAGTGTTAATATGTACATTTTAGATGCTAATATGTACATTTGAGGTGCTAATATGTATATTTTAAGTGTTAATATGTACATTTTAGGTGCTAATATGTACATTTTAGGTGGTAATATGTCAATTTTAGGTGTTAATATGTACATTTTAGGTGCTAATATGTCCATTTCATGAGCTAATATGGCCATTTTAGGTGGTAATATGTCAATTTTAGGTGTTAATATGTACATTTTAGGTGATAATATATACATTTTAGGTGCTAATATATCCATTTCATGAGCTGATATGTCCATTTCAGGTGCTAATATGTACATTTTAGGTGCTAATATGTACCACTAAGGTACCAATATGTAGCCTTTGGATACGAAAGTGTACTTTTTGAAAAGGTACAGCCCCAGTGAAAGCTTTTGTACCTTTTTTTCTGAGAGTGTATGTACATTTTAGGTGCTATGTCCATTTCATGAGCTAATATGTACATTTCAGGTGGTAATATGTCCATTTAGGTGCTAATATGGCCATTTCAGGCGCTAATATGTACATTTTGAAGTCGTAGACGACCGTTAAAAAAATTAAACATGCTAGTCTTGTTGTCGTGATGTTGTGAAGCATCGCAGACGCGACGTAGGTTGTCGCCCACTATGACACACTATAGACCATTTTGCAAGATGTAAACAAAACTGGTCCAGAAGCACTTCCTGTTTCAGTTTTTTAACACTA
The DNA here is from genome assembly GCF_016745375.1 of Pimephales promelas. The sequence goes on from NW_024121432.1 coordinate 4,628,884, forward strand.
CATAAAAGCTGGGATAAAATACAACCAACAGAACATATAAAACTGAATCAAAAAGTTAAACAAACATCTTTAAGATTTTTTCTTTCCATGTGAAATAAAGAAAACAGTTACAAACTGAAACAGGAAGTGTTTCTGGACCAGTGTTGTTTACATCTTGCAAAATGGTCTATAAGAGATGATACGATCGAATCTTGCGTCCCGACGCCCGTTGTCGTTTATGAATACCTACGTCACACGGATTGTGTCAAAATCAGGCTAAAATCGTGAACCAGACAGAAGATCAAACAGCGCTGGTGTGGAAACCAGGAGAAACATTGTGCCGTGAATGAACTAGTAATATTTTACGTCCACAGACCAGCAACATTCACCATGGATTTAATATAGTAACACTAACTGGAACCAGTTTGGCTGGAATAGTGAAATGCTTTCAAGTACTTCACACATCCTTTTCTAGCACTTCAAAACTCAAATATTATATAAATAAATATATATTTAAATGTTATTTTTAATGTGATGATGATCAAAACATTATTTGTTCATCCTTCAAAGATGACCCCCATTTATAAACCGGAAAGTTTGTAGATGTAGGAGACTCATTTTTTCGTTTAACAAATAGGAAAATGATCTGGCATTTCTTTCTTTCTGCTGTATCGAAAACGTGACTTTAAAACCGAGGTACGTATCGAACCGTGATTTTTGTGAATATCGTTACACCCCTAGATAAAAATGAAAAGGTCGCTGCCCGTATAGGGCTGGGTATTAAATATCGATTTCTCGATATTAATCGATTCTCATTTTTACGAACCGATATCGATTCTTAAATCTCAAGAATCGATTAGTCATCCTGTTTCATTTGAATGAATGGAACATTGTATCGCGGCTGCGTGCATCCAAAAAAAAAAAATCGTAATAATCTTTGTCCTTTGTTGCTATTGATATGAAACAAAGTCTCAATTTTCAAGTTACGTCCATTTTCTTTAGAAATTTAAAAACATAAATAGCGTTTTGGTGCTGTGGCGTGAGATCGCTCTGGAGAAGCAGCAGCGCTGATCTCTCTTCCGGGTTAATAATACCAGTCACAGCGCCAAATAAACATGAATGAGCATCTGAAAGTGTGTTAAAGATAGAGTACAACTTATTGAAATCCGTATCATGTCACATTGATTCGCTCAATCAGCGTTTCAACCGTGGAAAGATGTCAAAGATGTAATCAATGTCATGTATCGTCATATTTACCTCAGAAAACCCACATAAACTCGTTAGTCAGCTAGAAAAAATAACTCTAGAGAGGAGCATTTTGCTAAATATATACACCATGCATTATAATCTTAATGTTCTTCAATATTTAATGCATATTTGACTAAATCTGGCAAGTTTTTATGACAGCCACCATTTAAATGTTTATATTTCATAATGTTCTTATTATAAAAATAAATAAAAGTGTAATTTAAGTGTTTATATAGCTACAAAACAGTTCATTACCTTCATATAAGGCTAATGAAGCCTATAGGCTACAACTAGACTCACATACTTTGCAACAATTTGATTTCCTTGAGAAAATTTGCCATTTATTGTAACTGATATCCAAAATAATCAATATTGAATCGAATGGAATCGTAATCGAATGGAATTGCAAGCTTGTGAATCGAAATCGAATCGAATTGTGAAATTTGTGTCAATACCCAGCCCTACTGGCCCGTGTCTGGTGTAAAACACTTACCCACTAACACACCAATGCATGTCTCTCCCATCAGGCTTTGCTTGAACTCCCAGTAGCAGCGAGGATATAGCCCTCGATGAAAACAAATCTCCAAGACTCCAATCTGTCAGTAAACATTTAGAGAGCAGATTACACTGAGAGTGGGTCGTTGTGGGTAAACTGGTAGAACAACAGGTGTGTGTACACAGTGGATCATAACAGCTTGTGTGTGTATGGGATATTTAGATCACAATTAACACCTGCGCACAACAAAGCGCAAACACATACAGACATCCTTTGGATCGGAAATTTCAATGCATGAATTAAAATGATGAAATTATGATGTCACAAGCTTTAAGTTTCCACACAAATATGAATATCAGTCGCTCACGTTCGACGTAACGTCAGGGAACAAGAGTTGCATTATTTTCAAAATTGATAATAACTTGAAATGTTTATCTCTGAAGACTGATGCTGAAATTCAGCGTTGAAATATTATATGCACATTAGAAAACAATTGTTTTAAATGATAATATTTTACAGTAGTACTGTTTTTCCTGTATTTTGACATGCACACAACGAATAAAGGCTTTCAGAAAGCATGATGTCATAATGCCTCTCATCACATGTGAGGCAGAGGCTCTTTTCTAATGGATGAAATCAAATCCTGCTCTGCATCTACATGATTCAATATCCTCATTCACCCAGAAATGTGTCATATTACTTGGGAACAGCATTTCATGATTTTCAAGCCACTGATACATAACTGATGTGTTTCTTTCACAGACAGTCCTGCTTTTTGCGTTCTCTTCCTGCAGGAAGCGTGCGTGTTGGCTCTTTTTGTCCTGTCTTTATAAAGCCGGCTCCTCGCCTCGGATGCCGCCGCAAACACACACATTTGCACTCAATGTCTGCGTTCCAGCAATGAAGCGCCTGACAGTTGGATTTCTATGTCTCGCGCTTTTCCACATTGGCAAACATGATGAAGTATGAAATAAGCCCAGCATGATGTAAATAACACACTTTACACACACGCAGCAGGGATGCAAATATGCACCAAATGCATTTTCATTGCAGATTACTACTTACTGCAGATACTGTCATACTTCCTCTTCGTTCTGGTTGGAATCACGTCTTTATCGCACAATCTGACCGACTGTAATACACGGAGAAAGAGATCCAGCGTTCCCATTCATCCTGATGAACACCACTATTTTAGTGTCAATGAGATACTATTATACACTGTAAAAAATATTGTTGGTTTAACTTAAAAAAATGAAGTAACCTGGTTGCCTTAAAATTTTAAGTTCATTGAAATGTAAAAAATTAGTTAATAAAATGAAGGAGATTAATTTAATCATCAGAAACTCAAAATATTATGTTATCCGAACTACATAAATGATCCAAGTTGATTTGACAAAAGAAAAAAATGTGAAAAATTATTAAAAAAAATTACAAAATGAAAAAAATTACAACTCATGAAAATATATTTTTAACATTTTGAAATAGTATTTCTATTTATTTATTTTTTTTTACTTTTTCTTGTCTATAGTTTTTGTTCATTTTTATATTAGTTTTAGTAGCCTACTTTTATTACATTGAGTTAATATTTTAATTATTTTATATTTCATTCCAGTTAACATTTATTTTATTTCAAGTAGGTAAAAAATCATTCGTGTAAAAAAGTTAAAAAATAATTAATCTCATTAATCTTAGTTAATTTCAACATTTACAAACACATTATTAAAAATCAAAAGCTGTATTTGTTAACATTAGTGAATGCACAGTGAACTAAAATGAAATATTGTTGGTTTAAATTAAAAATGAAGTAACCTGGTTGCCTTAAAACTTTAAGTTCATTGAAATATAAAAAAAGAATTAATTCAATGAAGGAGATTGATTTAATAATCAGAAACTCAAAATATTATGTTATCTGAACCGCATAAATTATCTAAGTTGATTTGTCAGAAGAATTTTTTTTTTATTTTTTTAGTATTATTAAGTAATGTTAGCAAAATATGAATAAATACTTTAATAAATGTATTGCTTAGAGTTATTATAGTTCATACATTTATTGTTGATAAATGAGACCTTATCATAAAGCGTAACTGAATTTTATTTTCATTTTTTTATTTTTATATTTAATTTAATTTTGTTTTATTTATTGGTTTTAGTTTTAATATAACATTGTTTTTACAATTCGGCATGTGTAAAATTAGATGACTGTAAAGAATTAAGGTTTGTATAATATTTTCTATTTTTGTTTTGATTTTATTATATATTTTGTTGTGCGATTTTGTCATTATTATTATTAATGTCTATAGTTTTTACATTTTTAGTTTTATTATTCTTTCCACCTGCACCATAAATGCCATGTGACTAATCTGCAGTAAAATGGCATCAGTACTGATTGGCTAACACACTCATGCTCAATTTGAAACAGCATAGCATACTAAACACTGCTGGGTTGTTTGAACCCAAATTTGGGTCAAATATAGACAAACCCAAATGTTGGGTTAAAAATGTCATTTAAAATTTTAACCCAACTTCAACTTTCACTTTCAACTGTAAATTTTCTAATTACATTTTAACCCAACATTTGGGTTGAAACAAGCCAGGATTTTTATATCTATACCCTATATGCATGTAAATAGTAAGATTATGCAATTTCAAATTCCCTTCACGTGCCCTGAGCTGCAGACAGGACAAATATTTGGTTCACTTCACACTTTAAGAGCCCCCCAAAAGAATCTGTCATTGGTAAAACATTTACTGTAATATGATGAAATATTTAAGCAGTAAGACTGACTGTCATTGGCTGTGAGCACTGAACTTGTATCGAACCCGGAACATTGCTTTAACACTCGTCCTAAATTAAACCCAGCCATCTGACCGAAGCGGAAACTTTACAGCATTATTGAGAGAGAGTTAATCGAAGTGCCACAAACTTCAGTGCCCTTATTAGTGCGCATGATGCCTGTGGTTCCCGCAGGCGTCTGGCTGGGGGTGTAAAGGGTGTAAATTGGCTGCTGTGTTCTTTCATCGAACTGTAAAGTGGATGTCGCCACAGTTAATTAGTGCAGAGCATTGTCATGACAGCGAGGAGCATCAGTTCAGTGAACGCTGACGAAGCTTCAGTGCTCGAGGGCACTACTTCACCTTATGAACCAACTAACAGCTTATCCACGTCACTAAAGCATGATATTACAGCAATAAATCACCCAAGAAGGCCAGTGTTGGGGAAAGATCCTTTTAAAAGTAATCTTACAATATTGCATTACTCCCTAAAAAACTAAACTAATTTAGTTACTTAATTACTTTTTACTTGTTATGGCAAATAGTGCGTCACGTAACTTTTGCATTACTTTTTCCTCAACCGGGCTTGTTTGTTTTTTAATAACAAAAACCCTAAATGTTCTATTTTTGGCAAAAGTAAAGGCCCTCTCACACTAGAAGTGCAATGAATAAGCCACAGGAATGAAATGCACATACACACATGTACAGTAAAGGCTGCTTTGGCTAAGCCACGCCCTAGAATATAGATTGACCAATCACAGCGCAGCTGTCACAGAGGTCCGACACTTTGTCACAGCGCTTCATTCATTGACTTTCAACACAGGTGTCTCGTATTTTTGGTCTCAGCAGGCTATTACCGTCGTAGTTTTATCCAAAATAATTATCGTTGTGCCTGGGGCATTTGTAACACAGATACGCGTTTCCCAGAGAGGTTTGAGGGGGGGGGGGGGGGGGGGGGGGGGTGTCCGTTTTTTCCTTTTCCAAAACCAAAGTCAAATCCTGACAAGTGTCTTTGGATTAAACTGTATGGACGTCCTCAGTCAGCTAAACCCCTCAAAGATCAACAAGCACATCTTTTTTGCTTCTAACCTTACTGTGAAGTTATAGTTCGACAGTTTTATAAAGTTTTTTTAGGTTATGATTTCGGTTCTCATACCGGTTGTTGATACGCTAACGTTACCTGTAGCACACGCTGCTAATAACAACATTACTCGTGTAGTCCGTTTGCTTTGTAATATAAGTGAATAGAGACCTACCCAGCTTTGCATGAACAGCGTTGCTCCATGATATTGTTAGTCCCAGCCTCCGTCTCGATTAGTAGGATCTGCGGTGGTTCATTTTTTGACTGTGACTATTTGGATGCCTTGTTGTTTCTTGCGTTTCACCTGTATGTCTTGAATAGGACTATACATAGCCTTCGAACGCATATTGCAGCCCCTTTTGCCTACTTCTATCAGACTTTGCTGCTTTATAAAAGTTTGATAACATTTCAGCAGGAAGAGCTGTCACACAGCATAAGCCATGTTGATATAAAGCATGTTGATACGAGCCCAGATGAAGTTTGACGGAAGTAGCAACAGTAACTAAGGGGGGCGGGGCTTAGTCATTTATGCTTATTATTGGAGAAGGTCAGCAGCGAAGACATTGGTTAATAAAGTGAGATTAAATACATAAAGTGTTATTTAACATTTAATTATTGCATGTTTGCGTAATATTCTAAGTTTGCATTTCATTATATTTATTCATAAAGGCTGTGCAAAGATTAATATGCATGCATTTATATATTATTTATATAATAATTATTTGCACGTAAATACTGTATAAATAAATACATAATCTATATTATACATAAATATAAATATTTTATATAATATGAATAACACATTTTCTATGCACGTGTGTGTATTTATATTTATAAAAAATGTATAAAATAACTACACTGCACACACACACATATATTATTGTAACTTTTATTTTGGAGAGCAGACAGTCAATAAATGTGAAAACAAAGTAACTTGTGATTCTTATTTGAAAAAGTAACTTTTGTAAATGTAAAAGTAATGTGTTACTTTACTAGGTTCTTGGAAAACTAGTAAAAGTAACTGATTACATAACTTTTAATGAATGCATTACACCCAACAATGCTCAAGACTGCCTGCAGCTGCTTTAATGAAACAGTGACTACAGCATTATGATAACAGTCAATAATGCTAAATAAATAAGGGGAAATTCTGAAAAAAATATTATTTACTCACCCGCATGTTACTGTATGACTTAGGACATAAAAGGAGATGTTTAGCAGAATGTCCAATTTACTGTTTTCCAAACGTGAATGATGAATTGTAGCATGAAATAAACTGTAAAAAAATATTTTCATGATTTGTTATCACAACATTATTTCTTTTGTCAAATCAATTTAAATAATTTATGTAGTTCAGATAACATAATATTTTAAGTTTCTGATGATTAAATCAATCAACCTCATTGTATTAACTCAATTTTTCCATTTCAATGAACTTACATTTTTAAGACAGCGAGGTTACTTAATTTTTTAAGTTAAACCAACAATATGTTTACATACACTTTATAGTCTTTTAAAATCATGTGATGCTTTTACCCAAATTTAAATTATTTAAACATAATCATCGCATGCACTACATGTAATGCTCAAATTTAATTCACACTTAAACCAGATTTCTATTTCAACTACTGTATATGCTGTGGTTTTGAATGTCTATTCATCAAAAAATCCTAAAAAAAAAAAAAAAAAAAAAAGATAAAATAGTTTTGGTCTCTACAAGCATGAAGCAGGACAACTGCAAGCAACTTTAATATAAAACTCTGTGCATATCATCTATAGAACATATGGTGAGTATCCATGAGACAGAATCCTACGCTCTTCTATCAGACACACAATGGATATGTAAGATAATAATTGTTCGCAAACAAATCCTGATCGGGTAAACAAACGTTGAGAGTTTCTCTCATGAAGACTAAACACAGAACACTGGTTTCTACTCCAGACCATATTGGTATTCTCGATCTGAAACACAGATAGCCGTGTTTGTCCCAGAGACAATCATTCTGGCTTGTTTTCACTGAGTGATGTTCGACTCTGTCGCCACGTCACATTAACGTCAATATTTGCAGATGGATTCGATTTGTTTCAATGCACAATCAATTATAGCAATTGGTCTGGTTGTTTTCATCAGGGCGTTCAGTGATGTTAATCGTCCTGCACAGTGTATATTCTGTACAGACCAAACCATACAGAGCAGCGCTCTTAAAGGATTAGTTCACTTTTGAAAAAACTTTTGCTGATAATTTACTCACCCCCATGTCATCCAAGATGTCCATGTCTTTCTTTCCTCAGTCGAAAAGAAATTTAGGTTTTTGATGAAAACATTCCAGGATTTTTCTCCATATAATGGACTTCAATGGGAACCGGATGGTTCAAGGTCCAAAAGACAGTTAATAACTGTTTCAGATGCAGCTTCAAATGTCTTTAAACGACACCAGACGATGAATAAGGGTCTTATCATGCGAAACGATCGGTTATTTCAAAGCTTATTCCAAAAATGTAACTTTTCTAAGGACAAATTCTCCATTCTGTGAGGCGCGTTTGTAACGTCACGTAATACGTAATTACGTTCAAAAGGTCACGGGCGACGTAGCCGGAAGTACAGAATCAATATCGTCCGACATCGTTGTTTTTCCTTTTAATTCCTTTTTTGTAAACGGCGTTTGAGTTAGTTTTCACGTTCAACCTATGCGTTCAACTTGTAAACACTCTGACTCTGTACTTCTGGCTACGTCACCCGTGACCTTTTGAACGTAATTACGTATTACGTGACGTTGCAAACGCGCCTCACAGAATGGAGAAAGGCTAGCATTTGTCCTTAGAAAAGTTAAATTTTTGGAATAAGCTTTGAAATAACCGATCGTTTCGCATGATAAGACCCTTATTCATCGTCTGGTGTCGTTTAAAGACATTTGAAGCTGCATCTGAAACTGTTATTAACTGTCTTTTGGACCTGAACCATCCGGTTCCCATTGAAGTCCATTATATGGAGAAAAATCCTGGAATGTTTTCATCAAAAACCTAAATTTCTTTTCGACTGAGGAAAGAAAGACATGGACATCTTGGATGACATGGGGGTGAGTAAATTATCAGCAAAAGTTTTTTTCAAAAGTGAACTATCCTTTAACTATCAAACTAAAATTAAAACTATCACTCTAAAAAATGCTGGGTTGTTTTAACCCAACTTTGGGTCAAATATGGACTAACCCAGCCATTGGGTTAAATTTTTACATAACATTTTTAACCCAACATTTCGGGTTTGTCCATATTTGACCCAAAATTGGGTTAAAACAACCCAGCATTTTATACAGTCATTTAATTAGAAATGTTGCCTTGGCAGCTAACTGAAACAAAATAAGTTGAAAAATAATAAAATTAAAATAGCACCAAACAAAATGACAAAAGACTTAACTAAAATTAACACACAAAAAAAGAAAGCTAATAAAAAATATTAATAAAACTAAAATAACACACTCTAAAAATGCTGGGTTGTTTTAACCCAACTTTGGGTCAAATATGAACAAACCCAAATGTTGGGTTAAAAATCTAATAATTTAAAAAACAAATGTAACCCAATGGCTAGGTTTGTCCATATTTGACCCAAAGTTGGGTTAAAACAACCCAGCATTTTTAGAGTGTATCAAATAAAACCCTATTTTAAAGTGCTACTAATAAGTTTAATTTGAAATGAAAATAAATGATACAATTCTAATACAAATGGCAAAAGCATAAACAAAAATTAAAATGAATGCTAAACATATAAAAATAAAAGCTAAGTTGTTTTAACCCATCTTTGGGTCAAATATGGACAAACTCAGCCGTTGGGTTAAATGTTGAAATTAAGTTTTTAACCCAACATTTGGGTTTGTCCATATTTGACCCAAAGAGTGTAATTTGAAATATCCATAAATACTATAATACTATGTACAGTAAATAATACTATAATAACACTGATATAAAATATCAGCCATAAAATGAAATTCCAATGACTGAATCAAATTAGCGAGAGTTCATTCAAAATATGATGTTATTCCATTGGAATGTTGGAATGTTCTCGGGTTGACAGAGGAATGAGTCTGCGTTCTTTTAAATTAAACACGAGGACAAAACAGACACACACGTTGCCTCGGAGCGATACACACTCTTGTTCTTCTGCGCATCTGTCATTGCATTAGTCAGCGTCTGCATCTCCATGACATTTGCTTGATGAGGATTTCATTATGGCTCTGGGGCTTCGGAATTCCTTTAACGGCGTAATGATCCCGCATGGACGGCTGTCAATGAAGATCAAGGTCAAAGAACACGTAATTCCATTCTGTCATTTCCCTGTTACCTTTTAATAAAACACGAGAAGATTGGATGAATCATGTACGGCACGATTCCATCTTCAGCCTGCATTAGCCTTGTGGCTCTTTCTATAATTGTGGGCTGTTTGGATGCCACTCCTATCTGTGTTTGAACTATTTTGATTCTGCGCAAACGATCCTGTTTTGAAACGTCTGTCTAGACTTGCTCTGGGTGGCCACTGACGTGTGCAGGTTTATACACTGCCATAAGAGCTCATCCATCAAACGCAGTCGCGACTCAAAGCAAAAACAAGCCAAAGTAAAATGAGAACATCTGCTGCTGCACTGTGTGTTAAAGCGTGTTCAACATCATCATCAGTTTATAGTGGCCGCACTGCACTTCCCTTTCCTGACAAAACCTCATCCGAGTCACATTTCCCTCCAGAATCAGAAAAAAAAACATATTTGCATGATTTGTAATCTCAACATTTTTTCTTGTGTCAAATCAACTTAAATCATTTATGTAGTTCATATAACATAATATTTTGAGTTTCATTGTATTAACTCAACGTTTCCATTTCAATGAACTTAAAATTTTAAGGCAACCAGGTTACTTCATTTTTTAAGTTAAACCAACAATATTTTTTACAGTGTACAAATTTGCATAAAGAAAATTACAATGATTTAAAGTTTGTTTTTGCTTTATGTTTTCTCCTACACTGTAAAAAAAAATATTTTCATGATTTGTAATCACATTTTTTCTTTCGTCAAATCAACTTAAATAATTTATGTAGTTCAGATAACATAATATTTTGAGTTTCTGATGCTTAAATCAATCTCATTCATTGTGTTAACTTAATTTTTCCAGTTCAATGAACTTAAAAATTTGAAGGCAACCAAGTTACTTCATTTTTTTAAGTTAAACCAACAATATTTTTTACAGTGTAATAATTTCATTGCTATAAAGCAAAAACAGACACATTGTTTAAATGATTTATATAGCACAGCAGTATTTCTTATGTTGCTCTTCATTTATGCAATGTAATCATTTTGCATAAAGTAAATCATTTTATTATATTTTTATAAAGGGTACTGTATTACAATAATGAGAACCATCACTAAGAACAATGAGAATTACAAAAGACAAGAAAAAAATTAAATTAAATAAAATCTCGGCCACCATATCAGTATCAGTTGATACATCGCTTGGTATCGTCCCGAAAAGAACATTTGCCCGACATACTAAACCAGATTTCCTTCAGATGTGCACTATTCACCATGATGGTTTTGACCTGCCTGAAATATGATTGGAATCACTTCAAAAATAAGAAAAGAAAGAAAGAAAAGTGCAAACGTGCAGTCTATCAGATTACAGCTACATAAAAGACTACATACTACTTCTACATAAAATTCATATGAAAACATTAGAATTGTGTGTTTGAGACGTGGCTTTTATTGGTGAGACTTTTGTCTCCAAAATTATATAAAAATTTGGATTTAGATTTATCGGGCAATATATCGGTTATCGGCTTTCAGATATAAAGAATTATCGGTTATCGGTATCGGCCAAAAATCTTCATATCGGTGCATCCCTAAGACAGAGATTACAATATAAAATGCAAGATTAAAAACGTGAGATTTATGCATTCACTCTTTTTGTGGCACAAAAACTCAGCATTCGAAACATCTTGAAAAACCGTAAATATTTATTGATGATTTCAATTGTATTTTAGCCATACATCTGCATGTTTGGGTGGACATTTAAGGGTGCTGGTTCTGGGAAAAACATGAGCGCTTCACCCCGTTCATCAGCCTCAACCCAACACAATAATCAAAAAGCAACCAAACCACCTCTGGAAACGTCTCGTTGGCACACTCACGAGTCATCAATGAACATGTATATCTTGGGATGTCTGATAAAGAACCTGTCAGATGGCCTCTTTTGTCTCTTTAGTCGTGTATTGTGCCACGTTGTCTTTCAAAATTCCCCTTGAAAAGATTCAATGGCGAACACAACTTCCAATCTGGATACTTAGTTGAAAAGCAACACAACACACAAGATGTATGACAAGACAAAACCAATGTTCACGAAACCTGTCAAGGAATTATTTCACTTCAGAATCAAAGAAAGAAATGTTCAATCATATTTTGCAGAAAGTAAATGAAGCCTAGTAATTATTTTTATGACAATTAATCACATTTTCCACAAATTCTCCCAACTGTAATACAAATTACAGTCATTTAACTATATTACAGATCAAAGGATCTATTGGGAATCATGAGAAATACAAAAAAATTAAATAAATTGGAGGGAAAACGTGCTTAATTTCCATAAGCACAATATCACAAACCTTGCTCCTTTAAAACAGACTTCATTATCTTCATGCAAAATGTGTTGTATTTTCCTATTTTATTCCCATGATTTGTGGGTGAAGCGTGGCATGTGTTCGGGAGATTCACCCCAACAGCTGGTACTTTTCTCCACCAGAATCGGTTTCGTATTTTACAAAAAGAGTCTCTAAAAAATAAATACAAATATTTTCAAGACCGATTTACTGTCACTGATACCAATCCCACCCCCACCATATTCAGTCTTTGTCTGTCACCCTGACAACTTTTATGTCCATTTTTTCTCTATTTCAGTCCATTGCCAGGATGAATAAATAAATAAATAGAAAGCAATAAATACATAAATATTGTTTTACCTTTTTTTTTGTTCGTTTTTCTTTAAATAAATACATATTTATTTAAGGGTTTTTTTTTTTTTTTTAAATGTTGGTATTTAAAAAGACATTTCCATTGTCTTCCTCCAGATCCCGGTGAGTTAAAGTCCTTATTTCCACAGATGCGCAAAGAGACCACAAAAAAAAAAAACAACGGGAGTTTTGAATAGTGCATATTATGGCACGGCCCCGCTTCTTCTTGCTCTCTCTGACAGGTGAGGAGATGTTGGAGGTTTGCCCGGCACCCGGCCTAATGCTCTTCTCCTTCGATATTTGTCCTGAACTTTTCTACAAGACAAGAAGTCACTTTGCAGAGTGTAACGGGTGACATTAAATCTCTCCGGACTAACCGGGATCCAACAAACGAACTGCAGGGAGGAAAACGACTCCAGGACCGGGACAGTGGGGTCTCTGAGAGCGGGTCAGGGGAGAGCATGGTGCTAGGACCCCTCTTCTTCAGCTTGGGCCGGGGCGTAGTAGCCCGCCAGCTGCCTGAAGCGCGGCCCCCAATCGCTGAGGTATGAGAAGTCCTGCTCTGAGGTTGTGGATAGCGTACGGATGGAGCTCAGCGAGAGAGCCGGCGAGCTGCTGCCCTCGAAAGCGTAAGTCTGGAACGAGTCGTACGGCGGCACCGATAAGTCCGCGTCCGCTTGCTCGACCTTCTTGCGTATGTAGCCTTTGAAAACCGTGAAGTCGGCCGGCCCGCCGTCTCCCACCACTCTGTTTTGGATCCACTGAGGGACGGAGCGCAAGTCGGGGCCAGAATCCGAGCTTTTGACCTCTGGGAAGTCGTAGAGGTTGCGTAGGGCGCTCATGTCGTACGCCTGGGTGTCTTGCTCTCCGCCGCCCTCGTCGTTGTATTTGATGACGTTGTCGCGCATGTCCTCCTCATCTTCGGACATGCGCTGGCCCTTCCTGTGACGTTTGAGGGTCAAAATCAGCAGCACCAGGACTAAAGGAACAATGAGAGACAAGCAAGAGAGACACTTTAATATTATATAACAGATGTTAAGATTAGCATTGACCATGTTTTGAAATATAAAAAGTTCCCTGTAAGTCAAAAATAGAGAATTTATTGAAATTGAAACATTGTGAACTTTCTGAGGAGGAACTAGACTAATTTAAACATATATACAGTACTGTTAAATTAAAATGAATACTTTTATCCAGAAAGGATGCATTCAATTATAATGCATTCAAAAATAACTAAATTAACCTTTGGATCTCATATAAAAAAAAACATACGTTAAAAAAGTAGTTCAATTTAAAAAAAAAAAAAAACTTTTGCTGATAATTTACTCACCCCCATGTCATTCAAGATGTCCATGTCTTTCTTTCTTCAGTTGTAAAGAAATTAAGGTTTTTGATGAAAACATTCCAGGATTTTCTCCATATAATGGACTTCAATGGGGTCCAAATGGCTTAAGGTCCAAATGAGAGTTTCAGTGCAAACTGTTTAATTCCAGACGATGAATACGGGTCTTATCAAGGACCCTTCGAGTCATGACTCGAAAAAAGATTTGTTCATTTTGATGAACGAGTTCAAACAGGAGAGTCACGAAAGTTCATCACAGAACAGAGCAAGGCGAGCATTTGAGCTTGTAAAACTTAAAATTTGTTATTTATTTATTAAATGAGCGATCGTTACGCTTGATAAGACCCTTATTCATCGACTGGAATCGCTTAAAGCCCTTTGAAGCTGCACTGAAAGTGTCTTTTGGACCTTGAACTGTTTGGTCCCCATTGACGTGCATTATATGGAGAAAATCCTGGAATGTTTTCATCAAAAACCTTAATTTCTTTTTAACTGAAGAAAGAAAGATATGGACATCTTGGATGACATGGGGGTGAGTAAATTATCAGCAAATGTTTTTTGAAAAGTGAACTACTCCTTTAAAGGTGAGCTTTCTTTGCTAAAAATGAGAAATTTTAACATACTAAAAGAGTTTATTTAAAATATGCAAAGCCTGCATGTGTCAAGCATCACAGTTTCCAAGAAAATTACTTATTAGAAAGCCAAATTGTCTCAAACAGGAAAGGAAAATCCATTAACCTCAAATTGACTCTTCAGTAAACAACTGAGCCGCTTGTACAGCAGAAGTGGACTTCTCTCAGTGGATCATATCACAACACGAGGAGGATATTAACAAACCCAACCTGCCATCTCATCGCAGCTAGGGAACTTATTACCAAACACATCTAAATCTTAATGAGAGACTTGTCCTTTTCGCATCGCTCGGAATAATCTCACAGCGGTTTCTACTAGAAATGACCCTTTGCTAAGCTCCGCCCTTCTTGGTCAAGTTCATTTTCGGTAAAGTGTGCTAAAGCGATGAAATATATTGACTGGATATTATAGCTTTTTACAATCGTTAGGACTCATTTCTCAATATGATGTTTTATTAACAAAGATTGAGAGGAACACGTTCAGGTAATTCACACGCGTGCACTCAGCAATCAATGATAAGAGGTATATATAGATTCAGCAATCTCACCTCACTCCATCGATAGTTTAGCAGCATTCCTTCTCCACACTTCCAGTCCTAAACACTTACTCTGGGTTCGGGCCAAACTGCGAGCTCGGAGCCCTCCCCCCCGCACAGCACGCCAAATACGCATTTAATCGTATCCACTCTATATGTAAGTGTGAACTCGAGAAAAACTCTTCACACAGTGAGCACAGCATCAGTCTATGTGGCTAAACTGCGGGTCATTATCATTGAATGCATTTTGTGCCAAAACAATAGCTACACTCTAAAAATGCTGGGTTGTTTTAACCCAAATTTGGGTCAAATATGGACAAACCCAAATGTTGGGTTAAAAATGTAATTAAAAAAAATAACCAATGGCTGGGTTTGTCCATATTTGACCCAAAGTTGGGTTAAAACAACCCAGCAATTTTTAGAGTGTATACACTCTAAAAAATGCTGGGTTGTTTCTACCCAAATTTGGGTCAAATATGGACAAACCCAAATGTTGGGTTAAAAATGTAATTAAAAAAAATAACCAATGGCTGGGTTTGTCCATATTTGACCCAAAGTTGGGTTAAAACAACCCAGCAATTTTTAGAGTGTATACACTCTAAAAAATGCTGGGTTGTTTCTACCCAAATTTGGGTCAAATATGGACAAACCCAAATGTTGGGTTAAAAATGTAATTAAAAAAATTAACCAATGGCTGGGTTTGTCCATATTTGACCCAAAGTTCGGTTAAAACAACCCAGCAATTTTTAGAGTGTATACACTCTAAAAAATGCTGGGTTGTTTCAACCCAAATTTGGGTCAAATATGGACAAACCCAAATGTTGGGTTAAAAATGTAATTAAAAAAATGTATAGTTGAACGTGAAAGTTGAAGTTGGGTTAAAACTTTAAATGACATTTTTTTAACCCAACATTTGGGTTTGTCCATATTTGACCCAAAGTTGGGTTAAAACAACCCAGCATTTTTAGAATTGCTGGGTTGTTTTAACAGAACTTTGGGTCAAATATGGACAAAACCAGCCATTGGTTAATTTTTTTAAATTACATTTTTAACCCAACATTTGGGTTTGTACATATTTGACCCAAATTTGGGTTAAAACAACCCATCAATTTTTAGAGTGTATACACTCTAAAAATGCTGGGTTGTTTTAACCCAACTTTGGGTCAAATATGGACAAACCCAAATGTTGGGTTAAAAAATGTCATTTAAAGTTTTACCCAACTTCAACTTTCACGTTCAACTATACATTTTTTAATTACATTTTTAACCCAACAATTTTTAGAGTGTATGTTTGTATGGAAACGCCAATATGTGCATTACAGTTTTTGCCAACTGCTCACACACAAAATCAATTTTTGAAACCTCTCACTCAAAGTGCAAAACTACATGCCAAATCTTCAAAAGCATAAGCTATTTCTCACACTGTAAAAAATATTGTCGGTTTAACTTAAAAAATTGAGTAAACCTGGTTGCCTTAAAATTTTAAGTTAATTGAACTGGAAAAAGTGAGTTAATACAATGAAATAATAAGTTATCTGAACTAAATAAATTATTTAAGTTGATTTGACAAAAGAAAAAATGTGATAACAAATCTTGAATTTTTTTTTTTACAGCGTATTGAAATGTAGATAAAAGCCAATGAAAGAATGTATAATTATGAATATCCAAAAACGTATTATTATGAAAGAAGTGTTTTCCATTTGAAATGACATGTGTTTAAGGCATTTTGAATGCAGTGTTGCATTTTAAAGGAGATCAAGGTGTGTGCAGTTTTGAGAATTGTGCGTAGAGTTTTGAAAAAAAGGAAACTTAGTTTTGAAAACATGTGTGAGCCGTAGGTAAAAACTGTAAATCTAAAAATACACGCTTATTTGAGTCAGATAAACTTATCTCGTAAGAAAACGTGCATGTAAACACATTTGCAGAATAAATTATTTGCAGCATAACTGGATTAACCAGTGGACTAAAACTGAATATACTAATGTAATTTGGTCCCGTAATACAAACGCGGACTATGTAACAAAAACGGTAGTGAATTCTAAACCGCATAGAGAGTCGTTCTTGCTTAGTAAAGCAATTTTACAAATTTTACATTGTATAATGCTGCCTGCTGCCTTTGTTGAACGTGTTATGCTAAAATGAGTTGATTTGAGACATGATGAATGAAGGTAGTGCATTAGTGCATTTGGACTGTGAAATGCAAGTTGGTTGAATATCTATAAATACCGACTGCAAACAAACTTAAAATTGCAACAAATCTTTAGAAGCAACACCTTGTCCGATCTAAATACTGCACCCAGCAACAGTTGCTAAGGCAGGATCTGGTCAATAACATCCGAAGGCGGTCAATTGAGTGCATTATTCATGAGGATTTGAGACTGGTTAATAAGTGATGTATCTGCCATCCCAATGTCTTCATTTATTAACAATCCATGATTGAGAGGAGAAGTGTAGAAAGGATTACAAATAAATGAGACTTTCACGAAGCTTTGCCGTGAGGTGGAGTGCAGATATGAATGAGGAATTAAACATGAACTGAAAAGGCAAACAATTGAGATGGATCATTTAATAAATGAATGAGTTGGAAAACAAAAGCAGCATCCGTCTCAATAAACCAATGAATCCTTAATCTCTGCTGAATTATGTTAATTAGCGTCTGCATGCCGTCGTTCTTACATTTGATCTGTCAGTGTTGTTTAAATAGGCACAGAACCGGCGGCTAAACTCACTGCTGCATGCGCAGATATGCTGGCCTTTCAGCTCATAGAAAAGTCCAACCAATTAAAATTTAAGGAGAACACTGATGTATTTAATATGGATTTCTTAGTTAGGACAAAAAATGTCTGACCTAATTCCCTCCATGCATCTGTTTTAAGCCTAAAAGTGGAGACAAAAGCAGCGATTTAGCAATGTAGGTTACTACGCTTATGGAGGTTTTGAGACTGACTGTTCAAAAGTAGCTTGCGTGCACAAACCCAAAACCCAAGGAATTAAACTTTATGCACGCACAGCATTTGCGCTATATGGAAATGATTTATACCTCAAATCATGCCGTTACTTTTCTAAGCAATCAGATTTATGACTTTCTGGTCCGATAGACCAAAATAAAAGATCACAGAGACTCTTTTCAGTTCACACGGTAAGAAAACCATCTAGCAACACCCTAGCAACCACCCACAATGCCCTAGCAACTACATAGCAACATTCATAACATTGCAGCTTTTGCTGGAATAATTGATATTGATCTATTGATGTGTGTTTAATTAAGCTACGCTCTTAGAAGAAAAGGTTCTATATAGAACCTTAAAAGGTTCTATTAGCGCTACTTATTTGGAACCCCTAAAAGGTTCTATACACTCTTACAAAAAAAGGGTTCCTCTGGGTTCTATATAGAATACTTGGCCAATAGAACCTTTTACCAAAAAAATGGTTCTATATAGAAACAATTTGGAGTTCCATATATGAAGCGGGGGATGGAACCATTTCTGGTTCTAAATAGAACCATTTCTTCTACGAGTGTGCTGTAGTTTTAATGCAGTGTCATGTTTGTGTTTTATGATGGTTTGGGATGAATCCTGCACTGTGTTCAATTTTGTTGTCTGCTTTCTGCTGGACAATACATCGACATTTAATTAAATCTGCTGTCATCGTTTGGCTCATCATACAACTCATATAAACGTAAACATTTTTATGGTTTAAGTATTACTGTACTAATAATAGCATGAACATGAATAGACTGTAGTTTATATATCACGGTCCGATTGGCTCCTAAAAGTCGCAAAACTATCATTTTGATTTCGTCTGCGACGATCACGATGCATAAGCTCAATAATGTCTGTGGTGCAAAGTTCAAATTCAGTAAGTGATCGTCTGAATATCATCTGAATATTTCATTAAGCATGTTTTCTCTGGAGGCACATGTCTGATCAAAGGCTATCCATTTTACATAATCATTAATGTTATAAGAGAGCCATTGTTCTGGCTGGCGTTCTAATCTTGAGAGGGAAACGTCTGAGGGTCCGGAAAGGATTTCTTTCATCTTTCCTTTTGAGGACGAAACGAGAATGACGAGGATGAAAGCGCTCAGACAACCATTTATGAGATTGTAGAAAACAGCAGCAAAGTACTTAAAAGTGCTCAAAAAAGCATACATTTTAGGAAAACTTCTCAGATTTACACTTATTTCATTGCAGTCTTTAAAGGAGTAGTTCACTCTCAAAAAAAAAAAAAAAAAACTTTTGCTGATAATTTACTCACCCCCATTTCATCCAAGATGTCCATGTCTTTCTTTCTTCAGTCGAAAAGAAACTAAGGTTTTTGAAAACAAATCTTTTTTTCGAGTCAACTCGTTCATTTCGTTCGTTGAATGAACCAAATGACACAAAAAAAGATTTGTTAATTTTGATGAACGAGTTCGAACAGGAGAGTCACGAACGCGCATCACAGAACAGAGCAAGGCGAGCATTTGTGCTTATAAAACTTAAACTTTTTTTTTCGTTTCGCGTTTCGCTTGATAAGACCCTTATTCATCGTCTGGAGTCGTTTAAAGCCCTTTGAACAGTTTGCAATTTGTACAGAAACTGTCTTTTGGACCATTTGGACCCCATTGAAGTCCATTATATGGAGAAAATCCTGGAATGTTTTCATCAAAAACCTTAATTTCTTTTCGACTGAATAAAGAAAGACATGGACATCTTGGATGACATGGGGGTGAGTAAATTATCAGCAAAAGTTTTTTTTTTTTTTTTTTTTTTTTTAAAGTGAACTACTCCTTTAATGTCCCTTTTAAATACTCTTTGTGAGTTAGAAAAACTCTTACTCTAATTAACCCAAGACATCTAATTAAATTTAAAAAATGCCAAATTATTATGCATATTATTAACATCACGACTGTTTATTAGTACTTATAAAGAACATATTAATGCTACATCAGTTAATCCCACCCGATACCTCAACATAACAACTACTTTACTATCAATACGGAGTAATTATGAGTTATGAGTGAAAAACCCTATACAGTTGAAAGTAGGGGTGAAATATATCGTGAATATAACACGCCACAATATCGCAAAGCAACAATACGTATCATGGATAGTCCTCCCAGAATAAAAATGACTGTCTGAGAAAAAAATCAAGTATTTTTTTGTTGTACTAGAGTTTTAGTGTAAGTACTACATTAAACTACTATATAATGTTGATTATAATGAATAATAATGCAATGTGGGACTATCCGTGGGTCCTGTAATGTCAAATGTCTGATGTTACCAGTAAAAAGTTGCTGACATTATTTTTAATATATCTAATCAGTGACAGCACAAGCATATTCATCTAAAATAATTCTGTATTTTCAGCTTCAGAATCATGAATATTGTTATTCACCATTGTCCTTGGCTTACAAGCACCAAGTCCAAGCCTATTCATTTAAACCCACAATGTAATATCAAATTTAGCATTTTAATCAACAGTACATTTTTTGTTAACCTTGGAGTATCGCAATAATATCGTATCGTGAGATGTATCGAATCGTGACATTACACCCCAGTTGATAGTGAATATGTGTTGCCCATGAATGGATGGATGGATATATACAGTAGATTTGCATAAGCAAAAATTTAATTCAAGGACAAATTTATCTAAAAAGCTTGTTTTATGGATGGCTTTTCTGGTAGAACAGGACACACACAAGCAAATTAAAGTATGAGCGCATTATGAAGGCTCTTGCTGTGAAGTTGAAGCTAATTTTGCTCGCCATGAACCATCCGTCTAGCGCTGAGCTTTGCAAGCAGCTCCAACCATATGAAAACTGACAAAGCGGTGTACAGACAAGACAAGAAAACAAGAAAATGAACACACTCGGCCCCTTTCCGGAAATGACAAATCAATCTGATACAGCAATTTCCAATTCACACCTGGAGTTTCATAACTTCCCTTTCACATTTCACAGGAAAAAACGAGTTATTACCCTTACGAAAAAGAAGTTTATTCAAGTGTGCCATTAGTATACTTCTTTTAAACTAAAAATAATTAGTACATTTTTCCTGTACTTCTCAGAAGTATACTATATGTACTTCTCAGAAATATACTTCAAATTACACTTAAGTGTACTTGACTTATACTGAGAGAAAAGCAAGTATATTTGTCCTGTTCTTGTACTCATTTTTTTGATCCAGAAATACTTAAAAGTATAATTAAGTATTCAAAGTATACTTGTATAAGTATTACAGTAAAAAAGTAAACTACTAGTATACCCATAAATTCACTTGCAGTACACATGAGATACATAATTATGAACTAGTTGTGCACTTACTATTACACTTAAATACTTTTATGTACTAAAAGTGGGCCAATTTAGTCCCAAGCGGTATTAAAATAGTACACTTACAAGTTAACAACTAGTACATAGTGACATTAGTATACTTACTACATAATGTACACTAAAAAAATATACTTGAACATTACTTAAGTTTACTACATAAAATGAACTTGAAATATACTTCTTTTTCATAAGGGTAATACTTCCTGCTGTTTATTTCTTTCAGCCAGTGTTTATCTACCCTAAACATGACATGAAGAGTTCAGAGGCAAAAGCCTCTAAATCCCATTTGAAATTTTCTTCTTTAATGATGATTTTTATCAAACTTGTATATTTAAGTTCAGTAATTTCACTTAAATAACAATTAATAGGTAATTATCAGTGCCATTTAAGTGAAATCACTGAACTTAAATATACAAGTTTGATAAAAATCATCATTAAAGAAGAAAATTTCAAATGGGATTTAGAGGCTTTTGCATCTGAACTCTTCACATGTAAATGAATCTGTGTAACTGACTTGCAATAGGCCAGTCTGTAATAATTTACTGAAAACACAGGAGCGATTAACGCCACACCCGGTGCGACTCCGGCTCCCTGGCTCTTTGATTCAGCCTCAGAGAGATAAGTCTTTGACCAAGCTCTCCCTTCATGTTATTCTTCGATTCTGGCATGATCAAGGACTCTGAATGGCCGCGAGCCAGGTAAAGTGAATTGAGTTTCACGGACTGCATTTGCAGAGCACGACGCATACCAAATGACGCTCGGCATTAAAGTGGTAATTCCTGTGAAGATGCATGCATACAGACACATTACGGGATTACATGCATCGATTACATAGGCTGGTTTAGAATTAGCAGGAATTGAATCACTAAAAGGTCGCAGCACTTCTTTCCCCTTAACAACCCAGCACACTTTCTCCATCTGGAACGAGCCACGCATCCAGACCCCCATCGCGTCCTACGTTGTACTGAAGGTACGGGGTGAAGAACCGCATTATGTACCTGCCTTTGTGAAACATGTTGCGACTCCTTGCCGTGCAGATGTTCGGTTAAGCGGACCTGACAAGACGGCTAATTTACCCTTGGGCGGCGGGTGGCCAGGACTCCCATCATGGCAGATGGGCTGTAATTGGGACGGATGTGTGCAGATGCCTTGCCGCGCCCAAATGGATTTATCACGTCACCCTCGGAATGAACTGATGGAGGGGTTGTTTGTTTGAAGGTAATTAGGCAGAAATTTGTTTTCATTCCCTCCTTATCATGCCACAAATTGATCTAATAGGAACGGTGCGGCATTGGAAGAAGGCTGTGATCAGGAGGGAGCCCATCTTTGCACTCGATGCCTGTTGAAACTTTTCATTACATTTAAAGGGATACTCCACTTTTTTTTTTTTGGAAATAGGCTCATTTTACAACTCCCCCAGAGTTACACAGTTGGGTTTTACCGTATTCGCATCCATTCAGCCGATTTCTTTATATTTAGAAGAATATCAGTAACCAGACAGTTTCTGGTCTCATTGACTTCCATAGTAGGAAAAACAAAATATACTATGGAAGTCAATGAGACCAGAAAGTGCCTGGTTACTGATATTCTTCTAAATATCAGAAAATCGGCTGAATGGATTTGAAAACGGTAAAACTCAACTGTGTAACTCTGGGGGAGTTGTAAAATGAGCCTATTTCCAAAAAAAAAAGTGGAGTATCCCTTTAAAAGACTAGACCAGCCCAGTATGGATTTTATTTCTAAATACGATTTTGACTCCATAAATAAAATACATCAAAAAGAGAAAACTTATACACATTTAAGGAGTGAGGTAAGAGAGGCTTACCAAGGTTTCAAACACCTAGCATTAAACTTTCATCCGCTTTACTGTGCTGCTTCAGATTTAATTGATGTTCACTTCAGAAGAGGATCATGTCCTTTGGAACGACATTTCAATTTAATTATTAATTAGAGATAAATTTTGAGGTGCTTCACTCACACATTAACACTAATGTCAAGATGATTAGATATTTCCGGAGAATGAGTGGCATTTGTCCATGGAAAAACTCACTACTGTAATGCTAGTGTTGTGAGTAGTTGGTTAGGCATTGCCATGCGGTTGCTAAGGTGTTGCTATGTAGCTACTTAGATGGTTGCTAAGTGCTTTCTTACAGTATTGCACTCTCAAATCTGTGATATGACTGCTACCTTTCAACACATTCCCCCTACATTTTGGCATATCCACATGCCCACAACCCTACTTTGTGAAACATTACTTTTTGAAACTGTTCGTCACGCCCCCTACATTTCAGCAAGCCTCTAACCTTTCAACACAACCCCTACTTTTCAGCACGCCCCTAACATTCGACATGGCCCCTACTCTTTGGCACACCCCTACATTCCTGAATGCCCCCTACATTTCCACAAACCCCTTACCCTTTAGCACGCCCCAGCCTTTCGACACGCCCCCTAGTTTTTACCACAATCCCACATTTCAACACAACCCCTATTTTCGGCACACCCCGGCCCCCACCTTTCAACACATCCTCAACCCTTCAGCATGCCTCCAACCATTCGACAAACTCCCAACCTTTCGGGACACCCCCTACATTTCGACATTCTCCCAACCTTTCAGCACACCCCCAACCATTGGACACACCCCATACTTTTCAACACAGCCAGTAATGAAAATGTTTTTTTTTTTTTTTAATGGGTTTATTTTATAATAATATGTAAAGGTTTTTGATGAAAACATTTTTCTCCATATAATGGACTTCAATGGGAACCAAACGGTTCAAGGTTCAGTGTAAACTGCAAACTGTTGAAAGGACTTTAAACGACACCAAACGATGAATAAGGGTCTTATCAAGCGAAACGATCGCTCATTTAAAAAAAAAAAAAACAAAGTTTAAGTTTTATAAGCTCAAATGGTCGCCTTGCTCTATTCTGTAATGTGCATCCGTGATTCTCCTGTTCAAAATGAACGAATCTTTTTTCGTGTCATTTGGTTCATTCAACGAACGAAACGAACGAATTGACTTGGGAAAAGATTTGTTCATTTTGATGAACGAGTTCGAATATGAGAGTCACGAACGCACATCAAAGAACAGAAAGGAATCTTTTAAAGCCCTTTGAACAGTTTGCACTGAAACTGTCTTTTGGACCGTTTGGTTCCCATTGAAGTCCATTATATGGAGAAAAATCCTAAAAATGTTTTCATCAAAAACCTTAATTTCTTTTCAACTGAAGAAAGAAAGACATGGACATCTTGGATGACATGTGGGCGAGTAAATTATCAGCAAAAGTTTTTTAAAAGTGAACTTTAAACTTTAAACTAAAATCGTATTTATTTGGAGTGGATAGGGAAGAAAAAAAAGCATAAATGATGCTTTCAAAGACTGTATTATCATTTCACAACAAGCTCTAATACTTAGGGTTAACGGTTTTGAAAAGTCCCAGACAAAAAGTATGAGCAATAATGATAGTGATGCTAGACTGAGCAAACATGGCTAATTAAACAGAAAGGATGTGCGTCCGATGACCCGCACACGACTTATAAATGATTTACCGCAGGAAAGATGAGCAACAGGGAGGGGAAAAGAAACCCTGCACAGCTGACTGAGAACAATTCATGTGGCATACTTTATAAGCGACTGCAGAGGACAGAGAGAGAGAGAGAGAGGGATGGGAAAAGCTCTAAGTGGAGAGGAGAGAAATAAAGACAGATATACTGAGGCCAGAAGAAAGTCATAAAACTTTCAGCGATGACAACAGAACCGCAGTCCGACGGCTCTTCTACACGGGAACAGGAGTGCCGTGGATGTCTGGAAAGGCTGCTCTATTTAAAGCGCTCAGTGATCCGCAGGGACGGTGGTGGTGCTGATGCTGCTCTTTTCACCAGCTTCCCTTAACTCACCACTTCTCCACTAGAGAGGCTGGATGTCATTCACTGAGGCCTGGATTGTGTGTGTGTGTGTGTGTGAACAAAAGCTTTCGTACTCTTCCTGATAGAGGACGAGCAAATGCAGTCAGTGGGAAGAGAATGCTGTATTATTAAATATTGATCAGCTTTCATGTCATTCTAGTTTGGTTTTTTGCCTCCTGCCGCATTTGAACCCACGAACAAGGATATAAAGAATGACGATGGACCATTAAAAGAGTTACAGTGGTCGTAGAGGTATGTACAAATGTTCAGCACTTGCTTACCTCTATAGTCCGCTGGTCTCGATGCACTCTACTGATGAAAGGTTTTATTAATCGATCCATAAATACAGATAATAATGCTCAAACACGTGGATGTATTTGCATCTTCGAGATCCATCAATCAGCTTGTGATTTAAAGGATTTAAAAGTTATGTTAAGCATGCAAAATCTTTATGATTTTATACATGAAGAGTTCAGATGCAAAAGCCTCTAAATGCCATTTGAAATTTTCTTCTTTAATGATCATTTTTATCAAGCTTGCATATTTAAGTTCAGTGATTTCACTTAAATGGCAATGATAATTACCTATTAATTTATTTAAGTGAAATTACTGAAATTAAAAATATACAAGTTTGACAAAAATCATCATTAAAGAAGAAAATTTCAAATGGCATTTAGAGGCTTTTGCATCTGAACTCTTCACATAGCAAACATTGAATTCATCTGTGCACTATAGGATTCAAACCCACGGCCTCTGCAATACTCTACCAGTCAATATGCTGTCAAATCAGTCACACTGTTTCAAAGCTATACCGATAACATATTATTGCATGCATACAGCATGGGACTGGTGTGACAGAATCGCATATCAGCTCAGTCTGTCAAAAGTCTTTCATCGCGAAAAACAAACAAACACACAAACTTGGTTACTTTTGCTTGGTACCCGTGTGAGTGTGTGATGCAACTATCTGTAAAGCACGGTTTAAATTCAACCAACTCCACCCACAGGAATTACACCATTAATGCATAGCGAGTTCATCCACCTCCAAAAAAAATAGTCCAACACTGCAATATTTTCTTTCCTGCTTTGGCTTCCTGAAGCATGCATTTCACATTTGTATTTAAAGAGGCCATATTATGCCCTTGATTTAATTTTTTCACTAGAACAGGTTTTAATGCTTGAGTGTTGATTATTTTCCTCATATTCACCATTGTTGCAGCTCCTCGCTTCTACACTCTAACAATGCTGGGTTGTTTTAACCCAATTTTGGGTAAAATATGGACAAACCCAGCCATTGGGTTAAAAAATGTAATTTAAAAGTGTAACCCAACCCAATGGCTGGGTTTGTCCATATTTTACCCAAAATTGGGATAAAACAACCCAGCATTTTTATAGTGTAGTCTGCCAGTAACGCTCTGGAGTGCGTTTCCCAAAACCATAGTTGCCAACCTGTTAGAAACTTAGTTGGCAATGGGAAACTCTAAAAAAATGTGGGGTTCTTCCAACCCAAATTTGGGTCAAATATGGACAAACTCAAATGTTGGGTTAAAAATGCAATTAAAAAATATAAAGTTAAAAAGTGAAAGTTGAAATCATTTTTAACCCAACATTTGGGTTTGTCCATATTTGACCCAAATTTGGGTTAAAACAACCCTTGTTTAGAGTGAAGCAACAAAGTTGCTAAATGGTTAACACACCCCTGTTTAGTTCCTGTCTCTATGAAGCCCCTCCTTCTGAAAAGCACGCTGTGCTCTGATTGGTCGGCTGGAGCAGTGTGTTGTGATTGATTCGGCGCTTAGAGTGTGTTTGGGAAATGATCCCGCCCCTTACCATAACCACCAGATTCAACACACTACTAACTAACTCAACCAGGCCCCGCCCCTTTATTCTGCGCATAAATTGTTGAAATGAGGAACGTGTTCGTTGAAGAAAACTACAATGGAGAAACACTGACACTGATATAGAGAATTTTTCATTCTCAAATGAAGAAAGATGAACGTGGAAAAAAGCAATCAATAAAGAAAGTTGAAGTAAAAGGTTTTACCGATGAGAATGAGGATGCACACCAGCAGTGCGATGAGAGCGCCAGGGCTGAGCGCAGCGGACATGACGTACGCCGTGGCGTTGCAGGACTGAATGGCCCCGTCCGGGTCACAGCCACACACGTGTATGGTGAGGGTCCCCGTGCTGCTGAGGGCCGGAGGGCCGCTGTCCACCACCAGGATGGGCAACAGGTACACGTTCTGCTCCTGACGGTTAAAGCCAGACCGCTGCGTTCTGATGCCGGCTGTGTTGTCTAGTGAGAGGAGAGGACACACAGAATGTTACGTAACATGGCTCAATAAATGCAAAAGGTGAGCCTAATTATACAGGACTTTTCATTACGAGCAATACGTCAACTTGCTGTTACTTTCAACGCTTTTACAAAATTAGGAGGGAAAAGTACTAAATATTTCAGAATAGTTCAGAAGTTTGGGGTCGAAACTTTTCAATGAGGAAAAGAATACTTTTCAGCAGCGAGGACACATTGAATTGATCAAAAGTGACTTTAACACAAATGGTCACAAAAATAAATGCAGAATTTTTTCGGTTACACTTTATTTCTACTAATTATAAGTAACTTTTCAACTACATTTCAACTAACTCTCATTAGAGTATTAGTCAGGTTATGGTTAGGTGTTAGGCTTTGGGTTAGGAGAATAAGTTTACTTGTAGTTACTTATAGTCAGTTGAATGTCTGTTAGGGAACCAACAAAATAAAGTGTTAGCAGATATTTCTGTAAGCTGACAGTCTACTAATACTCTAATGACAGTTAGTTGTATTTAGTAAATACTTAAATTTCACAATATCAGTTTACAGCATAATACTGCATACAGTACTTTCAGAAATAAAGGTAAAAAGCTGTCACTGTGGTGGTACCAAAAGGTACACCTTCATAGTCCCTCAATAGTCCTTCAAGTGCATATTAGTCCCTCAATGGTACATATTGGTATCAAAAGTACACATTAGTACCTAAATTGTACATATTAGAACTCTTTTGAAGGGTACTGACCCATTGACAGCTTTTGTACCTTTTTTTTCTGAACACACACACACACAGACACACACACATATATATATATATATATATATATATATATATATATAAATGTGGGGAAATCTAGAATATATATATATATATATGTATATATACATAAAATAATATAATTGTGAGTTAAGAGAACAAACAAACAAAACCCTTATTCATCGTCTGGTGTCGTTTAAAGCTGCACTGAAACTGTCTTTTGGACCTTGAACCGTTTGGTTCCCATTGAAGTCCATTATATGGAGAAAATCCTGGAATGTTTTCATCAAAAACCTTAATTTGTTTTCAAATGAAGAAAGAAAGACATGGACATCTTGGAAGACATGGGGGTGAGTAAATTATCAGCAAAAGTTTTTTTTTTTTTTTTTTTTTTTTTTTTTTTTAAAGTGAACTACTCCTTTAATGATGGTGCACAATGATGTCTGCTACAAACACACTGCAAGGAAAAGGAGATACATGTTGTGTGTCAGTTCAGCACAATTCCTTAAACTGTTGTATCAATGACTCCTACCAAAGAAATGATCTAAGGGTGGATAACCAGTAATGTATGTTGGGACCACATTCTCTTTTGTAGGAAATCTAGAATATATATATATATATATATATATATATAGATAAAAGAATATAATTGTGGGTTAAGAGCTAAAAACAGCAAGTCTAAAGTTCCCCAGAACTGCCCAAAAGCTTTTCCAGCGGCTGCTGAAACGCCAGATGTATGAATGTGACTAACACTGACGAACAGCAAAATACTACAGCAACAGCTCAACTAATGGACTTGCATACAGGCACAAAAGCCATCCATCATACAGGACATACATCACTGTCACCTCCAGCGCTAGAGCATGACTTTCTGATAAACACAGCCCGCGTTACCAGATCCGTTACAGACACGGGGAGTTTTGCTGAGTAAAAGCACTACGACATTGTGACTTGACTGGACCAGTAAATCTTCTCTCAAAGGCTCTCTCATTCTCATAATAGGCTATAGCACACGCCATCATATAGGAAACAAATCCATTTCCCTTTCTAAAGTCTAAAAACACCAGAAATGGAGACATTATCATAACCAAACAACCGCTGAGCTGTTTTCCCTGCAATGAGCTGAAGTAAACACTGAGATCCGAACGCCAATGTGTTTTAAAATGTGACCGAGACACAGTCATTGATTGGGTTATGTCAAATTCATCAACCAATCATTTATTAAAGAGCAAGGAGCCGTGACCTTTCAATATTAATCGAGTTGGGCCGCGTCTTTCTGGAAAACACCTAAATGACAAAAAGAGGAGCATTGATTGAGTCCAGCACCTCGTATCAGCGCTCAGATTAACTTCATAATTGATTTCGAGTCATCAAACGCTGTGAATCAAATTTAGTGCTTACGTTTATAAGGGTTTCTGCACTTTTCGACCGATGAATTACTATGACCTTTCCAGTCGTTGGATATGGATTTTTAAAAGGATTCATTTCGTTAACAAGTCATTCAGAGTGACTCACAAAAAAGAATCGACTCGAAAGAATGATTCGGCAGGTTTTACTCTACGCAAGACAACAGCAATAACTAGCTGATGAAATATTGTAGAGAATAGCTTAAAGATTTAATTTAAATCCATAGAAAACAACAGGGAAACCTTTCATGTTTTGGTTTTAAATCAAATTTGTGAATGTAAAAATGTATTTATGTGATTTTGCAAAATATAATATACATAATCTTTGAGTCTTTTAAATGTTTAAAGCTCACAACGGCTGCATTTATTTGATCAAAAATACAGTAGTAATATTGTGAAATATTATTGCCGTTTATATAGGTGTTTTCTATTTGAAAATTACTTTAAAATGTAATTTATTTTGTGATAGCAAAGCTGAATTTTAATAGCTGAGTAACATAAGGATATAAATAAGGAATAATATATAAGGAATGAATGGCATTACACTAGAAAACAATTATTTAAAATTGTAATAATATTTCACAAAATTAATATCTTTTACTGAAAAATGATGCATGAAATAAACGCAGCCTTGGTGAGCAAAAACATGAAAAAAATCTGAATTATTTCAAACTTTTGACCTGTATTAGCATATAAAATAATAAAATCCATTCCTGAAAAGTGGATGGATACTTGAGCCAAATTAACATTAATGTCATCACATTAGATAACAAAATATCACATATCTAGTCACTTGATCTGATGTTTTTACACATTTATACTTGTTTTGGTATAAATACTTGTTTTGGGCACCAGACCGAATCACATTGTAACGTTTGTGCATCACAGGATCAGCCGACTGATCAGAAGATGGAAAGAGAACTGTGAAAACCAACCAGAACAAAACTTACCGCCGATGCCAAAACAAATCCCCAAACAAACCCAGTAACAATGAACAATGCCCTCTGCCTGCGCTATACGTTCTGTTTCGACTAAAAGCACGCCAAAAGACAACCGGGGTGAAATCGGACACGGGGAATGTTAAGGGAGAGACAAACGAAACCCTGGTGAGAGAAAACAGCTCGTGCTCTTGACTGGCTCCAGGCAAGCTGTCCGAAATCAAAAGCCAAAAGATGTTTTGTTTGGAGTCGTCAATCAAATTCCCAACGTGCCAAACAAGCCCCCGCTCTCTCTCTCTCTCTCCCGAAGCACTCCGATGTGGCTATTCAACATTACAGTGAAAGGACAGTTGGATCACTAGCACAGAGAGGGGAAAAGTTAGCTAAAAAACCTGCGCTTGTCCTCGTGTGTCGGATCACAGAGGGAGAAGGTAACGCAGCGCTGCCGTGTCGGAGAGAAAGAAGTGACAGATTTAATCTGACAGGTTGACAAATGTGTCCATGAAAACAGAAGTATGGGGGATATGGGACGTGGGAGGATGCAAAGTGTGTTCTTTTGAGTGTGCTTGAGAGGGGAAACCTGTGTAGGTGTCATTTTAGGAGAGTTTTTGGGTCATATTTCATCCTGAAATCAAATGAAACAAATGCTGTTAGGATGCTATTGCCTGTTCCACCACTCACATCCGTTTGGAGCCAATGTTGTAGTCAAGACCAGCTAACCCGAGACCAAGACAAGACTAAGACCAGAGTGTATTGAGACCGAGACAAGACCAAGACCAGAGTGTATCGAGACCGACACATGACCAAAGACTAGAGTGTATCGAGACCGACACATGACCAAAGACTAGAGTGTATCGAGACCGAGACAAGACCAAGACCAAAGTGTATCGAGACTGAGACCAAGACCAAGACCAGAGTGTATCGAGACTGAGACCAAGACCAAGACCAGAGTGTATCGAGACTGAGACCAAGACCAAGACCAGAGTGTATCGAGACTGAGACCAAGACCAAGACCAGAGTGTATCGAGACTGAGACCAAGACCAAGACCAGAGTGTATCGATTCGAGACCAACACATGACCAAAGACCAGAGTGTATCGAGACTGAGACCAAGACCAAGACCAGAGTGTATCGAGACCGAGACAAGACCAAGACCAGAGTGTATCGAGACTGAGACCAAGACCAAGACCAGAGTGTATCGAGACCGAGACAAGACCAAGACCAGAGTGTATCGAGACTGAGACCGAGACCAAGACCAGAGTGTATCGAGACTGAGACCAAGACCAAGACCAGAGTGTATCGAGACTGAGACCAAGACCAAGACCAGAGTGTATCGATTCGAGACCAACACATGACCAAAGACCAGAGTGTATCGAGACTGAGACCAAGACCAAGACCAGAGTGTATCGAGACCGAGACCAAGACCAAGACCAGAGTGTATCGAGACTGAGACCAAGACCAAGACCAGAGTGTATCGATTCGAGACCAACACATGACCAAAGACCAGAGTGTATCGAGACTGAGACCGAGACCAAGACCAGAGTGTATCGAGACTGAGACCAAGACCAAGACCAGAGTGTATCGAGACTGAGACCAAGACCAAGACCAGAGTGTATCGAGACCGAGACAAGACCAAGACCAGAGTGTATCGAGACTGAGACCGAGACCAAGACCAGAGTGTATCGAGACTGAGACCAAGACCAGAGTGTATCGAGACCGAGACAAAACCAAGACCAGAGTGTATCGAGACCGAGACAAGACCAAGACCAGAGTGTATCGAGACCAAGACAAGACCAAGACCAGAGTGTATCGAGACTGAGACCAAGACCAAGACCAGAGTGTATCAAGACCGAGACAAGACCAAGACCAGAGTCTATCAAGACCGAGACCAAGACAAGACCAGAGTGTATCGAGACTGAGACCAAGACCAAGACCAGAGTGTATCGAGACCAAGACAAGACCAGAGTGTATCGAGACTGAGACCAAGACCAAGACCAGAGTGTATCGAGACCGACAGATGACCAAAGACCAGAGTGTATCGAGACCGAGACAAGACCAAGACCAGAGTGTATCGAGACCAAGACAAGACCAGAGTGTATCGAGACTGAGACCAAGACCAAGACCAGAGTGTATCGAGACCGAGACCAAGACCAAGACCAGAGTGTATCGAGACTGAGACCAAGACCAAGACCAGAGTGTATCGAGACCGAGACAAAACCAAGATCAGAGTGTATCGAGACCAAGACAAGACCAGAGTGTATCGAGACCGAGACAAAACCAAGACCAGAGTGTATCGAGACCAAGACCAAGACCAGAGTGTATCGAGACCGAGACCAGACCAAGACCAGAGTGTATCGAGACCAAGACAAGACCAAGACCAGAGTGTATCGAGACCGAGACAAAACCAAGACCAGAGTGTATCGAGACCGAGACAAGACCAAGACCAGAGTGTATCGAGACCAAGACAAGACCAAGACCAGAGTGTATCGAGACTGAGACCAAGACCAAGACCAGAGTGTATCAAGACCGAGACAAAACCAAGACCAGAGTGTATCGAGACCGAGACAAGACCAAGACCAGAGTGTATCGAGACTGAGACCAAGACCAAGACCAGAGTGTATCAAGACCGAGACAAAACCAAGACCAGAGTGTATCGAGACCAAGACAAGACCAAGACCAGAGTGTATCGAGACTGAGACCAAGACCAAGACCAGAGTGTATCAAGACCGAGACAAAACCAAGACCAGAGTGTATCGAGACCAAGACAAGACCAAGACCAGAGTGTATCGAGACTGAGACCAAGACCAAGACCAGAGTGTATCAAGACCGAGACAAAACCAAGACCAGAGTGTATCGAGACCAAGACAAGACCAAGACCAGAGTGTATCGAGACTGAGACCAAGACCAAGACCAGAGTGTATCAAGACCGAGACAAAACCAAGACCAGAGTCTATCAAGACCGAGACCAAGACAAGACCAGAGTGTATCGAGACTGAGACCAAGACCAAGACCAGAGTGTATCGAGACCAAGACAAGACCAGAGTGTATCGAGACTGAGACCAAGACCAAGACCAGAGTGTATCGAGACCGACAGATGACCAAAGACCAGAGTGTATCGAGACCGAGACAAGACCAAGACCAGAGTGTATCGAGACCAAGACAAGACCAGAGTGTATCGAGACTGAGACCAAGACCAAGACCAGAGTGTATCGAGACCGAGACCAAGACCAAGACCAGAGTGTATCGAGACTGAGACCAAGACCAAGACCAGAGTGTATCGAGACCGAGACAAAACCAAGACCAGAGTGTATCGAGACTGAGACCAAGACCAGAGTGTATCGAGACCGAGACCAAGACCAAGACCAGAGTGTATCGAGACCGAGACCAAGACCAAGACCAAGACCAGAGTGTATCGAGACCGAGACAAAACCAAGACCAGAGTGTATCGAGACCGAGACAAAACCAAGACCAGAGTGTATCGAGACTGAGACCAAGACCAAGACCAGAGTGTATCGAGACTGAGACCAAGACCAAGACCAGAGTGTATCGAGACTGAGACCAAGACCAGAGTGTATCGAGACTGAGACCAAGACCAAGACCAGAGTGTATCGAGACTGAGACCAAGACCAAGACCAGAGTGTATCGAGACTGAGACCAAGACCAAGACCAGAGTGTATCGAGACCGAGACAAAACCAAGACCAGAGTGTATCGAGACCGAGACAAAACCAAGACCAGAGTGTATCAAGACCGAGACAAAACCAAGACCAGAGTGTATCGAGACCGAGACCAAGACCAAGACCAGAGTGTATCGAGACTGAGACCAAGACCAAGATCAGAGTGTATCGAGACTGAGACCAAGACCAGAGTGTATCGAGACTGAGACCAAGACCAAGACCAGAGTGTATCGAGACTGAGACCAAGACCAAG
The DNA here is from genome assembly GCF_016745375.1 of Pimephales promelas. The sequence goes on from NW_024121432.1 coordinate 4,663,508, forward strand.
AACAGACTGTATCGAGACCGAGACAAAACCAAGACCAGAGTGTATCAAGACTGAGACCAAGACCAAGACCAGAGTGTATCGAGACCGAGACAAAACCAAGACCAGAGTGTATCGAGACTGAGACCAAGACCAGAGTGTATCGAGACTGAGACCAAGACCAAGACCAGAGTGTATCGAGACTGAGACCAAGACCAAGACCAGAGTGTACAGAGACTGAGACCAAGACCAAGACCAGAGTGTATCGAGACTGAGACCAAGACCAAGACCAGAGTGTATCGAGACTGAGACCAAGACCAAGACCAGAGTGTATCGAGACTGAGACCAAGACCAAGAACAGACTGTATCGAGACCGAGACAAAACCAAGACCAGAGTGTATCAAGACTGAGACCAAGACCAAGACCAGAGTGTATCGAGACTGAGACCAAGACCAAGACCAGAGTGTCTCGAGACTGAGACCAAGACCAAGACCAGAGTGTACAGAGACTGAGACCAAGACCAAGACCAGAGTGTATCGAGACTGAGACCAAGACCAAGACCAGAGTGTATCGAGACTGAGACCAAGACCAAGAACAGACTGTATCGAGACCGAGACAAAACCAAGACCAGAGTGTATCAAGACTGAGACCAAGACCAAGACCAGAGTGTATCGAGACCGAGACAAAACCAAGACCAGAGTGTATCGAGACTGAGACCAAGACCAGAGTGTATCGAGACTGAGACCAAGACCAAGACCAGAGTGTATCGAGACTGAGACCAAGACCAAGACCAGAGTGTACAGAGACTGAGACCAAGACCAAGACCAGAGTGTATCGAGACTGAGACCAAGACCAAGACCAGAGTGTATCGAGACTGAGACCAAGACCAAGACCAGAGTGTATCGAGACTGAGACCAAGACCAAGACCAGAGTGTATCGAGACTGAGACCAAGACCAAGAACAGACTGTATCGAGACCGAGACAAAACCAAGACCAGAGTGTATCAAGACTGAGACCAAGACCAAGACCAGAGTGTATCGAGACCGAGACAAAATCAAGACCAGAGTGTATCGAGACTGAGACCAAGACCAGAGTGTATCGAGACCGAGACCAAGACCAGAGTGTATCGAGACCGAGACCAAGACCAAGACCAGAGTGTATCGAGACCGAGACAAAACCAAGACCAGAGTGTATCGAGACCGAGACAAAACCAAGACCAGAGTGTATCGAGACTGAGACCAAGACCAGAGTGTATCGAGACTGAGACCAAGACCAAGACCAGAGTGTATCGAGACCGAGACAAAACCAAGACCAGAGTGTATCGAGACTGAGACCAAGACCAGAGTGTATCGAGACTGAGACCAAGACCAGAGTGTATCGAGACTGAGACCAAGACCAAGACCAGAGTGTACAGAGACTGAGACCAAGACCAAGACCAGAGTGTATCGAGACTGAGACCAAGACCAAGACCAGAGTGTATCGAGACTGAGACCAAGACCAAGAACAGACTGTATCGAGACCGAGACAAAACCAAGACCAGAGTGTATCAAGACTGAGACCAAGACCAAGACCAGAGTGTATCGAGACCGAGACAAAACCAAGACCAGAGTGTATCGAGACTGAGACCAAGACCAAGACCAGAGTGTATCAAGACCGAGACAAAACCAAGACCAGAGTGTATCGAGACTGAGACCAAGACCAGAGTGTATCGAGACTGAGACCAAGACCAGAGTGTATCGAGACTGAGACCAAGACCAAGACCAGAGTGTACAGAGACTGAGACCAAGACCAAGACCAGAGTGTACAGAGACTGAGACCAAGACCAAGACCAGAGTGTATCGAGACTGAGACCAAGACCAAGACCAGAATGTATCGAGACTGAGACCAAGACCAAGAACAGACTGTATCGAGACCGAGACAAAACCAAGACCAGAGTGTATCAAGACTGAGACCAAGACCAAGACCAGAGTGTATCGAGACCGAGACAAAACCAAGACCAGAGTGTATCGAGACTGAGACCAAGACCAGAGTGTATTGAGACCGACGCAAGACCAAAACCAGAGTGTATATATATATATTATAAACAGTATATAACAGTATATATATTATAAACTCTAAAAAATGCTGGGTTGTTTCAGCCCAAATTTGGGTGAAGTATGGACAAACCCAAATGCTGGGTAAATGTCATTTAAAATTTTAATCCAACATTTGGGTTTGTCTATATTTGACCCACATTTGGGCTGAAACAACCCAGCATTTTTTAGAGTGTATATTTGCATATATATATATATATATATACATATATAATGGATAATAGTGTGTGTGTGTGTGTGTGTGACCATGTGTATGTGTGTTGAGCGTCCCCTGTGCGCAGGGGTCTCCGCTCAAGCGTGCATCATGTGTTTGTGTCTGTGTGGCCCTCATGTGCTCCGCTGACATTTCCCTGGCTCTCCACAGTTGACATTTCCATCCTGTCAGATCAGTCTGGATTTGCCCATGCGTCACATCAACTAACACACATCTCTAAAGAAACTTACACACATCTCTAAAGAGCCTGGCAATAACACAACCCCGCCGTTTGGGGAGAGACAACAAATATAATATAAGACTGACAAAGCAAAACAGAAATTAAAAATATACATTTGAGAGCTATCTAAGGAGAAGATGCTTGATTATTTGCAGACGGATTCACGTCAATAATCAACTCAGATGGCATTATAGGGACATTCCCAAAGTATCCTTGCCTACTAGAATACTTTATCTTTATTTATACCATGGTCTGTCTGAATACTTGATCCTGATTGGTTGGATGGTTTGCATTAAAATCTCTCTCTCTCTGTAATTCTATCAAATACATGTAATTTTGATCTATCTGTGTGTGTCTCTGTGTATGTCTGTGTGTCTGTCTATTTTCTATTTACTTTTCATTTTGTAATCATGTGTAATGTGTTAATCTGCTAAACATTTGTCAACTTTTGACATGGAATAAAAGCCACAAAACCTCAATTTGGGGTCTTTAAATAATGACTCTTAAAGTCAAAATAATCAAAACAACAGAATTCCCAGTGCATAACAGAAAAGCTATGCATATGAATTGGACAGAAATATTAAATACCCCTCATTCTCAGTTTCCGAACACAAACACCAGATGCTACAACAGAAGGTAATGTCATAAAAGTGACAATGTGGCCTACCTCTCGGGAGCATTCATGAAAGATTGCATTTGTCAAGTCAGACTTACAACAAAAGGTTTTTTCTTTTCTTTTCTGGTCTTTTCGAGAGAGTGAATAAACTGGGCTCATACTTTTCTGACACCTCGTGCGGGTCGGAGACGGCGGAGCGTCCTGTCGAGGGAGTGTCGAACACCAAACAGCCTGTATCCATCAGATTATCAAGAGTCAGAGATAAGGTGTCCGCTTGGGGAAGTTCGCTCAAAGATAGAGTAAAAATGCTCTGTAGAAACTCTCACTGGTCGGGTGATTTTTCTTCAACAAGAAATCCTTTCTAACAGAACATCAGACTCAACAAACAACCCGACGTTTCAATTCCGCCTGAAGATGGGCAGACGGCCTAAAAGTGTCCAACACGAGAGGATTAAGCAGAAGACTGTCCTCCTATTGATTTCTCCTTTGCAGGAGACAGACCTGAGCTGTGGTCATCGTACACACAGGAGTCAAAGGTCAAATGTCTTTGCTAAACCCAACAGGGACCAGAGTTAAAATTCTGCTTCAATACTCAAAACTGAGCGTAAAAAACCCTGCACATGTTCTGGTTTTAGCTATAAATTTCCTTATATGTGGCACATTTTTGACTAATTTCAATAGCTAACAGATCACTACTTATCAAAAGATTTTTTAAATGTTTTGGAAAGAAGTCTCCCCTGCTCACGGACCAAGGCTGCTTTTATTTGATCAAAAATACAGTAAAAAAAACAAACAGTAATATTGTGAAATATTATTACACTACCACTCCTCACTACCATCATACTGCCAATATTGTATTAGTCAATTTTTATTTATATTTTTATTTCCATCTTTCCTCCTATAGGAACTACGGAAGAGGATTAGGGCCAAGCAAAACAAATAAAATAAAACCATCTCGAGATTAAAGCCATTATAATGCGAGATTAAACTTAAAAATAGGTTAAATTTCACGAAAAATGTCAAAATACAATCTTGAGAATAAACTCATTAAATATCGAGAAAAAAGTCGAAATACAATCTTGAGAATAAACTCATTAAATATCGAGAAAAAATGTCATGTTTTGAGAAAAAAAAGTTGAAATACAATCTTGAGAATAAACTCATTAAATATCGAGAAAAAAGTCGAAATACAATTTTGAGAATAAAGTCATTAAATATTGAGAATAAAGTCGTTGTGTTTCGAGAAAAAACTTGTTAAATTTTAAGAAAAAAAAGTCGAAATACAATCTTGAGAACAAACTCATTAAATATCGAGAGTAAAGTCGTTGTGTTTCGAGAAAAAACTCGTTAAATTTCGAGAAAAAAAAATCGAAATACAATTTTGAGAATAAACTCATTAAATATCGAGAATAAAGTCGTGTTTTGAGAAAAAACTCGTTAATTTTTGAGAAAAAAAGTTGAAATACAATCTTGAGAATAAACTCATTAAATATCGAGAGTAAAGTCGTTGTGTTTCGAGAAAAAACTCATTAAATTTCGAGAAAAATAGTCGAAATACAATCTTGAGAATAAACTCATTAAATATCGAGAATAAAGTCGTCGTTTTTCGAGAAAAAAATCGTTAAATTTCAAGGAAAAAAAGTTGAAATTCAATCTTGAGAATAAACTCATTAAATATCGAGAATAAAATTGTTGTGTTTCGAGAAAAAACTCGTTAAATTTTGAGAAAAATAGTCGAAATACAATCTTGAGAAAAAACTCAATAAATATCGAGAATAAAGTCGTTGTTTTTTGAGAAAAAAGATCGTTAAATTTCGAGAAAAAGTCGAAATACAATCTTGAGAATAAAATCATTAAATATCGAGAATAAAGTTGTTGTGTTTCGAGAAAAAACTTGTTAAATTTAAAGGAAAAGAAGTCGAAATTCAATCTTGAGAATAAACTCATTAAATATCAAGAACAAAGTCGTTGTGTTTCGAGAAAAAACTCGTTAAATTTCAAGGACAAAAAGTCGAAATTCAATCTTGAGAATAAACTCATTAAATATTGAGAAAAAAGTCGAGTTTAATTTCGTATTATAATGAATTTAATCTCGAGATGGTTTAATATTTTTATTATTGCTTGGCCCTAATCCTCTTCCGTATGGAACAATTCCCATTGTCAGCACTCTCCAAAATAAAAGATAATATAATAAGATAATATAAGATAACTCTTCAGTCCCTATCTTGTCCATTTTTTTCTTTCTGTATGTTATGTGTAATGTCTAAGATGCATTAAAAGAAGGAGTACAGTGTGGGAGTGTCTCAACTTGGGACAGAGTTGCTGTCCCATAGAAACCTGTCTTGCCTGCCTAAGTGATTGTGAGGTTTTTCATAAATATACATTTTTTTTTATTAATTTTTTTTTTTTTTTTAGGGTTAGGACCATTATTAATAATCATCAAATCAACACAGAATGATTTCTGAAGGATCATGTGACAGTGAAGACTGCAGTAATTATTCCAAACTTTTGCCTGGTATTAAATGCAATATTCGTGCGTGTAAAAGAAAATGTTCCAGTTCATCCAAAATGTATGATAAAGAGGTCCAGTCTCTCACCTTTGATGTCCCACAGTGTAAAGTGTCGGTTGTTGGAGGCTTCGGGTGCCAGCGTGAAATAGAAGCGATGTCCAGACTGCGGTTCATCCCTGTCCACTACGCTGATGGTGTGAATGAGCTGGAGAAAGAGACAGAAATAGATTTGAATAAAATATCGTACATGCATGACTCCTCAAATCATACGCGTTGTTGAATAAGGAGTGCTGTTAGGTTAATAAGTGATCAGATGCTGGAT
>NW_024121432.1:4674458-4892768 GCF_016745375.1 Pimephales promelas
CGCCCACTCCCTCTCTTTTTCCCGAGCCTCCGTTCCTCCCGCCCTCCTAAACGCTTCCATCTGTTGTCTCACACACACCGGCTAATGTAGTAACTGGGCCCGATGCCTCTCACAAGTACACCCACTCTCTCTGCGACAGCAACTTCTTCGCCTTGCACTTCTGATTTATCACAGAAACTGTCATTCGGAAGTAGGGTTGGGTATCGAGAATCGAGTATCGATTGGAACCGGGACTAACTTTTCGTTTTTCCCGGAATCGTTTAAAAGTTAAACTTTCAATTCCTACTTTCGATATTCACAGTCCGCCGAGCGGAAGAAGAAACCGCTGAACAACACCAACGAAAAAGCGTCTACCGGAAGTGTTTGCATAACCGCGCGAGTCGAACATGAGTAGCTTACGTCGGCGGTCCAAAGTGTGGCTTCACTTTTCTAAAAATTAACGAAATCTCTGCAAAATGCTAAATTTGTGACAAAAGGAGTATTTGTGACAGAAGGAGTATTTCCTTCAGAAAGACTGTTGGTTGGCAAGGTTAGCTAAACTTTTATGACCCTGCCTCTTAAAAGAATCGGAATCGAGAATCGTTAGGAACCGGAATCGAAACAAGGAATCGGAATCGGAATCAGAATCGTTCAAATTCAAACGATACCCAACCCTATTCGGAAGCCTAAAGGCCGAGAGCTCGTGTGGATTTATAATGAGAAAAAGAGGGTCTTTTGTTGTTACATTTTCAGGAAAAGATGTCCGCACCGGTGTTTCTAATGCGCTTCGTGATTGCAAAACACTCCTGTATGTTCATATTTGCATGATTTGTAATATTTAATCATTACAGATCACTGTGCAAAGCTCGACTAGTTGAGTTCTGCCGTTATTCTGTGCTGGTTTTTATGTTTGTGCACAACAGTTGCCTGAATATATTTGAATACAGGGGCTCAATTTTAAGTTTATCAAACGACGAGAATACTTTTTGTGCGCCAAAACAAACAAACAAAAAAAAAACGACTTTTTAAAAAATATTCACTTCCTTCTCCATGGGCCTGTAGTCAGTTAACGTAGTGTGATTGCGTAGAGCTACGTCACACGTAGGCTCACTATTGGCCGACGCTGGTCATGTGTGTGATGCGTGTGACGTACAATAACAGAAGCTTACGCTATTAAACTAGTAACCTGACTCGCGCAGAAACGAATAGTTGAAATAAAGTCGTTATTTTTGTTGTTTTTTGCGCACAAAAAGTGTTCTCGTCGTTTGATAAACTTAATATTGAGCCACTGTAGTCACTTGGACTATTTTTTTTTTATGACTTTTTTAAGCCATCAATTGTCATTCCCTCAAGAAGCCTATGGACTAGTATGCAGGAGCGATCGTAATATCTTAAATATCTTAATTTCTTAAATATTTAAATATCTTCAATTCTAATATTTAAAATTCTTAAATTCTTAAATATCTTAATTCCGAAGATAAACAAAGGTCTTAGGGGGTTGGAAAAACATGAGGGTGAGTAAATATTAACAGAATTTTCATTTTTCATTTTCAAAAATGAAAATTCTGTCAGTATTTACTCACCCTCATGTTGTTCCAACCCCGTAAGACCTTCGTTCATCTTCGCAACACAAATTAAGATATTTAAGATATTAAGATCACTCCTGCATACAGTCCATAGGCTTCTTGAGGGACTGGCTCTTGCTGTCCCCGAAAAGTCATTAAAGACATCGTTAAAATAGTCCAAGTGACTACAGGGGCTCAATCTTAAGTTTATCAAACGACGAGAACACTTTTGTGCGCAAAAAAACAACAAAAATAACGACTTTATTTCAACTATTCACTTCCTTCTCCATGAGCCTGTAAGTCAGTTAACGTAGTGTGATTGCGTAGAGCTACGTCACACGTAGGCTCACTATTGGCCGACGCTGGTCATGTGTGTGTGATGCGTGTGACGTACAATAACAGAAGCTTACGCTATTAAACTAGTAACCTGACTCGCGCAGAAACGAATAGTTGAAATAAAGTCGTTATTTTTGTTGTTTTTTTGCGCACAAAAGTGTTCTCGTCGTTTGATAAACTTAAGATTGAGCCCCTGCAGTCACTTGGACTATTTTAACGATGTCTTTAATGACTTTTCGAGGACAGCAAGAGCCAGTCCCTCAAGAAGCCTATGGACTGTATGCAGGAGCGATCTTAATATCTTAAATATCTTAATTTGTGTTCCGAAGATGAACGAAGGTTTTACGGGGTTGAAACAACATGAGGGTGAGTAAATACTGACAGAATTTTCATTTTTGGGTGAACTAACCCTTTAAGCATGTATCGGACAGCAATCTGATCCATCAAAACGCAAAGTGACCAATTATTCCGAAATCGATTTCATACTTAAGAGAGCGTAACAAATGACTTGCTGAAACAGTCACTGGAGTTGTATTGCTTCCTATTAAATTAAAAAAAAGAATCATTAATTGATTATAAAATACGGTACGGTCTGGCGGAGGAAAAATAAGAGGGAATTTCAGAGCAGAGCAAGTTTTACACGTTGAAAGATGACGATTTTTTTTCTTCTTCTGAATAACATGCACTGATTAATCATTCACAATGAAACCAGGAATGTGCATTAAGAGTTAAACAGGGTCAATTCTTCATGTTGACTTTAAACAAAACCAAAGCTGTTAATTGGAACGATCCCATCCCTTATATGTTGTGACCCTCATTTGTTTAATGAGCTGTTGTCGGGTTGGTAAAAATAAAAATAAACAAGGGTAAATGAGAAAAGAATCTATATGAAAAAGAATAACTGAATGCTGACAAACAAACGTTAATTGCGATGCCAAGGACAGTGACAACAAAAGGTCATGTTATATTTCCAATTTCGAGGGCAAAATGAATGCCTGAGGGTGTTTCTGGAGGGAAAAACAGAGAGAGAAACAGAGAAAAATAATGTGAAGGAGGGAAAGATTGTAAAAAGGAAGCAGTATGTGGGAGTTTATTGAGTGGCAAACACAGCTCCCTCAAGCAAAATCATCTAATTAGATTTCCACCCAACAGCCCCCTCATGACCTCTTAAGCTGCGGGACGATCGAGAGCCAGAAGCCAAGAGTCTCCCAAACGGCTTCACGTTCTCCGGAGACGTCCAGGACCAAAGGTCTTCCTCCTTCACACAGAGGAGGAGGATGGAACGGGGTAGTTCAAGGATAAAGAGTTTTTATTCCACAAGTTTAAATGTGCGTGAACATCTAACTAACTAACTAACCATCAGCTGTTAGCAGAGGCGATAATTAAATAGTGCGTGGAAAACCTGGAAATATCAAGTTGTGATTTCTAGGCCAGTAAAAGAAATGAAGACAATAAAGAATTATGCTCCACTTCAAAATAGTTAATTGGCTAGAAATCGAGTGTAATTGGTGTAAAATAGTTCCCAGTAACAAAAAGACATGTTTGCAAATGATTGCATGGAAAATACGTGATTAATCATTTTAGCGAATCATTAAACCGGTTCAAAAAAGAATTGAGTCCCTGTTTTGAAAATCTATATTTAATTAATGCATGCATTTAAAAACATGTAATTAAACGACAATGCACTTAAAATGATTTAATAATATAACATTTTGTTGTTACGTTTAACTACATGTATAACTCAGATGAGGATAACAATAAAAGATGTATTTTTCTATGACTGGTTCACTGCATATTAAATCAGAATGGATATTCAAATGAAAAAGCATCAACTACCATCCAAAAATGTGGCCAGAAAGCAAAATGGAGAAGCAAAAGTGTAATTCTTCCACATAAATAACCCTCATTATCACAGCTGACCTTTCAGTTACTTCACATTTCAGCCTCCTCAGAGGAACAGCCCTGCATACTGTAGCTATTTACATATTTATTTCTCAGTTTAAAACACCATTTATTGATTTATATTTTTACCTTTACCTTTGAAATAATACGTTGAAAATGTGGCCCTTACTTTTTAAATATGGCACTCCATACAGCGTACACATTATTTTCACTCGGAAACTGCTCAATTTGAACGAAACTCCAAGTTACACGTTGAAGAGAAATTTCTAAAGTAGAAAAACGTAAAATGCACTCCATTAATCTTTGTTTTATGTACAACTCATAAAAAATATATATCTTTATATTGTTGTTCAGAGCATAAGTCCTGTGTTATTTTGTTACTAATATTTTAAATAGTTTTTTTTTATTTTTATTTTAATTTAATTTATTTATTTATATTTTAATTTACTTAATTTGAGATATTTTAGTACATCAAGTTAAACCAAATAACAAAAAAGATATATATTTATATATTTTATTTTATTTCAGTCATACAAAGAAATTACGAATGCATGCACAAGCAAAAGAGAACCAATGAAATATGAAAAAAAAAATGTCAAATAAATACCTTAACCAATATTTAAAATATTAAAAAATTAAATATTTATTACTCATATTATGATAGCTAATCAAATTTGTAGGTTTGTTAAAAACAAAAAAATCCCCTCCGGACATCACGTTTGGCCACTGCTGTATGTATTTTAAATGAAGGGAGGGCAGAAATAACTGGATTGAACACTGGTTAGAGAGTGTGTGTCATCATACGAGCGTGATCCAACCCATCTACACGTGCATGTGTGTGTACTTTCCCCCTCAAACATCATTTAGCTGGGACTGTCCCGCGGGAGGACCAGACCCCTGTGACCTGTCACAGTGAGCCGCTCGGTGTCGTTTGATGTCTCGTGTGTAGTCGACAGGCCTCTCGTCCCCCGGCCGTTCTTAGTATTTGCCTTTCCACTCGGCCTTTCCCTGCACACGCCACGCTGTATGATATCTGTCTCTTCTCATCCCATCAGCCCCGCGTGCCCAAATACCACAGGGTTACGAGTCGGATGCCACACGCTCAGACCGCTTCACATGTCAATCTGAACAAGGGTCAGGCGTGTAGATGATGTCAGATAACCAACGAGATCATGAAACGGGACACTGCGCGAATCAGGAAACGTATTAGTATGCAAGTATGCAATTAGGAAATGTGATTTACTCAATGCTTTAGATGTGTTTTGCTAACTAATGCAATTATTAATTCCCTAAATTTGTACCAGGGTATAAAATAAACATGGTAGTAACAAACGATGGTATTATCATGGTATTTTGCACCATTGCACCTAAAAATGCATGGTACACATCCCATGGTATGTGTTAAAAATACAGGATAGCACAATAGTACTACAATGAAGTTTATACAATAATTACAAAGAAACGGCAATATGATTTTACTGGTGTTTTTCCAAATCAAAAGTATCTCTTAACATTAGTTAATCACCTATTAACTAACAAAAACGAGCAAACTATACATAACTGTATTTCTGTTCTCTAGCATTAACTTGCAGTAATAATAAATTGCTCATTATAAGTTAATGTTAGCTAACAAGTTAGACATCACTGTAAATATCGCTGATATTTTAGATATGATAAAATGGTAATATCCAGCATTTTTGGACAATAACACGATAGCAATACTAACGTGTGTGGATTTTTTTCGCGCTAGCCAACTTTTAAAAAAAAAAATCCAAACCACGTCCCATGGATACCGCGGCCTGACACATCTACCTGACACTTAAATCCGCGTGAGCTCATAAACACTTTCTGCTTCCATGTCTAACAACGGTGTGACACCGCCGGAAGGGGAGTCGTGCCCCCGGAGCTAAAGCTGCTTATGAGCGAACGGCTAAGTCCTTTTTCATGTCTCTGGCCCTCTTTCTCTCCCTCTGCCTGATGTATTCACCTTTTACACACAAACAAATACGCTGTGTTGTCATCCTTCAAATGGGATCAAACTCCATGCATTTAGGGGCTTAAGCTAATCTGATTTCACTGTTGTTATCAGAAGTGCAAGCGGCGACGCTAGCGAGCGCTAGCACGGAAAAGCCAGCGCTAGTGGCACACCAACAAAGCTTGCTAATTGGGCTAGCAGTAGAGCGAAACATCTGAAAAGAAACTGCAAATTATACATAATACATAATAAGACTTTAATTTTGTAAGGAATTTCCATTGGTGATTTTTCGAGGCAAAATCTTCCGAAGTTTGTATGAAGTCCGTCAAAAACCTGTATATTATAATTGTGAAATGTTAATGTATTATAAATAGCTTCTCTACAATAAGTTTCTATTATTTAAAATGTGGTTAACCTCTTAACTGTGACCCCCCCACCCCTTTTTTGAATAGACATGAAAATGCACATTTCGAACTTAAATGGCTGTAATTCAAGAATGCTTTGGAATATAGACATATGATTGGTCTTGTTTTAAAGAAGACATTTGGCAGATTTTTGTAGAAGTGAAATAAATTAAGAAAGTGAAACAGAAAAAAAGTTGTATGTAAAAATATGAATTATTCATATTTTACATAAAATATATATTTTCAAAACCTGGGCTACTCTAAAACGGCAGAAAGATCAAAGCCAAAAATCTGAACAAGTTGTGTTTCAAATTTTAGATTGATATCTCAAAAAATGAGCTTTCAGTAAGATTTTGTTTGAGCGCAGTACCAAACTTTTTCACTAGGGCACAATCAGACTCCATTACTGCCCATATAAGGGCGCCTGCATTTCCATTCGTGTTTTGAGTGATATGAACCATTATTTTCACAATTTTCATACAATTTCTGAAGTAGAGATCCTATTCAGAAGTAGTATGGGAAGTTTGGCAGATTTTGAAATGAATTGAACCTCTAAGAAACACATACAAAGAACACGCATGTAAGTCATAGCTAGCTGCCACGTCACAAATGGTGAATTTATAATTTTTTTCTTGATATTTCAAACTTTTCAGACCTTTTTTTTTCCAAAATAATTGAATGGATTCTATCTTTTGAACTTTTGGCATGAAAACAAACTGAGGTATCTACCATTTTTTCATGATTTTTCATGTTTACTGCTATTTTAATGCGTTAGCTAATGATCAATATTTGTTGCAGTATTTATTAATCTTTGTTAACATTAGTTAATCAAAATACAACTGTTTTTATTAAGTTCATCTCAGATCGAATCCATTAAACAATGTACAACGTTTGATAATAATAATGTGTTAGTAAATGTTGAAAATGGAACTTTACTGTAAACCTTTACTGTAACATTTTCAAACGGGGTTATGCATCAATAATTGAATTGAAAATGTCATTTAAAATTCCAATTCAGTCCATAATTGTAATAAAAATTGTATCGAATTTTAATTGAGCTTGCAAACACAACGAGAACCTAAAGAAATGTATACATTTTATCGTATTAGTTCATACATTTATTGACCAATATATCGGTTATTGGGTTTCAAACATAAAAAAAAATATTGGTTATCAGACAAAATTTTCATACCGGTCCATACCTAATATTTCGTAATAAGTTAACCTCAGTGGAACATATGCACACTACATTTCCCAGAATGCATCATTTGAGATGAACTTCTTTGAATTACTTCCAATTCAACTTCTCGTGTGTTGTGGCCAATTCAATTTAAATTCACTCTAATTATTAAATAGCAAGAGTGAGCCAATTCTTCATTTCAACACTGCAATCCAATATGTAACATAACAAAACAAGCATTTCTCAAGTAATTTTGATGGTTTTACAGTGTACTAATTATAGTATTTAAACATGTTTCTCTGTTCTTAAGATTAATGCATTGCCATATTCCTAATTTTTAAGTCTCTAAGTCTCTAAATTACTGGAGAAATGCTAAATCAGCTTAAGAGACAACAAGTAACTGTTCCCAACTTGAGAGCCAATCTCAACACAGCAACAAACCAGATATCATTGCTGACAGATTTATTCAAAACGCAACTCCAGTGAAGCACATAAACAAGTTCCCTCTCGTGACTCAGGCGTGGGTAAAAATGATGCATGTAAAAACGCCTCGCCGCTGAAGGATCCGCGACAGTGTTTATGTGGGGGACGGGGTTTGTGCGTCTTAAAGCGCCAATCTCAGGTGAGAGATAAATGACTCTAATTGTGTGTTCCTCCACAGGACTAATTCCCCCCCAATCACCCGAGTGATTAATCACAGAGCAAGAGAGCGTGAGCAAAGTTTGAACGCACAAACCGCATCTTACTCACCTAAGCCAATTTAGCCGACTCAACGCAATGGGGAACCCCGAGGTGATGGGAAACAAATCACGTAAACATGCCACAGGTTATCGTAAAGCTATTGCATCTGAAGCTACAGCAGGGGGCTTCCGGAGAATCCTGCGCTTAATGAGACAAATCTATTATGTTCAGCCATCACCTCTGTATTTGAGGGCTCGAGACGCTTGCAATTTTTCACCTTAAATGTGCTTCAGAAACAGCGGGTGTCACGGCCCTGGGTTTGAAGTTGTCCTGCTGAAAGATGAAATGTCCTTTTTCTACTCGACTCAGTATATACTGGTATTGTGTAGCGCTCAGTCTTTGTTCTGTCCACTGAGTTGCCCAGGTTAAAAGCAGCACCACAGTGTATCACAGAGCTCATGATCGTGGTTGTTGAGGTGTGGGAACCACCCGTATCGCTTTGAGTTATCACACAAAAAGGACATTTTTTTTGTCACCCTTCTTTTAGGTAAACTATATTCTAACCATGTGACCCTTAAAAAGTCAATGCTGGTGACAATACGGCTTCTCTCGCAAGTTTCCTTCCAGTTCCAGAGCTTTCTGAGAACATTTTCTTGATGTGTGATTTGATATAGTTTGTACATGAAATCTGAAATCGACTGGATTTTCTTTCATAACGGGATAGTTCACCCTAAAATAAGGTTATCTTATATTATCCTATTATCTTATATTATATTTTATACACGATTGACAATGGCAATTGTTACATAGGAGGAAGGATGAAAATAAAAATCTACCAACACAATATTGGCAGTATGGTGGTAGTGAGGATTGGGATGGTGATGGTAATGACAATGGTAGCCTAATAAATAATAAATGGTTACTTTGTTTACACATACACACACTCACACCCGCTCACACACACACTTAGATCAAACACTTAAATCACTCTTGTCACTGCTGGAATTATGGATTTACAAGATTGCTCATTACTGCACTATGTTGGTTTGTATGTATGCACTCTCAGAAAAAAAAAGGTACAAAAGCCGTCACTGGGGCTGTACCTTTTCAAAAGGTACACTTTTGTACCCAAAGGCTGCATATTGGTACCTTAGTGGCACCTAATAGCACCTAAAATGTACATATTAGCACCTAAAATGTACATATTAGCACCTAAATATACATATTAGCACATAAAATGTACATATTAGGACCTAAAATGGACATATTAGCTCCTGAAATGGACATATTAGCACCGAAAATGAACATATTAGTACCTAAAATGTACATATTAGCACCTAAAATGTACATATTAGCTCCTGAAATGGACATATTATCACCTAAAATGTACATATTAGTACCTAAATGTACATATTAGCATCTAAAATGGACAAAAGTTTACCTTTTGAAAAGGTACAGCCCCAGTGACAGCTTTTGTACCTTTTTTTCTGAGAGCGTGTCTGACTGTTAAATAAAAAATAAAAAATAAAAAAAAGCCTCATCCTCATGTAATTCTAAACCCGTTTGATTCAGCCCATTCTCATCCCAAGGCGTCATCTAACTGACGCTTTTGACCATGCGTCAACATAAAGCGTCAGATTTTGAAGCATGCAAAGTGTCACTTAGATGATGCCTTGGGATGAGAATGCGTTGTTTGATTTAATTCTTATGAGGAACACAAAAGAAAATATTTTAAAGGAGCTGTAAGATTGTGGCCAACA
Source organism: Pimephales promelas (assembly GCF_016745375.1). The sequence continues at coordinate 4,684,241 of NW_024121432.1, forward strand.
TTGGTACTGCAATCAATTTCAAATTAGGGTGTATCCCCGCCTTCCCCCATGCATGACTCGAGGTTGCCAGATATGCTGCAGGTTCCAGTAGGAATGTAGGCTGCTACAAGAAACTTCCAAAGGCAAGTGATGAGTCCAGCACAGTGCGTTTTTTTTTCTGTTCGGACTTTGTAACAATGTATTTCGGATTCATTTCGAGTTTTTGGGGGTTTCGTAGAATTTTTTTATCCGATTCCGACACGTTTGTATCTACAGCTGTGGTATCTAAAGAAAAGCTGGCAACCCGAATGCCGCAACAATACCGAGTCCGTGATTGCTAGATCGGTGGAGGGTGCAAAACACAAAATGACAACATCAACATCAGTTGAGGGCTGCAACTTCACTTTTTACTGTTGTCAGTGATATAAGTATTTGAAATGAACATGATTTCTTAATGTCTAGTGACATATCAGGGAAAATGTGATTCATTGAAATTTCTTGCATACAGCTCCTTTACAGGATGTTTCAACTGTTTTTGCCCATGAACAACATCGGACCCCATTGACTTTCATTATACGGACAAAAAAAAAAAAAAAACAGAAACATTCCTGAAAATATAATCTTTTGTAATCTGCAAAATAAAGTCATAAGGGTTTGGAAGGAAAAATCTGGGTTCTTGTGCACGATTCATTGACGTATGCTATTCCAATAAATAACTACAATACAAACAAGCTAACCAACATACACACAATGATAAAAACATACGTACATAAGAGGGTTAAGCACATTCACTTTATGTCTTTGAAAGGCTCTTTAGTCTTCATTCTCACAGCTGTCATTCATATTCATATGAATAAATGAACCTTTATCTGGGAGTTTCTTCAGAACAAAAACATTGTTAATATAGTGATTTACTGGAGAGTTTAATTAATCTCAGGTATGTACTTGCAACAACTGTTTCATCTGTGCATCACAAAGACTAAAATGCTTGTAAGCAGCATACTTCAATGCTCAAGATTTGACTTTGTACATTAAATATATATATATATATATATATATATATATATATATATATATATATATATATATATATATATATATATATATGAAGAGTTCAGATGCAAAAGCCTCTAAGTGCCATTTGAAATTTTCTTCTAGAATGATCATTTTTATCAGACTTGTATATTTAAGTTCAGTGATTTCACTTAAATGGCAATGATAATTACCTATTAATTGTTATTTAAGTGAAATTACTCAACTTTTATTTTTTACAAGTTTGATAAAAATCATCATTAAAGAATAAAATTTCAAATGGCATTTAGAGGCTTTTGCATCTGAACTCTTCATATATATATATCACGATTTGTCTTTGTATATTAAATATATATTTAATTTAAATAATTAAAATTAAGTATCAATTCTTAAAATCACACAAAAAAATTACTTCTTCCAGGTTTTGCACACCTGAGAATAAAATAAAATATATTTTAATAGTTAAACAACTTAAAAAAAAAACAGAAAGGAACAGTCATTCCTTTCTTTTTCCAAGGATAAAAACGAAAGACTACAAATGCCCTTCTTTCACACATCTGAAAAATGTAGTACAAAGGTAACTAGTTCTTTACAACAACAAAAAATCTCTAAGAGTCCTTAATCCCACATAACAGTCCTCATTCAGTGGCTCTATTGTCGAGCGAAGCCCTCAAGCCATGCAGAAAGAAGGATTGCACACAATTTCCCATGACATCTCCAAAAGCAAACAACCTTTTGTTGTTCTGTACATTTCACGGATGCTCAAAAAGATGGGGCCATAAAATGTTCAAACGCACTGGATCAACAAATAAACAGAGCTTCCACGACAAATAACAGCTTAAAAAACTATTCTGCGCAGAGATGAGGGCGACAAAGAAAATCGCTATAAATGATATACATACGGACTGTAACACAGTCACTTTGGTGGGCTGAATGTTATATGATATACATTTTTCAATTGTGAAATAATTACTAAGTGCAATCTAGTGTTGTCGATACATCGATACAATAAAACAGTACAATGGGTCCATGAGTAAGGTCTTAAAGTGACAGCAGCCTAATATACCGGCTGCCAAATTATGAGATACTATTAAAGATATCTATATGGTATTATTCGGACTCCTCCATGTTTATCAGAGTCCAAATTGTGGCCAGTGAAGCCACAGAACCTTGAGACGGATGGGCTACAACATCAGAAGACCCCACCGGGTACCACTCATCTCCGCTACAAATAGGAAAAAGAGGCGACAATTAGCAAGAGCTCACCAAAATTGGACAGTTGAAGACTGGAAAAATGTGGCCTGGTCTGATGAGTCTCGATTTCTGTTTAGTAGAGTCGTAAACAGAATGAGAACATGGATCCATCATGCCTTGTTCCCACTGTGCAGGCTGGTGGTGGTGGTGTAATGGTGTGTTTTCTTGGCACACTTTAGGCCCCTTAGTGCCAATTGGGCATCGTTTAAATGCCACGGCCTACCTGAGCATTGTTTCTGACCATGTCCATCCCTTTATGGCCACCATGTCCCCATTCTCTGATGGATACTTCCAGCAGGATAATGCACCATGTCACAAAGCTCGAATCGTTTCTTGAACATGTCAATGAGTTGACTGTACTAAAATGGCCGCCACAGTCACCAGATCTCAACCCAATAGAGCATCTTTGGGATGTGGAGGAACGGGAGCTTCATCCCACAAATCTCCATCAACTGCAAGATGCGATCCTATCAATATGGGCCAACATTTCTAAAGAATGCTTTCAGCACCTTGTTGAATCAACACCACGTAGAATTAAGGCAGTTAGGGGGTCAAACACAGTATTAGTATGCTGTTCCTAATAATCCTTTAGGTGAGTGTATATGTAAGCAATAAGGTACGAGAGGCTGTGCTGTATTGTGAATAAGTAACGGCTGAAGGGTGTTGTTAGGCACGACGCGAAGCGGAGTGATATATAGAACTGTTGGGTGAAGCTGTCATTTTATCATGAATAAAGCACAGCTATTGACCAATCAGAATCAAGGATTGGAAGTTACCATTTTATAAATATAGCTCATATTGTGACTAATGCCAATACAATGTCTCTTCGTAACTTGAATAAAAAGAAGTGTCACAAACTACTGTCACATGCACAACCTGCTCAATGTCAAGTACATGATTACTCGGCTATTCTAATGTTTAGTTGTAGCCCGCGGATAAAGACGTGCAAATGACTAGTCAATGGAAGTACAAAGCAGAACAAACCCTATTCTATGGCTTCTTCAGAGCAGTCATGTCAGCTTTATTTATATAGTACTTCAATCTCAAAGCAGCTTCACAGTCCCAACTGAAGCAAACACTGATCTCCATAATGGTGACTTAAAATTGTGATTTTTCACCTTCAGTGATTACTTTTTTTTTTAAAGTGGCACCAGTTACAATGGAATCACAATTACAGGCAACAATGTATCACACATTTGAGACACGGTTGTCATGACAATGGCAGAGTTTGCAATTGCGATAAACAGGATAATAACAGTGGTAATGTTGTAAGATTGATCAATGAGGAAACTATGGATTGAAAAGAGTAACACATAGTTTAAGAGACTTTATATATAAAGACTAAAATTTCGCTGCCAATTTAAGAAATAAAGCAGCTTTGGGAACAGGGCTTTTCTATTCTTCAGAAATTCAACATGAACAGTCGGCATGAAGGTAAACAAATAATGACATACGTTTCATTTTTTTTGGCTGAACGCGTGTTCTTTTATTCCACGTGTAAACAAAAGCAACAAGTCTCTCCGACGCACTGCAGGTGAGTGTGACTGGACACTGCACACTTTTTTCACAACTAGTTTATAAATTGCCTTTGGGACGAAATGTCAGACGGATCATTCTTTCCAATTGAAAAAGGTCCACAGTAGGAGCAAAGCAATAATGAAACTATTTTGACAAAAGCAGGAAAGCGATTGGCTCCGTACTAAATCTGACACGCCGTGATTGTTCTGCCACGACACCAATGTTTCTGTCCAGGTTGGGAGGTCTTGTGAGGTCAGTGGAGGTCGTGCAGTATATCTCTCAGATGCTTCACTTTTTAGGACGCGACCAAATAGGAAGGAGAGATTGGTGAGTCGAGCCAAACTACATTAGCCCAGCGAGATCAGACGTGATATTGAGCTTTGGAAAAACAAATCTTGTTAGACGTTGTAAACTGCCGTCAAACTGAATCAGGGAGGCCATGCTGAGAGCGGCATTCCCACAATGCAATTAGACTCTCGCCACTTCATCACGCCGCACACCTGATGTTCCCCAAGCTCTCTGCGACTGATCTATATATTAACGGTGAGCCCAGCTGTCTGAGAGGAGCCGTCTGATGTCAGATTACATATGCGTTTCATGGAAATGACAGTTTTTCCCTTCCAGGTACCAATCGCAGCTGACAGCTTTATCAACACGAGAAGCCATTGGGAACAAGTAAGTCAGTGTCTTCTGACTGGAGATATCACCCTGAGAAAATCGACAGCACACATGCAATACTGATGATTTTTGTGTGCGGAACAACATATCTCATTTCCGCTGCCTTTCAAACGCTGATGCGATCAAAGCGAAGCGCGTCTCGGGCGAGCGTGATTTCTGATTAGATTGATGAGACTTCTCAATGTACAAAAGATAGAGGCGTCATGTTATCTCACCTGGCCAGGCTTGGCATCCTCGCAGATTGAAGCCTCGTAAGGGGTGGCGAGTTCGGGAGGGTTGTCGTTGACGTCCAGGATTCGGATGCTCACCGCCGACTGAGACGACATGGACTGGTTATCTGAGGGAGACAGAGATGAAACAATCATCATGATGGACGAGAGGTCACATGCAAAATGATATTAGTGTAGGTCAACTAATGACGTCAAGGTCTGGAAACACACACGGAAGTGTTACTAGTATCTCGTGGAGTTTGTTTATGTGTTGTTTCTATATAAAAATGTTGATACGATGTAACGTATTTGCTCTGATTCTTGTTTTAAATTATTTTGTTTTATTATTATGCTTGTTGTTGTCAGCTGTCGTTGTTGTACAAGCAAAATGTGACGGTTGGTCGGTGTGGTGTTTGTCCCGCCCCTCTTCTACTGTGATTGGATGGCTGGGTAAGAAGTGACAGGTTCACCCAAAGATGAACATTGTTCAACTCTCTGCGACTGGTGAAAAACACAGAGCGCTCAGTGTGAAACAGACGCAAAGTGCCTCGTTTACACTTGGTAAATGCTCATGTTGTTTTAAAAATGCGATGCTCCCATTGAAAACAATTGGAGAAATACACCAGCCGTGTGAAAATAATGCTTTGGTGGACACAGGGCATATAAGTCACTTTAGATAAAGCCATCTGCCAAATGCACCCCCCCCCCCACACACACACACACAGTTTATTTGGCTCCAGACTCAAGAATGTTAAAGTGCTAAAATATGAGTGTTAATTTAACACTCAAGAGTGATAAAGTTAATGAGCTAATTATGTGGTAAATTGAATGATGATTGACCATCATTGAAGTCACCTGAAGTCAACAAGCAGAATCACTGACGGAGAAAATCTTATTTTCGAAGTCACCATTATGGTGATCATTGTTTACTTTAGTTGGCCTCTTGACCCTTAAACTATTAACATTAGAATTAGTTTGGCTGTTGTAACTGTATTAATAGAAAAGGTGATCAGGTGGTGTTGGTTATGGTTTGACATAATCATTGTTTGACCAGAATAACAAAACTAATTTAGAGCATTCGGTCCAATAAAATTAGTTCTGATCAAAAGAGTTACAAAAATATACTTATAATATAATATATGAATAAATTATAATCTGAATTGCCTTTTCCTAATTGAATATTCTGTTTGTCACCATTGTTGAGATTCATACATTGATTCTTGATGTCTGTGAGTGCCTAAAAGAAAGATTTTTTTATTTTTATCAGAACAACTTTTAAGAAAGCCTTTTAATTGTTTCAAAAATTCTGGATCTTACACTGTAGAATCACTGTGATGCTGTAATCAACAATATACATTTAAGTCAGAGATTCGGTTCTAAATTAGTTCAGAGATTCAGGTCAACTGATGATTTTGGTGTCTGATGACACCATCAGGTCATCTTTTCTCTTTGTTCATCTGGCCAACAACAAAAATCTAAAGTAGGAAATGTAAGGGTTAACTGCCCAACTGAAGCAAACACTGATCTCCATAATGGTGACTTAAAATTGTGATTTTTCACCTTCAGTGATTACTTTTTTTTTAAAGTGGCACCAGTTACAATGGAATCACAATTACAGGCAACAATGTATCACACATTTGAGACACGGTTGTCATGACAATGGCAGAGTTTGCGATGGCCACATCTGTGAGATCCAGAACAAAGCAAACCCACCACTGCTCTCAAATTAACACACAGATTCTGTTATTGTGTCCCTGCAAATAATAAGTAAAGCACTTGAGTCCACTGAAACTGTATTTTGCATGCATATTTTACAGGACAGTAAAACTGAAATCATCCTCTGCGAGTCACTGACCTGCACAACACACAGGGTGCACTTTATTAAGTCTGTAACACCGCCGAATATAAAACAGAAGCATTGAAGTATGTCACACTACTGGACTGCCATCACAGTTTGTGTCTGAGTCACTTCTACAGTAATGATATTCTGCCAGCAGGGAATTCATCAGGAATCGAATTCTTCTACATTTTTGAGAAAATTTTCAATTAGCAAGTCAATTTCTAAGAGATGAACCACATCATAGAAGATTTTAATGATAAGAGCACACCGTTTGGGTCTGGCATAATCATATAAACACAGATAAATGAATTCAATATTGGGCTGCAATATCATTTTGATCATGGCCTTATTAAGCTACAAAAATATTATTGGGAAATGTGTACATAATTAGTTCGTATAAGTAAAATGATTAAGTAATTTAAAAAGCTCTCTGTGTTGGGTGTGACTGATCCTTAGCTAAATTCTGCACTTCATTATTTCATTAGAAATGTTTTAATTTTCATAAGAGATGCTTCTCGCCAGCACAGCAGGCCATGGTTTTCATTGTTATGAGACATAATTACCTTTTTTAATTAACACAGCAGTAATGCTTGTGTTTATTTGCAGGGATGTACAGTAGTCCACGCATGTTATGTTATTTAGCATATGCAAATTTGGTCTATGCTAATTTAAATATGCTGTTTCATTGCCTTGTTTTTTAAGCCTTGCTCATGCATTATAAAACACAAACCCATTTGTAAAGCAAAAATACATTTCTGGAAGTCAGCAAATTTACCCCAAAATCAAAAGAAAGAAAAGAGAAGCTATTTTATAATAATGATTTTATATATTATATCTAATGCATGAAAAACAAACAATTGAACAAAAAAGCAAACAAACAAAGAAATAATTTTAAATCATGTAAATTGTTAAGTATTCATCATGGTGTAGTATTTAACATATTGCCTGATATTTCAAACCGATCTCACGGGAATTCGTACGAATTTTACGAGGTGGCTAATTCGTAACAATTTGTACGACCTCACTCGTACGAATTAGTACGATTTAGCTAAATCGTACATATTTTACGAATTAGCAAATTCGTATGAATTCGTACGAATGACCTAGCCCTGACCCCGCCCCTAAACATAACCGTCACGTGGGTTTAGACAAATCGTACAAATTTGTACGAGTGAGGTCGTACGAATTAGTACGAATTAGCCACTTTTGAATCACTCGTACGAATTCGTACGAATTGGTCGTGAGATAGGGTAGGATATTTTGCTTATATTTTCAAGTTAAAATAAAAGTGAACGAACAAAGAAAAGAACGAATGAATAAAATAACTATTTCAACTATATGTAAACTGCAAAGCATTCATTCTGGTGGTATTTACTTTATTGCCTGATATTTCGCTGATTTAAAAAAAAGTGAATTTAAAATAAAGTCATTGTAAATCATTTCATTTAAAAATATTTTCGCTTTTTATTCTTTGATAGATTCGGACATTCTTTCAAGAGAGTCACCCAAATACACCAAGAAGACAATGGAAAAAGCGAGGAACAGATTTCCAGTTTTATTCCCCTAAAGCAGGCGGTACGTTCTCTGTGCTTATAGAGCACACATCAGATCTAAATTCATCTACCGATGTGTGTCTACGATATGAAGAGAAGGGATTCAGGCAGATTACAAGATGCAGGTCTTCTGCTACCTGCCCAGCAGATGCTGGACGGCCACATATCTTCATGACATATTACCAGTCAGGTACTATATTAGAAAACAGCCACTTCAATCCTGTTGGAAAGCATGTGGACAGAGGAAATGAAGTCCTGTGGGGTATGGCAGTACAGTCAATCCAACAGGACAGGCGGGGGATCAACTATCTATGTCTCAAGCATGTAGATGCCCCAGCAATAAACACTGATCGTCAGTAACAGCAAATCATAAAGGATGATCTATGACTACAATGCGCTTGACCAATCATGGTTTTGGGAAACAATCGTGACTAACTAGTTGATTTCTTCAACGATGCATCATACTATGGTAGTTAAGCAGCGACTTAACGTCATTGTACGGCAAACACACCCCTGAGCGTTACTGACAGACTGGGAAGAGAGGAGTTGCAACAATGGAGAACAGAAAGCCCAAGTCGAGCCCAAAAACGAAATCAAGACTCTATCTTAATAGATCCTCGTTAGCTTAATAGTGTGGAGGGTTATTGCACATAGATCTAAATACAATATATCAAATACTAAACTGAATGAAAACTATGCATCCTCTTAGTCTTCCATACGTTGAAATGAGATCGAATGCATATTTATTTACTCTTCAGTTACATGTTCAAAATGGCCCTGTGTGAATAAGATCACATTGTCTGCATATTGAGAGAACAACATATTTAAACAATGTCAAAATCTTTTTCATGATTCAAATCCAGTCAAATATTTGTCTCTTAAAAAAAAGAACAAAAGAAAATCAAGAAAAAAGTTCACATTGCCTTTGGTGCATTTCTGACTCATATGAGCTCCAGTGGGAGTGGACTCGCGGCGGGCTCAACCTTCCCTGCGCGCTAGCTGGCACTGCGTTAGTATAACTGACACAGACTGCAGACCTATGGCCTAAATATGAAATTAAACTCGTCTTGTTTTATCAGCTCTCCCGGTTGCACTAACCGTGCCTAATGAGCTTCAAATGTTGAGCAAATTGACAAAACAATATCTCTGTCCTCAACCCACGCCAGAAGACATGAGAAGCACATCCAAGAGCAACAGTTTAGCATGAAAGCAATAAGTGAATATTTTTTACTCCGAATAAGCTTGAGTAATTTAAAATAGTATAAAGTGGGGTAAATTTGACTTGAATTGTAAAAACACTGCTTTATTGTACTGCGTCTTGGCCACACAGACAGAGGATGTCAGACACAATAACATCACTGAGCTCGAGTCATCGCTCTTCAAGAAATGCCTGAATCATGATGTTGAACTTCATCTGACTCCTCAAGAATAAAACAATCCTCGCCAGTACAGCCAGTTTACTTACAAGAGTAGATAGATAGACAGACAGACAGACAGACAGACAGAGAGACATACAGACAGACAGACAGATAGATAGATAGATAGATAGATAGATAGATAGATAGATAGATAGATAGATAGATAGATAGATAGATAGATAGATAGATAGATAGATAGATAGATAGATAGACAGACAGATAGACAGACGGAAAGAAAGACAGACAGACAGACAGCTAAGTAGATAGATAGACTGACAGACAGACAGTAAGACAGACAGACAGCTAAATAGATAGATAGATAGACAGACAGACAGTCAGACAGACAGAAAGACAGACAGACAGACGGACAGATGGACGGACAGAAAGAAAGACAGACAGAAAGACAGACAGACAGACAGCTAGATAGCTAGATAAATAGATAGATAGACAGACAGACTGACAGAGAGACAGACAGACAGCTAAATAGACAGACAGACAGACGGATAGACAGACAGACAGACAGATAGACAGAAAGACAGACAGACAGACAGACAGATAGATAGATAGATAGATAGATAGATAGATAGACAGACAGACAGACAGACAGACAGACAGACAGACAGACAGACAGACAGACAGACAGTCAGACAGAAAGACAGACGGACAGATGGACGGACAGAAAGACAGACAGACAGAAAGACAGACAGACAGCTAGATAGCTAGATAGATAGACAGACAGACAGACAGACAGACAGACGGATAGACAGACAGACAGACAGATAGACAGACAGACAGATAAATAGATAGACAGATAGATAGACAGACAGACAGACAGACGGACAGACAGACGGATAGACAGACAGATAGACAGACAGCTAGATAGCTAGATAGATAGACAGACAGACAGACAGACGGACAGACAGACGGATAGACAGACAGATAGACAGACAGACAGACAGACAGACAGATAAATAGATAGACAGATAGACAGACAGACAGACAGACAGACAGACAGACAGACAGACAGACAGACAGACAGACAGACAGACAGACAGACAGATAGATAGATAGATAGATAGATAGATAGATAGATAGATAGATAGATAGATAGATAGATAGATAGATAGATAGATAGATAGATAGATAGATAGATAGATAGATAGATAGATAGATAGATAGATAGATAGATAGATAGATAGATAGATAGATAGCGGTCTTGTAAAGGGTTAACACAAGTTGCCAAAGGGTGTGCGAAAAATAAACATTTTATTCTCGATGTCAAATGCTGCTCACCAAATCCAACTTTATTGTGTTTATTATTTTCATCATGGACACTTTAAATTCAAGAATCAAAAATCATCGATTACCCTTGTACAATAAACTACACTGATCCGAAGCAAAGCCACGTGAGAAGCCGTGAATCACTGAAGCTGCCGCTGTGTGCTGGCGTGGTGGACGCTGTACTTTAGCATTCTCATTAAAAATGAAGGCACGGTGATTACAGAAGTGTCTTTTCTAGATACAAATAAACCTCTCGGTATTTCCAATGGGCCAATTTTAGAGCAGGAACATTGAAATTGTAACAAATCCAGGGAGAGTGCAGTGCAGTTATTTTTCACTCTCCACACCAAATGTCCTTTCTGTCGAGATAAAGACACAACTGTGTTCATAGTATCTCTTTACCCTAAGGGCAAGACATAATGGTTTTTCCTCTATTTATCACCTGAAAAAGACGAAGAGAGTAAGAGAGAGAGAGAGAGAGAAACCCTGTCTGCAGTTTGATATCTTACACTCGATCAAACGCACAGAAATTATATGTCAGTCTTCTTCAGCTGATAGGATTCTGCAGCGAGCCAGAGCTCTGCCAGACTTTCTGACAGTAAAAAGTGTCGTGCCAAGACTTCAGACCTGATAACTCCCTCCGGACAGAAAAGAAAATTTCATCCCCTCAAGTCAACTTTTCACAGCGCAAGTGATGTGCACGTGTTCTGCTTTAGTAGGACTAAACCGACGGCCTTGGAAAGATTGAAATTGTATTTATTCGCAGCCAACTGAACTGAGGCATATTGAACAGCGCATGACGGAGCTGAAAGGTCTTCCCAGATTTTGTCTGAAATATCATATTTACTAATATCACCACTAGCAATGGCGCATGAAACGCTCTCCACACATCGATCTGCAGACGCAACTCTTCAATGAACACTCATTACGTTCTCGAGTGGAGTGTGAAATTTTAAAATACGAATGTACGGGGGAATTATAAAAAGCATTTCCAAACCGGCCACTCGATGCCTCGTTGCCCACGGACTCTGATTCCATGTGTTTTGCAGTGAACGAGCACAGGCTGGAATTCACTGGGAATTTTGATTAAGCCGTCGACTTCGATAATGGTACTTTTTTGCCTCTATTTAGCAGCAAAACACAGGTATTTGAGTCCGAGATTGGGATCGAAGCATTTTCCATCAACTTTACTGTGACAGATCTTGACAAAACCCCAAGATGTGACAAAACTGACATGTCTTGATAAAAACAAACTGTTCAAAACTACAAAAATGAGATCTGTTAAGAGATCCATCTCCGCTCAGCTAATAGATCTAAATAAAAAAAAATAAAAAAAGATAATGGACGTTTTCAACAAGAAATAGTGGCCTCAAACTGTATTTGGACACTTCCAAATGTATTTGTGCTCAAAAGTGTATTTTTGTGTACATTTGCATTATATTATATAATCTCACTGCATGGTATCTAATGCAATGACATTCAGACCATCTGACAATAAACCATTGCGCAGTTTTTAAAGTTGATTTCTACATCAATCTATCATGCAAAAACATGAACACAATAACTGCTTAGCTACATCCACCAATCTAGCTTTGTTATCTCAGATTTATCTTTATAAGACACTGTTAGCATCCCAGAGTGCTTTGCTAATGTTTCCATTACACTCTAAAAAATGCTGGGTTATTCAACCCAAATTTGGGTCAAATATGGACAAACCCAAATTTTGGGTTAAAAATGTCATTTAAACATTTAACCCAATGGCTGAGTTTGTCCATATTTGAACCAGAGATGGGTTAAAACAACCCAGCATTTTTTAGAGTGTATGCTATGAAAATGTGATTTCTGAATGTTCAAAAATGTTTTGAAAACTATTTTTTTTTTTTTTCTTGGTTATGCGAACTTTAAAGGGATAGTACACTCTAAAAAATGCTGGGTTATTTCAACCCAAATTTGGGTCAAATATTGACAAACCCAAATGTTGGGTTAAACATGAAATAAAATAAAAAATGTACAGTTGAAAGTGAAAGTTGAATGAAAAATTTTAAATTATATTTTTAACCCAACATTTGGGTTTGTTCATAATGGACCCAATTTTGGTTTAAAACAACCCAGCATTTTTTAGAGTGCTATAAAAATGTGATTTCTGAACGTTCAAAAAGTCCTGTTTTTCTTAAATGTTTTGAAAACTATTTTTTATTTTATTTTCTTGGTTATGCAAACTTTAAAGAGATAGTTCATGCAAAATGAAAATTCTGTCATTATTTAATCATACAGTGTACACTCTAAAAAATGCTGGGTTATTTCAACCCAAATTTGGGTCAAATATTGACAAACCCAAATGTTGGGTTAAACATGAAATAAATAAAAAATGTACAGTTGAAAGTGAAAGTTGAAGTTGGATTAAAATTTTAAATGATATTTTTATCCCAACATTAGGGTTTGTTCATATTGGACCCAATGTTGGTTTAAAACAACCCAGCATTTTTTAGAGTGATGAAAATGTGATTTCTGAACGTTCAAAAAGTCCCGTTTTTCTTAAATGTTTTGAAAACAATTTTTTTTTCTTGGTTATGCAAACTTTAAAGGGATAGTTCATGCAAAATGAAAATTCTGTCATTATTTAATCATACAGTGTACACTCTAAAAAATGCTGGTTTATTTCAACCCAAATTTGGGTCAAATATTGACAAACCCAAATGTTGGGTTAAAATGCAATTAAAAAAATGTACAGTTGAAAGTGAAAGTTGAAGTTGGATTAAAATTTTTAATTATATTTTTAAACCAACATTTGGGTTTGTCCATATTTGACCCAATTAAAACAACCCAGCATAGCTTAGAGTGTATGAATTTCTAGTACGAGGGGGGGAAAAACACCATGGAAGTCAATGGGGTCCGTCAACTGTTCGGTTACTCACATTCTTCATAACTTCTTCTTTTGTGTTCAGCAGAAGAAAGAAATTCATACAGGAATGGAACAATTTTCAAATATCCCTTTAATATAAACATTCCATTTGATCATTCTTCAAACATTAGTGGAATGTTATTTTTTGAATGTTTATCTTGAGCGTTCTAAAGCAAATAGTAGCTTTCAAAATGTTAGATGAATGTCAAACTAAAATGTTTCAGGACAAAATAATGTATTTGTGCCAGAACATTATTACTAGACCAGATAACTTTGAACAAACATTGTATTAACGTTACTGGAATAACGTTTGTTCAAAATTTGCCAGAATGCTCCCTGTTAGGTGGGATCATATTTCAGCAAACGGCATATTGAACTGAAAGCCATCCCTCTGTTTTGACTTTAAAGGGAATTATTCCTCTGAATTAGATGCACAGAATTTAGGCCACTTCGTAGACGACTGAAAGCAGAGCGATTGATGAAGTGAAGTGTACCTGCTTCCACCGCTGTAACCGTGATGTTGTGCCAGCCGGCCGTCTCTCGGTCCAGGATCTTTCCCAGAGTGATAGCACCTGTTACAGGATCGATGTTAAAGATCTGCTCCTCGTCTGTGCTTCGGTCTATGGAGAACCTGGGCATAAAGGACAAACACGGGTTTAAAGAGACACTCACTCAAAACCTTTTTCTTTTCAATAATTTTTCCATTAAAACAAAATGGACTGGGGCTGCCAAGCACTAAAAGAACATGAAAATGAACAGAGCATCTGGACCTCCACCCTAATGCAACTGAGAACTTTTTTTTGGCATACAGCTAAACATGCAACAAATTCAATACCATAGATGAAGAATAACAGGGAAGAGAGGAAATTGCACACTAATGTCATGGTTTGTGAACGCTTAATGGTGCAACGGTCTATTTGGATACTTTGATGGTGCCCTGACAGCAACTGGCCGTCCACGTTTCCATCATATATAATTACATACTACAAAACGGATTCTGAAAACATGTCACCCATACACACTTTTCTCCAAATGTTCAAATGCCATTTAACCAAATGTGTTATTTTTCAGGTAGCTGCAAGAAAAATGTCAACAGTTTAACTAACTTGCAAGATACTCTTCAAACTTGTCATAATAGTTGTCGACCTGATGAAAGATCAATAAAGAAAGTTGGTGCCAATGTTCACTTTAGAAACCGCTGTGACAACACAGAGAATGAACTTGAGTTGGATTTGGAATTGAATTAATAATGTATTTTATATTCCCATTCAGTTTCTTGAACTGATATGGAACACACAATCTGTATGGAGGTGCATTAAAATGAACTAAAATTCAAGGGAATTCCTATGATTGCAATTTTCAATTTTTATAGATAAAGTTCAGGAAAATTAGATTAGATTTATATATATATATATATATATATATATATATATATATATATAGCGCCGAAGTGATGACGTCACTTTGTAGGACAACTCGGAAGCTAGCAGCACATGGGTTCCCTCAGTCGAAAAGCAATGCATTTTCCCCATAGACTTTTGGAAAATCACAAAAAATAAGATCTGTGTTTAACAAAGAGTTGTGACCCTTACACATTTTGTCTATCAAGATAATCTTTACAAGTTAATCCAAAATGTATACATTTTGAAGCCTATATAAAGATTTTAAAAACACAATAAAGTTTAAAAAACCATAAGCAGGTTATAACTATGTGTAGTAAGTTTTTGTGTTAGTACTTCAATATAAACTAAACAAAATTAAATAAAAAAATCCATGGAAACTAACAGAAATATGTTTTATACATTTTTATATGCATATATTATTTCAAGTTAAAAATGGTTATTAATAATAAAACAGACAGACAGACAGACAGACAGACAGACAGTAAGACAGACAGATGATAGATAGATAGATAGATAGATAGATAGATAGATAGATAGATAGATAGATAGATAGATAGATAGATAGATAGATAGATAGATAGATAGATAGATAGATAGATAGATAGATAGATAGATAGATAGATAGATAGATAGATAGATAGATAGATAGATAGATAGATAGATAGATAGATAGATAGATAGATAGATAGATAGATAGATAGATATTCATCATAATTAAAACACTAACTATAATTTCTCGTCATGAATTGTGAGGACAAACTAGAGTCAGTACTTACATTGCCCCCTCCAAACAAATGATTAATATTTCATACAGTGCTTTGATAAACCGTTGCATATTTTCATCCCATGTGGAATACAATCACCTCTGACAGAATGATGAGGTGACGAAACTCAATGAGGTTTTTGTAATTTTTCACACTGACTTGCTTTACTCCCTTCACTTTTTAAGACCCTGGGGGTTTAATGTCAGCTTCTGCAGTTTTAGACTTTATATGGAATACACATTTATACAAATTAATTCACTTCTTATTTTACCTTGCGCTTATTACTCTGTGCCAATAGGTTAAGGCGGCTCTTTGGAAATAGTTAAAGTGCCCAAAGGGAGATGGCAGAGAATAACCTATTAAAGCTGAGGTGGAGAAGAGTCTGAATTTAGTCTGTGGAAAAGATTTTTCAACTACATTATTCTTATTGACTTTTAATGAAGCACAAGTCCAGAGCTGGTTGATTTAAAAAAAAGTCCTTGAGTTGTTGCATGTATTACAGTAATGTACAACTGCATTTAAACACATTCTTCATATACTGATAAAGAACAACAAAAACTACTGAAATATGGTAATGGTAAATATGGAAATGGTATTCCAGCATGGAAATAAGAAGTCTGATTGTTTCACCTCCATCCTCAAAATCAGTGTGACCCAAACATTTTAAACATTAAGAAAAATAAAATCCTGCTCTATTGCACAGATTCCTCAGTTTTTTGTCTTGTTTTCCAGTAAAAACATCCTTATATTGAGAAACATTTGAGAAGCATAATGACTTGCGATGTTAAGAAGAGATGAAAATTTATCAAATTTAAGCAACCTTAGGCTTAACAATTAACCAGACGACATTGCAGCAACAAATGTGACACGACTACGAGACACCACGAAATCACAGCCAATCAGAAGAGTGTGTGGGCGGAGTCTCTCTACAAGCGCACTGCACTCACAACCATATCAATTAAAAATCACAGCCAATCAGAAGAGTGTGTGGGCGGAGTCTCAATGCAAGCGCACTACACTCTCAAGCAAAATAATCCAAAATCACAGCCAATCAGAAGAGTGTGTGGGCGGAGTCTCTCTACAAGCGCACTGCACTCTCAACCAAATCAATTAAAAATCACAGCCAATCAGAAGAGTGTGTGGGCGGAGTCTCAATGCAAGCGCACTACACTCTCAACCAAAATAATCCAAAATCACAGCCAATCAGAAGAGTGTGTGGGCGGAGTCTCTCTATAACTGCACTACACTCTCAACCAAATCAATTAAAAATCACATCCAATCAGAAGAGTGTGTGGGCGGAGTCTCTCTACAAGCACACTGCACTCGCAACCAAAATAATCCAAAATCACAGCCAATCAGAAGAGTGTGTGGGCGGAGTCTCTCTACAAGCGCACTGCACTCGCAACCAAATCAATCCAAAATCACAGCCAATCAGAAGAGTGTGTGGGCGGAGTCTCCATGCAAGCGCACTACACTCTCAACCAAATCAATTAAAAATCACATCCAATCAGAAGAGTGTGTGGGCGGAGTCTCTCTACAAGCGCACTGCACTCTCAACCAAATCAATCCAAAATCACAGCCAATCAGAAGAGTGTGTGGGCGGAGTCTCTCTTCAAGTGCACTACACTCACAACCAAATCAATCCAAAATCACAGCCAATCAGAAGAGTGTGTGGGCGGAGTCTCTCTACAACTGCACTACACTCACAACCAAATCAATCCAAAATCACAGCCAATCAGAAGAGTGTGTGGGCGGAGTCTCTCTACAACTGCACTACACTCTCAACCAAATCAATCCAAAATCACAGCCAATCAGAAGAGAATGAGGTTAGAGTCTGATAAAATCACAAATATTACATATATAAATGTACCACACCACACTGAAAGAATTCGTAATATTTTTGTCTTGTTATCCGTTCTTCTTAATTCGAAATTCTTAAATCAAGATCAATAACATTGACTTAAGTTGGAAAATTAAAAGAAGAATAATGTGGGGTAAGAAAAATCAACTTAATTCAAGGGGGGAATGACTATTTTTACTTGTTATACGGCAAAAACTCCCTTGTATCTTGATTTAAGAATGTTTAGATATTTTTACTGGAAAACAAAACAAAATTGTGATTTTTTTTTTACTATTGTTTTTTTTCACTGAAGTACCAATGTCCCTCTTGGAGCTCATAAAAAGCCACAGCCACAAAGAAAACAAACAAATATTTCCCTCTCCAAATAGCAGGATTGTGTTTTCCAGCAGGTACCGTGCGCTCTGAGGGCTCGGCCCAGCCCGTGTGCCGCTGGTATTGGGTGGTTCGGGCACAAGAGAGAGTGATGGGGCTCTGGGCAAAGCCTCTGTTTGCTAGCCGAGTCCAATGGAGATGATTAAAGTGGTACCGATGGGCAATGGCTCCATGCCATATGCAGATGTGTGCCAGCCAACCAGCCGAGTTGCTTGCCACTGCGCTGTGCTTTATAACACCTGGAGCACTTTGAGTGCAGCCTCATGCATTTTTAATGGAGGTAATTTGCAAAGGCTATGTGTATGTGTGCCAGAGAGACTATACGGCCAGCCAAAGCATTTTACTTCCCTTGTGCGTCACCTTTGAGCAGCAGCAATGAGTAAATCATATTTCGGTGCGCTGATGGCTCTGGAGAATAAAAAGCTCCATCAGGATGTCCAATTGCATGATAAAAATGCAGGGCGGGCATATTTGGTAATGGTAATTCAGATGGCATGCCTACAGACCACCCTCAGCGTTCGCCCACCATCTGATGCATTTACTAAAATAGAAACAAACGCAAGTTCCTCATTGCCACAGATTAACTGGTTAGACGTTAGAGTCATCAAATAGTGAAAAGCAGGTTTTAATTTGTGCTTGAACAAGACGGACCGAACACCACTGGAATTGGATCCAACATCTATTTCAGTGGATCCACCACGAAAATTATTGACCTGTAGATTATAAAATGATGTGACCTTTACATTTGATTTTTTTTTTAGGCTATACATTTTTTTTGTTGGCTATTCCCCTTTAAAAAAAACAATTATTGTTTTTTCTGAAGCAAACTTTTCTAATTTCTAAATTTAGAATATATATATATATATATATATATAGGGCTGGGCAACGATTAATCGCGATATATTATTTAAACACAAAAAAGTTTGTGTTTACATAATATGTTTGTAGTATGTATAATTATTTTGAATATATAAATAGACACACATGCATGTAAATGTAAATTGAAAAATGTGTTACTAATACATCAAATATTTATATTTATACTTAATATATATTATTTATACAGTAAATATATATAAAATATATACATGCAAATATTTCGTAAATATATACATGCATGTGTGTGAATTTATATACAAAATAATTATACACACTACACACATATTATTTAAACACAAACTTTTTTGGATGCGATATATATATATATATATATATATATATTCTAAATTTAGAAATTAGAAAAGTTTGCTTCAGAAAAAACAATAATTGTTTTTTTTAAGGGGGAATAGCCAACAATGTAGAATGAAAAAATATAAAAATAAAAGCTAATTAAAAATATTAAGAAATACTATAATTGTATGTAAATAACAGTGAAATTATACTGATTAAAAAAATGAATAAACAAAATAATTATAAAGTCTATGTTATATCTTATCAGATCACAGAACATTATTTAATTATTTAAAGTAAAAAAAGAGATAATAATTTAAATCAATTGCTAAATCAATGTTAGAAGTCAATGTAACAACATTATAATCGACAATACGGAAGTAGGAAAAATATGCATAATTAAATTAAATATATATATTTACAATACCGATTGATGCTTGTGTCGTCTCATATCTGATATGAAAACTATATATTATGCATCACAAAATAAATCAATAAATAAATCCATTCTAGATAGTATTACAGTATAATCAGTAAAGTAACAATGAAAAAATTCCAGATAAACCCTCTCCTTAAAGGCATATAAAAACAAACTTTGACCAATCCCTTTACACGCCGATCACGCTGTCTTTTCCTTCAGAAGTGTGTGTGCTTCTCTGCAGACTTTCTGCCTCGAGTCACAGGTGTGGAAACGCAAGACTACACAACAGCACACAGAGAGTTTTTGCGATTGAGCAGACTTCTGACATGCTTTCCAAGGCCTCGAGGTAAACTAGACTGTGCATGTGTGTGTTAGTAAAGAAGGATGGCAGGTTGATAACTGTGTGTGCCAAGGTGCCCACAGTGTGATGGGAAAAGCCTCCGGCCAGCGAATTCCAAGAGCCACACTTTGTTACGCTTCTGTGACTCGGTATATCTCCAGTAATAGGCTCTTCAATGGAAGAAATTGATCCTTGTCTAAACCAAGAACAAGTGGACTGTGGCCAGGGTGCAAACACACACACACACACACACACAAACAAACTGTTTTGCCTTTTCACTTTATCTCATTGAGGCTCACAGTTGTGCATTGTGATAAAATAGCTGATAAAGCAGTGTGGCTGCCAAGCTTAATGATGTATTTAAATTCAAAAACCCCTTTAAGATCTATATCTGCAGAGTTGTGCAACAAAGTTTTGCCCATGCAACAAATTACTACTAAATATTTAAGGCTGCAGTGTTTCCTAACGTGACTTATCCATTTATAAACAACGTCACAATCACAATCAGTCAACATAAAGCATCCGCAAGCCATTTCAGCTTCAAACTCTCAATGATCGAGGAACATCTCCCTCGTGTGTCAATTTCAGATGTACGGTTAATTTACGGGCCACACCGTACCTGACGGGGACGTTATCCATATCCGGATCTCTTGCGGTCACAATTCCCACCAGCGCACCCATCCGAGCGTCTTCCTGAACCTCCATGACGGTGCCGGCCGCAGGGATGAAGATGGGAGGCTCATCCACATCCGACACGCTGACCCTCACGATGGTTTGGTCCCGGAAAGACCCGAGATCCACGAAACGAGGGTCCACGTGTTTGTTTACAGCCTCGACGACCACATTATGCGTGCGCTTGTTCTCAAAGTCTAGAGGCTGGAAAGAAAGAGACGATTGGAAACTCCTCAGGAAAGGATCAATAACCTGTTGCACTGATTGATAGTTTAGACTTTTTAGCTTGTGAAAGTCGTTTTGCAGTGAAATCTTATGATTTTTTTTTTATAAAGTAAACATGGATACCTTTTATGTTGTTAGTTATGTTTCAAGATGAACACTTACTTGACTGAAGCAACTTCGGTTTATTTGATTACCCACAAACAAATCACGAGTATCAAATATGGTCAGGCGTTTGACGGATCTATCAATCATCATTGCGTTGCATTATGTTTTAAAACTACATAAAACTAAGCATTTAAATATAATATTGAGACATTATTTGCAGATAACTGATATTTATATGCATTTCATGTAAGTAGTTTGTTATAGTGTTATACAAATCGAATTAATTTACAAGCTATCAGAATTTCATCTTTCTTGTTGACCAAATAAATATCAACATCTGCACCAAATTGCATATTTTTGCTCAGTTTGGGCCTCTGAATAAAATTATATTAAGAGCTCCATATTTTCAGTAGCCATATGCGCCATAAAAGGCTGATATATCAAATGTGAAACAAAACATAAGACCTATGCATTTTTTTTAAAGCCTATCATTGAAAAATATTATTTTTTTTGTTATTATTATTATTATTTAAGATTTTGTGTAGTAGTAAAAAAAAGAAAGAAAAAAAAATCCAGCCTATAATTATTTTTCAATGACAGGCTTTTTTCTTTTTAGGGTTAAAGAAGAGAATTAATAATTTTAAACACTTTTCAATGTACAGTCTTAGAAAAAAGGGTTCATTGGGGTTCTATATATGAAGCATAGGGTTCTTTACTCACCTCCAAAGAACATTTTATGCTAAAAAAGGTTCTATAATGACAAGAAAGAACCCTTTTGGGTTCATTATTCGTTCATATATTACATTATTCTGCAACATTTTATAAATAAATTATTGTTTATTAAACTGTTGTAGTAACTTAATACCACATTTTAATCATGCTGATTTTTGGAAGAGAAAAACTGAAATGGCACTCTTCCTGTGATATTGATTAACTACATAAAATGATAGAAATAAATACATTTTCTAATTTTATGATCATTCACATGCATTCATAAATACATTTTAGGGTCTTGCTGTTTGTCAATAATATGAAATATTTAATCCTGAAAGGACAAAACAAATGATAATGAATGAACCCAGAAGGTTCCATATAGAACCTTTTTTCCCTAAAGGGTTCTTATTGTTGAACCCTTAAAAAGAGTTCTGTATGGAACCTTTTAGGGGTTCCAAATACGTAGCGCTGATAGAACCTTCTAGAACCTTTTCTTCTAAGAGTGAAGACTTGTACATCAGTGCACATCTGTTGAATCACCGCTTGATGTAATAAAACAGTAGTTGCACTGAACATCAGAAAGCACACACACACAATACGGGCACATGAAGGGCAGGACGACCTTCAGAGCGTGAAATGGCACGAGGGAGAGGTCTTCCATCTACCTTTTTGATGGTGATGACGGCCTCTTGTGTGTCTCCATCGGTCGAGACCCTGAACAGCTCTCCCCCCTCCTCGTCTTTGATCAGGTAACTCATATCCGTATTCTCGCCCATGTCTGCATCTGTCGCGATCACCCGGCCAAGAGGCGTCCCAACGCCTGCGCCCTCCGAGACCGAAAACTGATACATCTCTGTGAGGGAGAGACAGGGCGCAACTTTCATTTTCATGCTGAGAATGCATGCACATTAGGACTGGAAAATACAGAAGAAGAAAAAATAATTAAATAAAATATAATGCATTCAAACTGGATTTTATTCAGTCACAGTAAAAATCTAGTTAATGTTTTTGTACCATTTTTCACTACATGAACAGAAAAAAAAATCTATTTTAATATTTTTAATTTTATATGCACCAATATAGCAGAAGGAAAATTCCTCTTATGCTCACCAAGGCTGCACTTATTTAATCAACAAAATATAAATATAAAATATCTGTTTTCAGCATCATTACTCCAGTCTTCAGTGCATGATCCTTCAGAAATCATTTCTGATTATCATCAATGTTGGAACCAGTTGTGCTGCTTCATATCAGGATTCGTTGATGAATAAAAAGTTCAAAAGAACAGCATTTATTTGAAATAGAAGCTTACAGATATAAAAAAAAATATGCGTATGTAATCATTAGAAATCAATTTCTCTAAAGAACATCAATGTGTTTTTCACACGCCGAAGCCGACTGTTGAAGCCGCTGCATCTACTCTAAAACACAATGACAAACCTCACTTTAATAAGCATCTTGGCCTTACATAATATCCATATGTAATATGTTTGAGTGCAGTGTGTGTCACAGCGGAGTATAAAGATCTCAGTTTGGGCCACAATGCAAAAAGCAGCTTAATGAATTAGATGCTACAGCAAAACTGGCATAAATGAGGCTTTTGTGGAGAACGAGAGAGGGAAAAAAAGAGGAGAGTCATCGAGATATGGAGAAAAACAGACATCAGGGCATGCGAGACAGAGTTCCAGCGAGTCTCTTTGCTGTAATAAAGCTAATGCTGCTTTTCCTCTGGAGGAAATGGAAAGAGAGAGCGGAAGAACTGCAAAATGGAAATAATAACCGAATGTGTTTCATTGCTCTTTATACGGTGTGGTTGCAAACACACACACACAAGCAGTCTTGCTTCCAGACATGAAATGTATTAAAGCATTGGCCACATGGTCGGCTCTGATGTGAGCAATGAGACAAAGTGCTTTTTATTTGTCTGAGCCTGTGATGTGTGTTACAATCCGCTCTATTCAGAGCCACACCACACACACTACAAGTCAAGCACATATACTGTATCTGTCAATTGTATCCACAAGTTTCCTACGCCCCATGAGGCCTTGCGTCAAAAGTGGGCGCGACTTCCGGTAGGAAGTAAACAAAGCGCGATTTGACATGCTTGACACTCGTTCATTCAACAGTTGACGGTCATTCAAGTTATAGCGATCCAACGATGTGGGAACACAACCTCAACGAAATTCAAAAAGGTGAAATAACAGTACCTTTACCCTCCGCAGTAGTTGATTGGGAGTATTATAATAACATTATTAATAATCAATACTCATCAAGGCATGCGGTGACAGACAGTTGTGCGAGCTGACAAACAATTAAAATAAAAATACACACTTAGTCATTGTGCTTTGGTCGGAGTTTATTCAAAATTATAAATGAATGTGCTACTGGAATACATTAACTTGCACATTTGGTAGGCTATTCTGTCAACTCGGGCTTTGATCCTGAGTTTAGCTGTAACATGAGTAGCGAACAGCCAATCACATGCTGATAGAGTTTATAGAATATGAAGAATTTAAACAAATGTACACAGGAAGATTCGTCGTCTTTTGGGAGGTGATGGAAACTACAGTCGTTGGCAGGATCACTCTGATTTCGTTTTCAGCTTATGTTCAAAACAATCACGTTTAAGCCACTGAACTAGTTTAGTCCGGTTATACATACAACCGCGAACAGCACATGTTGTCCCCGAGCTCCGTAACGACATCTCTCATAAAGATTTGCGTCTTTAAATAGTAAAATAATTCTCCGAAAAACCAACGCAGTCTCATCCCAAAAAGTCATATAACTGACGTCTTGGGACGTATTTTGACCATACGTCAATATTTGCCTTTTTAGGGCCCCCTTAAACGTCGGTAGATGAGGTTATGGGATCCTAACTCTACCCCAGACCTAAACCTAACCCGTCACCTAACTGACGTTAAAGGTAAAGCGTCAGTTGTATGACGGCCCGGGATCGCCATCTAGCGACGTTTAAGGGGGCCCTAAAAAGGCGGATATTGACGTACGGTCAAAAAACGTCCCAAGACGTCAGTTATATGACTTTTTGGGATGAGAATGTGTTGGAAAAAAGGCTAGCCTCTTCGCTAACTAACACACAAAATACCATTGGAATGCTACTTCCGCCGCGTCACCGGAAGTTTCACCCACTTTATTTTTTACAGGCGCGGCCCTCGGAATCTTGTGGATATAAACCTTTGAAAATGTAGACATTCTTTTTTATATATATTTATGATGCAACACTGGGAGTTCTACCAAACTAACACAAGCAATTTTTTTATATTATTCAATTAATACTTGCAATACATTGATCAAAGTGACAATAAAGACATTTAGTTTAGAACTTTTCTTCAAAAAGTTGAAGATATTATAAGAAAAATAATAAGAAATGGTGCAAATCATCTGAAGGATCATGTGACACTGAAGACTGTAGCAATGATGCTGAAAATTCAACTTTGATCACAGGAATATATTAAATTTTACTTTATATTCACATAGAAAACAGCTATTTTGAATGTTAAAAATATTTCACAATATTACTGTTTTTACTGTATTTTTTGTCAAATAAATGCAGCCTTGGTGAGCAGAAGTGACTTCTTTTAAAAACATTTAAAAATCGTAGTCAGATATATGTATATTCAGATATATCATGTAAAAAAAAAAAAAAAAAAGAGAGAAAAAAAAAAATATATATATTTGTAATATAGTACAGCCTCACACCCAAAATCAACAAGCTATATTCCTGCCAAAAAAAATGAGTTATTTCAGCCAGTGGAATTATTTCGGGCTCCAAGGCTGCAAGATTTGGACTTGGTCTTGAATGGTTCTGACCGAACACATACGCCTGACAGGCTCTGACCGACGGGACGCTTGATAGACCTTCATAGCTGACAGCAGAGCTTTAGTGGCGTTCACACTGACAGCCATTTACAGCAACAAAGAAGCCATTCGTTTTCAATCAGAGTCGGCCATTTGAAGGAATATAGCGAACTCAAAACTTCTGTTATCAATTACTCATCCTCCCAAGGATGATCTTGGATACATGGGACTGTCAATCTCCAAACTGACAAAACAGCACCATGAAAGTGACAAAATAGCATTTATATGCTATATTTCAAGTCTTCTGAAGTCATACACTTGCTTTGTGTGTTCTGTAGCATTGTCGTCATGGTACATTCCTGTCTGATTTGTGAACAAATGAGTCCAATATATTCAGTTCACATAACTAGCCTAAATGATTTGCTCATGATTCAGACTGATCCAATTCTTCACTGACTCAATGAATCAGCTCATTAGAGAGAAATATTATCAATCAATTACGACTTCAATGTATTTATGATAGTTTTATAGTGATTTTGCGTCTGTTTCGAAGCGTGTCGTTCATTGTAATTGCACAAAAAATCAAAACAGGGCAAGCACATTTAAAATATCTTGTGTTTGTTACCTGAAGAAAGAAAGTCATACGGCATGAGGGTGAACAAATCCTTTTAAACAACTTATACCATGGTCTGATTGGCTGGAAGGTGCAATAAAACCATTTAATGCACAGGTAGATCCGGTCACTGTTCTATGTGTTAACAAGAATGTCCTAAAGGTTGCCTCTCCATTACTGAATGCTTTTCTCCACATAATGTGTGCAACAGTTTTATGGATAAACTGCCACTCATGCTAAGTCTGATTGATTATTGTTAATCATAAAGTTTACTATATGGTAGCTATTTACAATAAGGTTTTACTTGTTAACATTAGTTAACTAGATAATTTAACATGAACTATACAATTAACAATACTCACACGTCATTTAATAATAATACTATTATATAGAGCCTTTAAAAGTTCTTAAAGTTCATTCTTTGGATGGATGGATGGATGGATGGATGGATGGATGGATGAATAGACGATGGATGGATGGATGGATGGATGGATGGATGGATGGATGGATGGATGGATGGATGGATGGATGGATGGATGGATGGATGGATGGATGGATGGATGGATGGATGGATGGATGGATGGATGGATGGATGGATGGATGGATGGATGGATGGATGGATGGATGGATGGATGGATGGATGGATGGATGGATGGATGGATGGATGGATGGATGGATGGATGGATGGATGGATGGATGGATGGATGGATGGATGGATGGATGGATGGATGGATGGATGGATGGATGGATGGATGGATGGATGGATGGATGGATGGATGGATGGATGGATGGATGGATGGATGGATGGATGGATGGATGGATGGATGGATGGATGGATGGATGGATGGATGGATGGATGGATGGATGGATGGATGGATGGATGGATGGATGGATGGATGGATGGATGGAGATAGATAGATAGATAGATAGATAGATAGATAGATAGATAGATAGATAGATAGATAGATAGATAGATAGATAGATAGATAGATAGATAGATAGATAGATAGATAGATAGATAGATAGATAGATAGATAGATAGATAGATAGATAGTTTTTGTAGGTCTGGAAATAAAGCCATCATAAAACGTGATGGACGTCAGTGCTGAGAGACACAAAGCCGACCCAAAGGACAGGGCTGACGGCATGACACACACTCACTCTGAGGGAAGCGTGGAGGGTTGTCATTAACATCCGTGATCACTATGGTCACAGTGGTAGAACCAGAGAGACCACCCATTTGGCCCGCCATATCCGTTGCCTTGACGACCAGCTCATAACGGTCCTGTGTCTCCCGATCGAGATCCGCCACGGCTGTCCGGATCACTCCTGAAGAGAGAGAGAGAGAGAGAGAGAGGCTGGGTAAATGGGTGATGAAAGGTCACACGAGCAACGTTACATGCTTAAAGCCACTAGTTCTTCTTCTTTTGCTTTCAGCATTGACTTCAGTTTAAAGAATATGTTTATGAATGTGCCGTTTGTTGATTTCAAATATCAACAGGGTTTCTTTAGCATTATATAATAATATAGTGCAGTAAACGGGAGGGCAAGGGGTTGATGGAGGTTCGATTCGTCTCAAAAAAGACCACAACATCTTGACATTATGTAATAAACAAGTGCAACCTTACACTCTAAAAAAAAATTCAGTGGCTTAGTAAATATCACAGTAATAATTAACTTTAATAATATCATTGAACATCATTTACTTGATAGTTTGAGTTGAACCTACGCTATCTCAGGACCAATTCGTACGAATTCGTACAAGTGATTAAAAAGTGGCTAATTCGTACTAATTCATACGACCTCACTCGTACGAATGGACAAATATCTATCTATCTATCTATCTATCTATCTATCTATCTATCTATCTATCTATCTATCTATCTATCTATCTATCTATCTATCTATCTATCTATCTATCTATCTATCTATCTATCTATCTATCGTACGACCTCACTCGTACTATTTGTCCAAACCCACATGATAGGTAGGTTTAGGGGCGGGGTCAGGGGTAGGTCATTCGTACGAATTCATACGAATTGGCCAATTCGTAAAATATGTATGATTTAGCAAAAAAACGTACTAATTCGTATGAGTGAGGTCGTACGAATTGTTACGAATTAAAATTCGTAAAATTTGTACGAATTCCCGTGAGAACGGGTTGACATACAAAAATAATTGACTAAAAATCCAACAGTTAATTTCGTCTGAAATGTTCAGTTGTATTTAAGTTTTTTCAGTAAAAGAATTTAGTATTTGACTAACCAATTATTTATTTAAAATATACTTAATTTATTTGTGAAAATATTTTGAGAATGAGAGGTCGTGAGAGGTCTACAGACGATTTTTTGATTTTTATTCTTTCTTTTTCTGAGTACCTACATTTTAATTATACATTGATATATACAGAAAGTTTAAACAATTTTTTTGGGGAAAAAAACAATCCTACCTACAATACCTTTAAGTTGAATTACTAAAATTACTAAAACTGAAATATAAATAAAGCTAAATAAAGAAATATGCAAAAAAAGACTAAATGACAACAACATTACTAAAACTTAAGGCAAAATTAAAAAGAAGTTTTCTATTTAAAAAGCCAATACACATAAATGCTAGTTAATAATACTAAAATAATTGTTAGCTATATGAGATACAAATAAAGAGACAGCTGTCTGACAATATGAAGTGTTCACACAGATTAGATTTTTTTTCTAATTCACACAAAAAACATGAGGTAATGTTAGACTGCATTTTTAACCGGTGGTTCTGTGTAGAAATAATTATTAGTGCAGATATAGAACAAGCAACTCTATCAACATGGATTAAAATCCCAAAGCTTTGCTGGTGATTTCAGCGTTTCTTTGAGATCTGGCTGATGAAATCTCTCACTCATCTTTACTGTAACATCTGCAACCGTATCCTGCGGTTTGACTGACAGTGATTATAGTAGTTTGTCACATTTCGTGTCAAATTTGCTGCATCCAGTTGAGCTCCTGTGACATCAGAGCGGGGAAAGGTTGTGCGCAACAGGTTGTGCTTATCTTTTGCCACCATTCTTGGGGAAAAAAAGGCAAATTTAGTTTTTTTTTTTTTTCTTCGATCTGAAACGAATAAACGGACCAACGCAGCAGGGGTGTCGGGCTGGCGTGTGTCCTTTACCATTCTCATAATTTCCATGCCTGAGTCTAACCAATGCCATGGCAACCAAGGATAATTGCAGTCCTTCAGGCTAACACAGTGTCATTGTCTTTATTTCACTCCCAAAATATCTTGATTCCTGGACCAGTGATCCTGGCAGGAGAAAAAGCTAGTGGTTTACATCCTGGTTTTGGATGTCATAAAATAAAATAAAATAAAATAAAATAAAATAAAATAAAATAAAATAAAATAAAATAAAATAAAATAAAATAAAATAAAATAAAATAAAATAAAATAAAATAAAATAAAATAAAATAAAATAAAATAAAATAAAATATTTTGAATATAATATTTTGAATATAAAATATAATATAATATAACATATTAGTTTAAATCTAAATATAATAATAGTTTAAATATAATTTATAAAATAAATATAATATAATATAATATCTATTTTTTTCATATTATATTATTATTTATTATGCATTAAAAACAATGCAAAAAATAATAAATAAATAAAATAGGACCAATATCTCAAATGTTAAAAAATGCACATATACAAATGTGCATAACAAAAATATTAAAACATAAACTTACATTTTAATATAACATAATTTTATATTATAGTTTATTATAGTTTATTTTAAATATAAATATAAATATAATATAAAATAATATATTATTTTAAATATAGATGTAATATAATAAATATAAATATACATATACATACAATATAATATCTATTTTTTCATATTATATTATTATATATTATGCATTAAAAACAACGCAAAAAAAGTAAAATAGGACCAATGTCTCAAATGTAAAAAAATGCATATATACAAATGTGCATACAAAAAATATTAAAACATAAATAAATAAATAAACATAAATAATAAAACATTTGAATATAATATAATTTTATATTATAGTTTATTTTGCATTGAATATATATATACATATATATATATATATAAGTAAACTGGTTGCCTTAAAATTTTAAGTTCATCGAAATGGAAAAATTGAGTTTAGATTAATTTAATCATCAAATTAATTTAATCATCAGAAACTCAAAATATTGTTATCTGAACTACATCAATTATCTAAGCTGATTTGACAAAAGAAAAAAATGTGGTGATTACAAATCATGAAAATATTTTTTTACAGTGATGTATACACATATAAATTGAAAAAAGAACAATAAATATTATCATCTCAAAAGTAAAACTATTTTTCTGAATTTGAGAGGAAGTGTGCTTGAATTCGAATGTGTCACAATGGGGGAAAAAATAGCTAAAAAAAATTACTGTGGGGTGAAAAATGAGCCAGACATGTTTTCATGCTCCAAACAGCACTATTCTGAAACATTGTGAACAGAGGATAATATAAAGGTGCTGTGTTTCAGTAGTCAAAAACCTACTTGGGCGGAAAAACAAAAACATAAACCGTGGCATTCCTTGTGGGTTTGTGCAACAAACAAACGCTCGTCTGGCTGTCTATGTCATTTTCTTTGTGTGCTTTGTTTCTATCTGCATTTCTTCTGCTCTCTCTCGTCACACTGCTGAGGATCTGCGCATTCCCAGTGAGGAACCGCTAGCCACCGGCAATGTTTGTGTGGAAGAGTGCATCTGTACAAAGAGCTCACTGCTAAAGATACGTGTGCTGCTTTTAAGAATCCAGAGCACAAACCTCTCTCTCTCTCTCTCTCTCTCTCTCTCTCTCTCTCTCACTCTTCAACCACATAAAGCTGCTGACCTGAGGTCAGATCCATTACAAGTACAGTCTGAAGTTGTGCCAATGCAAAGCACTCCACCTGAAAGACTTTTGATGGAAACATGGCGTTCTTGGCTAGATTAGGGTCATGCATCAAGCAGGATGAACTCAAATGAGATCACCTTAATAACTCAACTGTTTCAATGAAGTATTTTGCTGAAGTCTAATGCTTCTCAGATGTTTTTTCCTGGTAAAAAAAAAAGACCACAGTAATCTCACTCGTTTCGCCTCTAAATGCCAAAAACACTCAGAATGAAGTCTGCAATCGAAGTCAAAGATCTGGCACATTTCTCATCAAATTCTTCCATGATCAAATTGATCTGAGCTGCTATCCAGATTTATTTTAGCTCTACACTCACCTAAAGGATTATTAGGAACAGCATACTAATACTGTGTTTGACCCCCTTTCGCCTTCAGAACTGCCTTAATTCTACGCGGCATTGATTCAACAAGCATTCTTCAGAAATGTTGGACCATATTGATAGGATAGCATCTTGCAGTTGATGGAGATTTGTGGGATGAAGCTCCCGTTCCTCCACATCCCAAAGATGCTCTATTGGGTTGAGATCTGGTGACTGTGGCGGCCATTTTAGTACAGTCAACTCATTGATATGTTCAAGAAACCAGTTTGAAATGATTCCAGCTTTGTGACATGGTGCATTATCCTGCTGGAAGTATCCATCAGAGGATGGGGACATGGTGGCCATAAAGGGATGGACATGGTCAGAAACAATGCTCAGGTAGGCCGTGGCATTTAAACGATGCCCAATTGGCTCTAAGAAGCCTAAAGTGTGCCAAGAAAACACACCATTACACCACCACCACCAGCCTGCACAGTGGGAACAAGGCATGATGGATCCATGTTCTCATTCTGTTTACGACTCTACTAAACAGAAATCGAGACTCATCAGACCAGGCCACATTTTTCCAGTCTTAAACTGTCCAATTTTGGTGAGCTCTTGCAAATTGTCGCCTCTTTTTCCTATTTGTAGTGGAGATGAGTGGTACCCGGTGGGGTCTTCTGCTGTTGTAGCCCATTCGCCTCAAGGTTGTGTGTGTTGTGTCTTCATACCTCGGTTGTAACGAGTGGTTATTTCAGTCAAAGTTGCTCTTCTATCAGCTTGAATAAGTCGGCCCATTCTCCTCTGACCTCGAGCATCAACAAGGCATTTTGGCCCACAGGACTGCCGCATACTGGATGTTTTTCCCTTTTCACACCATTCTTTGTAAACCCGAGAAATGGTTGTGTGTGAAAATCCCAGTAACTGAGCAGATTGTGAATATAGTCTGGCACCAACAACCATTGCTTAAATCAACTTTCATTCCCATTCTGACATTCAGATTGGAGTTCAGGAGATTGTCTTGACCAGGAACACACCCCTGCCATGTGATTGGTTGATTAGATAATTGCATTAACGAGAAATTGAACAGGTGTTCCTAATAATCCTTTAGGTGAGTGTATATTCTTAGTTTCTCTCAACGATGGTCTCAATTTTGTGTATTTTTCTGAAAAGTCGTGTAAAAAATGTTACTGGAATCTAAATGAGGTATGAAAGAGTGATAAAATCTTCCTCTGGAGTTTCAAACTTGTAAAATTAAGCAAAGATTATGAAACTTAGTTTTACAAGAAATTACTGTTTCAGTCTTTCCACTTCAAAATTTCACATTTATTTAATGTGTGACTCTCCATTGCTTTGTAATGATTTGTGCAATTTACTAGCAATTTCTGAGAGAAAATTGCTCAAAGTAAATCCTTAGCGTAGGTTTTTTTTTTTTTTTCATATTCTGGTAATTTCAGGGAAGCAAGAGGTTGAAAAGCTCCTCTCATTTGAGAAAATTGCAGAAGCAAATGAGAATATCATCAAACGGCTTGAACATTTGGAGAACACGAGATGAGAACCCGTAGTTCAAAAACACTGGATTTAATAAACTGATATTAATATCAAACTCCTCAACTTGCCTTTTGATATATCCCGTGTCAAAGACTAAAAGTCCCGTCCAGGGATTAACGCTGTTTTTCTGGAGGTTCAGAGAAAGAAACGAGGTCAAAACACGCAGATCATCTTCTTCCAGCTCATCGAACTGTCCTCGGATCAAAAGGAAGGAGCGTGCAAAAAGTCCAGCGGTTAACGTTGCACAAGCGAAGCCATTTATCATCCGGTGCTCTAAGGTCTCGTGCCCGCCGGCCAGAAAAAGAAATCATTAAAAGTTTAGTGCTAGTTCCCCGGGGATGAACGCAGGCAACAAACGCTGAGATATTCCCGGGAGAATCCAGTGATGACGGCCAGTTCATGTTTGCTTACACCGCTGCGTATCTCAAATAAACCTCACGCCAGCACAAACACATTCTGATGCGATACTCTTTAAAAATGATTTCATGCAAGGAAAATGAAAATATTTTTCACAGCATTCAAAACACACTCATTTATAATAAATGAAAAAGTGTAAAACACGATGCCGTTCAAAGGATTGGGGGGATCAATATGATTATTTTAAAAGTTATTTATAATCATTAAATATTCAACAAGGATCCTTTAAACGGACCCAAAGGATTAAAATAAATTAAAATATATTAAAATATATTAAAATAGAAAATTGTAAAAAAATACTTCACAATATTACTGTTACTATTATAACTAACTTTCTAAAAGTCACAGCTTTTCAAAAGCTTCGGGTCACCCAGAAAGGATGTGTTAGACATTTATAAGTAAAAAAAGAGGAAGATTTATATTGCAAATATAACATAATTGTTTCAACATTAATAATAATCATAAATGTTTCTTTAGCATCAAATCTGCATATTACAGGGTGACTTTTTAAGACTTTAAATTAAATTTAAGACCAAACTTACGATGGAAATATGAAAAATATACAGTAATAATTCCAAGTAAACACACATCTCACATATTTTAGTGCTTTTGTAAGCAGAAGAGACCCCAAACTTCTGAACAGTAGTATATGATATATTTTTCTCTTTACTTCCTCCATAGGGAATAAAACAAATCACAATTTCACTCAACGGAAAATTTGCTACATTTCTAGTAACTATTTAGTGCTGGTGAAACAAGCACCAGAAAACTATCTCTAGAATGACAAAAAACTAATAGTCAATATCTGAAAAGTTTTTTTTAAGTTTCTGAAAGTCATCGTGCAAAACTTCACACATAATATTTGCTTGCAAATGCGCCAATTAAAAGTTGTATCCAATGTGTGGATGACATGCAAAAGGCTTTCGACATGATTATATATGCTCCGATTCATAAGAAATGATTATGTAGAGAACAAATCGTTGCGCTTACCGGTTTGTCGGTCAACAGTAAAGAATCTCTCCCCGTCCAGGACGCTGTAAACTATCCGAGCGCTGCTTCCATAGGTCGGGTCATCAGCGTCCGAGGCCATAACCTTCATCACTGACGTCCCTGTATTCAACACATCAATTGTTTCACGTTAGATTGTTGTTTCATCAAGTAAAATGACATTTTCAAAGACATCATTTCCATCAAGTTGTAAGCGTTTCCAGAGCATTTAGCTGTTCAATTTATTCAATGCATTTTCTGAGCCAATTGTGTGCATTTCAACAGCCTCCTGGCTCCTGATACAAAGCACATATTTACATTTAGTCACACGTTTTAACTAAAGCAAAGCCTGCAGCCTATAAAGCTTAATGGACCTTATTCCTGAGGGGGGAATGCAATCTTCTCGCACGAAAAGCCTGGAAAACGAAGACAGGGAAGAAGATAAGGCACACAGAGTTTAAAGGAGGAGTGTTCAGCCTCATGTCATTGCAAACCTGTACGATGCTTTCTTTTCGGTGGAACACAAAAGGAGATTTTTGCAGGAATCTCTACAAAGCTCTTTTATATACAACAATAGCTTATAGTGGCCATGTCTGTCGAGCAACAAAAAGGACAGAAAAGTCTTCTGAAGGGATGCGATACCTGAAAAAATCTGAATGTGGATGGAAATATCAGAGTTTTATTAAGAGGAATATCATCAGTGAATAAAAACTCCAGTACGTCAGAAACTGAACGCTCATCCAGTGTAGACAGCGTCAGTCATTATAATGGCTTTTGATGCGACACTCACATCTGGTGTATGCAAACGGTTAAGTGACTGAATGCCAGTGATGCGATGATGTACACCTATTTGTTGAGGTCTCGTTTTGAAGGCGGGCATATGCAAATGTATTTTGCCTATGTGATGTCGTAGATCACGCAATATCCAAAAAAGCGGTTTTGGAGCTTGATTAAATAAAGACAACGGCTATTTACACTAAGTGAAAATAACATATTTTCTTAGCGATATCTGCTATTTACACTAGGTGAACATAGCAGTAGATTATATCCACACTATGTACTTGTACAAATAGCAGTATTTTCTTTGCATTAAGTATAAATAGTAGTTAGAAGCGATTTATACTTATAAATAGTGGAAGATTCTTTTTGCACCTCATAAAAAACACTTTTTTATTGTTAACCTTCAAATGGTCTTCGTCTCCTGTTGACACTTCTGGGCTTCGGGTCTATACGACCCCAACAATTGATTAATTGTACAAAAAATATACATTTTTAATCATACAAATAATATATATATATATATATATATTTTTTTTTTGTTTACTTCTCATCTCTTCATTAATGCTGTGTTTTTGGAGATATAAAGTACTTTTGTATCTATATACCACACAAATCCTCAACTACACCATTAGCTTGAATATCTTTTTGGTAACACTTTATTTTGATAGTCCACTTTAGACATTCAACTAACTATAAGTAACTTTGCCGCTACATGTCGACTAACTGATCATTATAGTATTAGTAGATCATTATATCTGATCTACTAATATACATTATATTAGTAGATCAGTATATGAAGAGTTCAGATGCAAAAGCCTCTAAATGCCATTTGAAATTTTCTTCTTTAATGATGATTTTTATCAAACTTATATATTTAAGTTCAGTAATTTCACTTAAATTGCAATGATAATTACCTATTAATTGTTATTTAAGTGAAATTACTGAACTTAAATATAAAAGTTTGATAAAAATCATCATTAAAGAAGAAAATTTCAAATGGCATTTAGAGGCTTTTGCCTCTAAAATTGTAAAAAAAATTTAGATTTATGCCGATTTATTTTTATTTTTTTTGACCCATGAAGAAAATATATTTAGTTTTTTTTTTTTTCACATTTCCCATTCATTTCAATGTGGGGTCATATTGACCCCGACGACCAGAAGTTTTACATACCTTCAGAACAACCAAATCAAGCCCAGTTTTGTGTGTGTATAGATAGATAAATGTATGAAAAGTCACAAAATCTTATTCCACTGAGATGAAGGGAACCATTTTTTTATTAAGTAAAAGTCGATTGGGGTCGTATAGACCCCATGACCCGATTGAGACACTTTTTTTCCACTTTTTGAAAATATTTACTGAAAATAAACGCCTTTCTGATCTGATATGTGATGGGAAAAGTGAGTAGAGCGAGTTCGGCAAAAGGCGGATTCGAATTTGGGTCGATTTGCGTCAAAACTTTCTGTCAGAACTTTAGTATTAATAATCTAGCGCCTTACGCAATTTTGTCAGGCCCAATCAGGTGTCAGTGGGCGGAGTTAGTGCAAATACACACTCCGTTAAAAAAAATGCTTTGTTTCTAACGAGGAGGACGTTTTAAGCTCTGAAACTTGTAGGATGTTTTACCGGTCAATCTGAACGTCAAAAGGTCACGGCATGTCAAGACCCCTTTAAGACGCTTTACATACCGTGACATTATTTTCAGCACACAGGTCTGAAACATCAAGGTGAGTAAATGATGACAGAATATACGTTTTTTATTCTAATTATCCCTTTAAGAGAAGCTGGGTGCAGCGAGGAAACGGTGCTCAAGAACAAGTGCTTTTATTCAGGCCGATCGGTCTGCAGGTAATTGGTGACAGCTGGAGGTGTCCACTAAAGGTCATTGTTGCAGTCTCTCACGGAGGCCTGTCACGATACTGTCCGGGCACATAATAGGCCTATGCTAATTAGGTTAATTAACAGGAATTGTCAAAACCTTGTTTGTTTTCAGTCACAAAAGCCGCCTCCCATGAGGGCTTACAGAAAAGGACAATGTTTTATCACTTTCACCGAAGCCAAACACCCCGATCGGTATCAGTCTGATAGCTCCTCGCTTTCTCTAACTTATCCGTTTCGCGGCCCGAGTGGCGTGAACAGAAGCAGACATCAAACGCTCGGATAAAACTCGCAGGGCATTCTTATACATTGCCGTATTCTTTGCACGGCCACTCTTTCAAGTTCAGTTTTGTTTATATCACTTCTATATTTTGCCTAATGGGGCTGCGGAGGAAGATTTGCTGGTATATACGCTGCTAGGATAACTTTGAAAACTGTTTGCATTGCATTAAAAACCTGACTGTAAGATAGCATTTCTCTTGTTAACTGGCAGTTGAGACGCAGAAGCCATTTCCTTTCATGGGATTACTTACTTATCTTAATTTTCCACAGGTAATAATCAGCATGAAGCTGTCCGACGGCCATCCCTGAGTCTAGTAATGCCACTAGTGAAAAACTATATAAATGCAAATGCTATTTTATTGTGTTTACACTCAAACAGCGACGTCTCTTATTAATGCACAGCCTCGGATTCACTAAGAGGTCATTAGATCTTGGTTTATGCGTCCTGCGGCGGCTCTTGGGAACGCAAAAAGGAAAACACACTTGAGAAGTTTCAAACATATACAATTATATTACTGGAAACTATTTACCACCATCAGCTGAGGAAAAAAGCAGTCAACCTTGATGCATTAACAAAAGTGCGCACGATTAGATTTTAACATGAACATTTACCTTTAGTAAGTCCCTCTGCTGTATAATGAAATTGATTTTTTTTTTTCTGTGAAAAGAATTTCTTCATTCCATAAAATGGCTTGAATGTAACTCTACTACACCCTTGGTTCATTTAGAATACGTGGATATATGAATATGCAAATTAGTCTCCGCCTCCACTCACTCTCGGAAGCTCGGATTACCTGATCCACTCAGACATATGTGTTTGAACCAGAAACTGATTCAGAAGAAGGAGAGAAAGAGTGAATTATACAGGCAGCAAAGTTGATACTGTAATAATATAATATTGACGAAAGGACACTCCTGTGCATATTTGTGTTTGAGCTCTGCAGAAAATCAATGTTTCTATTTTACCACATGTTTTTGCAGCGGTGAGCAATGTAGCCAATCACAGTTGATCTTTTGAATGCAGTGACCAATCAGACGTGTTTAATTTAGATAGAATCCACTCACGTTCTGCATCTCATTACCTAAGTGTAGGCATGATGTAAATAAGAGATTCTTTGTGTAGTGTAGATTATTGATTATAATAACTTTGTGAGAACGTGCAGTGATTGTTATAGAGTGCCGAAGTTACGACATCACTCTGTAGGCCAAAACGCGGAAGTGAGTTAGCATTTTAGCATTACGGTTCCCTCGCTCTAAAGCCTATGGGATTTTTGTATGGGTTTTTGCTAAATCGCCTGAAATAAGGTCTGTGGTGAACAGAGCCTCTAGATATTTTCACGTTTTGATCTCTGACATGGAACACACAGTTATAACCTGCTTGTGGTTTTTTAAAACTTTATTGTGTCTGATTGTTTTTTTTAAATATTTATATAGGCTTCAAAATGTATAAATTTTGGATTAACTTGTAAAGATGATCTTGCTAGACAAAACGTGTAAGGATCACAACCCTTTG
Organism: Pimephales promelas; assembly: GCF_016745375.1. Next base: position 4,723,039 of record NW_024121432.1, read on the forward strand.
TTAAACACAGATCTTATTTTTTGTGATTTTCCAAAAGTCTATGGGGAAAATGCATTGCTTTTTGACCGAGGGAACCCATACGCCGCTAGCTTCCGAGTTGTCCTACAAAGTGACGTCATCACTTCGGCACTCTATAGCTGTATTTGCAAGCTTTCTAGGCTATAATCCATTCAGAATTTGAATAAAAGTCGACACTTTGGCTTGACTATATCAAACAGCCAATAATGTGTTGCTAATGTTAGATAAACCACATTTCCGTTCGCCGTCTCAGAGTCAAACAGCTGCCTTCTGAAAATCAGCATCCTTAGAAAAAATGATAGCAAAAGCCCCGCCTCACAACCAAACTGGATTGGTTACATATTTATGACGGAAGGGAACAGGGGAGGTTTCAAAGCCTGTTTTTGACTGCAGTTTTAAGGAGAAAATACTCAGCAATGGTGTTGACCTATGAATCTGTACATGGCTCGTCTTAAAGCATATTCAAAACACCACATATACATATAAACACGCATTTTGAAAAGAAAAAAACCCACAATTTTCACCACAGGGGGTCTTTAACATCTATGGAAACTTTTCAATGCATAAAAGGTTTTTATAGTGGATTTTTTTTTTAACTGTTCTGAAAGGTTTGAACCAACAGTCAGTGTTGTAGTCGAGACCACCTCACTCGAGTCCGAGTCGACATCGAGACCAGAGAGAGTCGAGTCCGAGTCAAGACCGAATCCATAGAGAGTCGAGTCCGAGACCAGAGACGGTCGAGTCCGAGTCGAGACCGAGACCAGTGAGGGTTGATTACCTAATTTACTTTTATTTACTTAGAGAAATCCTTTTTTTTTTTTTTTTTTTTTTTTTACTGAATTTACTTAGAGTTAAAAAAATATGATCAGTTTAGGGTAAAAAGGCCACATAGTAGGTGGTGTTAAAAGTAATTTTATTACAATTTGTCATGCGCAGTTGCGCACTAGAAAATCACCAATCACTGGGCGTGTCAATCAATTTAAAGAAATATTTTATTCACATACATTAATAATCATGACAAATATTTTTAATTGAACTCGAGTGGACTCGGGAATAATTCTGAGTCCTAAAAAAAAAAATGTTCGAGTACGAGTCAATTCCGAGTCCAAATGGACACGAGTCCATGTCAAGACCAAGACCATTAAAATATGGTCTCGAGACCGAGTCCGAGACGAGTCCGAGTCTCGAGTACTACAACACTGCCAACAGTTATTCTATGGTATTGTATAAAGTATAACATTCCCATCCAATACCATGGTACTGCACTTTTTTGTAAGTGTGGTCTGTTTAATTTCCAAAACATTAAAGGTTTCAAGCCTGAGATAAGGAAACGCTGCTCTGGAGTGTAATAGTAGTGTGTTTGTGCTCTCTGTGTGTTCTAACAAGTGCAAATATTGCTCCAGAAGTAGAAGGAAAAAGTGCATGTTTGCAGCCCTTGATCCAGCTCTTCACAGTTATAACCCACATGGGTTGCACACGTATGCACACACACACGTTGGGCCCGGCGCAAATGACTTTGTACACTAAGGCATGTATCATTCCTATTTTGTACCCGCTTAAAGTGGGCTTTTCCCTCCACAGACACACATCGGTAAACTAGGAAAAATTTGGGTCAGTTATGGACAAACTGGGTCACATTTTTTTTTAATAAAATTTTTAACCCAATGTTTGAGTTTGTCCATATTTGACCCACAAATGCAACATGACATCATGACTTTTGCGTAATCATACACGCCACTTTCGAGTCAAGTGGCGTGTTATCTTGACGCATTTTGAGCTATCCGCGTGTGTCTACGCCATTAACGTCCAAGTCATTTCGAATTGTCTGTACACGCCGTCAAATGTCTGAGCGAAACGAAGCACTAATAGCACGACCTTTTTCTTTCCTAGGATGGTAAGGGAACAGTCATAAATGCCATTAACCCCAGTGACGGGTAGGTTTAGGGACATGGTTGAGGTAAGTCATATATTTATACAGTAATAACGTTAAGTCAACGGCGTTCATAAACACGCTGAAAAGCGATTATGCGTGTTGATAGCACGCCAAAAATGGAAATACAAATTGGCGTGTCATACACACGCTACTTCATGAGATCAGTCAGCACAAATTTTAATTATTTAATTATTTAAATTATTTAATCAGGTAAAAAACTCATTGAGATTAAAAATCTCTTTTATAAGAGAGACCTGGCCAAGATGCAGCATAAAATACATAAAAAGACACATTTCAACATATATAAAAACATGTATGTGTATTTGACGTGCTTTTATTCATCACAAAGACCCTGTGCTGAAAAAAAACAACAACAATTAATACAATTTTATGAACAGTTACACTGACCAATGTCCTCCTGCTCCCTATTCTTCAGCATTGAAACAAACTGTTTATAAGAAGTTAAAGGATTAGTTCACTTTTGAAAAAACTTTTGCTGATAAATTACTCACCCCCATGTCATCCAAGATGTCCATGTCTTTCTTTCTTCAGTCGAAAAGTAATTAAAGTTTTTGATGAAAACATTCCAGGATTTTTCTCCTTATAATGGACTTCAATGGGAACCAGGTCCAACCGAGGTCCAAACGACAGTTAATAACAGTTTCAGATGCAGCTTCAAATGTCTTTAAACGACACCAGACGATGAATAAGGGTCTTATCATGCGAAACGATCGCTTATTTCAAAACTTATTCCAAAAATGTAACTTTTCTAAGGACAAATGCTAGCCTTGTAATATATTGTGAGGCGCGTTTGCAACGTCACGTAATACGTAATTACGTTCAAAAGGTCACGGGCGACGTAGCCGGAAGTACAGAATCAAAATCGTCCGACATCGTTGTTTTACCTTTTAATTCCTTTTTTGTAAACGGCGTTTGAGTTAGTTTTCACATTCAACCTATGCGTTCAACTTGTAAACACTGACTCTGTACTTCCGGCTACGTCGCCCGTGACCTCTTGAACGTAATTACGTATTACGTGACGTTGCAAATGCGCCTCACAGAATGGAGAAAGGCTAGCATTTGTCCTTAGAAAAGTTACATTTTTGGAATAAGCTTTGAAATAAGCGATCGTTTCGCATGATAAGACCCTTATTCATCGTCTGGTGTCGTTTAAAGACATTTGAAGCTGCATCTGAAACTGTTATTAACGGTCTTTTGGACCTTGGACCGTCTGGTTCCCATTGAAGTCCATTATAAGGAGAAAAATCCAGGAATGTTTTCATCAAAAACCTTAATTTCTTTTCGACTGGGGAAAGAAAGACATGGACATCTTGGATGACATGGGGGTGAGTAAATTATCAGCAAAAGTTTTTTCAAAAGTGAGCTAATCCTTTAAAGTAGTCATCTTTAATGATTTCTGAAGAAGGTTCCAGGATAAAGTTGCTGCAAACATAAAGGCTTTTTTTCCTAATTCAGTTTTGACACCGTGGACCACCAAGTGTAATACATCATTTGAACGTAATCCATAATGAACTGTGAAATGGGTTAAAACAACCCATCATTTTTTTTTTGAGTGAATATTTCTTAGTGCTATTTTGTAGTTCCAGAAAAAAAACAAACCTGGTCTAAAGTCAGTTGCGCGTTGCGTGTTCATAATGCTATTTTAAGCGCACATTCTTGGCCATAATGTAGCGGGTGCATAACGTGCATACACTTTGATTCTCTCATCAACACAGATGCAGCAGTTTTTATTTTTGTAAATCATACATAACAATAAAAAATATTAACACATGAGGGAAATCATTGTGGTGTCCATGAAGACGTAAAAAAAATATATACTGTAGGCCTAAATCTAGCTTACACATTTACCCACATTTTTTAGGCTAATTTGTACATTTTTTAGGTCTGATACGTAATGACGGATCAGACCTGTTTGCACAATAGTGGCGACACACATATGTATATAAGGACATCTGACAAATTAATTTGTTCGTCAAGAACCAGGATACAACGTCACTTCTCTGTCTTTCACTGTCCTGACAAGAGCGTCGGTCTCCTCGGCTGTGAACGCTCCTGGTAAATACGCCATTATAATAACAATCCGTCATGCAACATGCGCACAAGCTCTTAAAGGGTGTGTTAGGTGACGCACTGATTGGTTTATTTCATGTTACGTCCAAACTACACCTATGAATAATGAAGCTACTTCAGACCAACCCCTTTTAAACTTGCGTCGGGCGTAAGAGTCATTTATCCCGCCGGTAAAATAGCAACAGCGCCCAAGACTCGCCCACAAAGATTCTTGTGTTTCGCGCTTGACACTTGCGTTTCAGATCGTTAAAATAGTTTTCATGTTTTATGGGGTCTTTTCAAAGACATAATAGTTTTTATACTGTAAAACTGTATATTCTCCTACCAATCACACTAATCTTCTGCATGTTTACATTCTCAAAAAACATCACTTCATATGATTAATAAGCTGTTTTCCTCATGGGGACCAAAATATTTCAGGATTTTGGATATTGCCATCTTTGTGGACACACACACAGACACTGTATATATATATATATATATATATATATAGCATCTTGCAAGAGTGGGCTGGGAATTCAATATGTGCAACCTTTATTTATTATTTACTTATTCGTTTCTTTATTTATTTTACTGTTCTTCTAAAATAGCTTCAAAATGACAGAAGGGCAAACACTTGGAAAACTATTCTAAAATAGTCATGTCATACGAATGTAATATGTGAGAAAAAAAGATAAAAATACATGCAGAGTGTTCGCAACAGATTATTCTTTGCTATTGGTTACAGATGCAGTAGCAATCCTTCATCATAGAGGAAAGATTATTTTGCTCAACGGTTGCTCTTTCTTTGCTCAGAAGAAAAATAACTGGACAAGAGATCATTCGGCCTCTAATACAAAAATAATAAATATTTTTATCTAATCTTTTTTTTTTTAATCTAACCTCTAATAATAAATATTTGAGTTCATATTCAGACTTTGGGATCTTGGTAAAAATGAGCATTCTCTTCTGAAACTCTATTTTTAAGTATTTCTCAGGAGAATATACCATACATATATATATTTAATACACACATATACATATATATATATATATATATATATATATATATATATAGAATGTCTTATTAATACATCTATATCTGAAATACAGCTGTATTCATAAAGAAATGCTAATATGTTATGCAATTAGTGACGAACAAATTACTGTGCTATGCATGTCTCTAAAATAAAGTCTTTATTATGCTAACTATTTATGCTAAACTTAAACAGTTACACAGTCATGAATATTTACAGCTCTCATCTGCAAAAATGTTTTTAATTACCCCTTTAATTTGTACTGTAAAATGAAATATGAAACATTGAGTAAAAGGGTGTTGAGAATTGTTAGGGTAACAAAAATACAAATGTAAAACTATATTTTGCTAAAGGCAGAGCAAAACTACACGTATTGGTATTAAAACATGGTGACATTTTTTTTTTCATGACAATTAAGCACATTAATAAGTCAATTGTCCGTCGCTGATTCAATTAGTATGCTGGTTTTAATAGAAAAAAAATAAATAAATAAATAAATTAAAAAAAACATTGGGTCTTCGCAGGATGTTTTTTCATGCCATTACAGTAACCCTAATCCTAAAAAAAATGCTGTGTAACAAAAAATAAAGTAATAAGCCATGAGAATCCGTGCATTGCGGTGACTTTACGTGAAATCTGACCCAGCGTGATTCACTCCTTGACCAGCGAGTGTTTCTGTGAGAAGAAAAGCGCTCAGCCCTAGGAAGTAATCACACGTTCAGAAGTGCCCTTCACCCACAGCACATCTTGCTCATATTTACAGAGCGACGCGAGGTGTGTGTGTGGATTAAACAGGGCTTGTGTAGGGCAGGCCGGGCCGGATTGTTTTCCTCAGGTAGCGTCTCGACACATACAAGCCAAGATTGGCACAATCATAAAATATAGAACAAACAATAAGCTGATGTGGAAGATTCCCACAGTGGACCCCTCTGGTCAAGAGACTCGTCTCAGTGTTGGAGTGAGATTAACCCAATGGGTGATCTTTGATCGGGTGTCTTCTGACTGAATGTCTACAATGCAGAAGGTTTGAGGTGAAGAGCTGTTCATAGAAGAGCTAAGGGAAGCTTGAGCGCTCTGCCGTACCAAAAGCAGAGTAAATAGCCAATGAAAAATGCATTCGCAAAGATATGAGAGGACGTGAACCTCTAAAGTCAAATTAAATTGAATGTGCTCGGCCTTATGGAAGACTGTGTGGGAAGCGACTGCCTCCTCATCCTTCGCTGACAGTAAGATGTACTTGAGTCATCCCTGCTATGGAATGCGTTTACATGTATTCATAAATATATCATGTAATTTAGTCATATTGCATATATATATACACTCTAAAAATGCTGGGTTGTTTTAACCCAACTTGTAATTAATTAAATGTAATTAAAAAATGTAACCCAATGGCCAACATGACATCATGACTTTTGCGTAAACATATACGCCACTTTCGAGTCAGGTGGCGTGTTATCTCTACGCATTTTGAGCTATCCGCGTGTATCCGCGTGTATGCGTATATGTCTACGCCATTAACGTCCGCGTCATTCCGCGTGTCCGTACACGCAGTCAAATCTCCAGTCATAAATGCCATTAACCCCAGTGACGGTTGGGTTTAGGGACGGGGTTGAGGTAAGTCATATATTTATATAACGTTAAGTCAACGGCGTTCATAAACACGCTGAAAGGCGATTATGCGTCTTGATAGCACGCCAAAAATGGAAATACGAATTGGCGTGTCATACACACGCTACTTCATGAGATCAGCCTGCAATGGCAGGGTTTGTCCATATTTGACCCAAAGTTGGATTGAGTTATACTGTTATTATATTTGACCCAACAACCCAGCATTTTTAGACAATAAGTTGACGGGTTTTTTTTTAAGATCTGAGGTGAATACACTCTAAAAAATGCTGGGTTGTTTCAACCCAAATTTGGGTCAAATATGGACAAACCCAAATGTTGGGTTAAAAATGTCATTGAAAATTTTAACCCAACTTCAACTTTCACTTTCAACTGTCATTTTTTAATTACATTTTTAACCCAACATTTGGGTTTGTCCATATTTGACCCAAATTTGGGTTGAAACAACCCAGCATTTTTTAGAGTGTATACATTGTCATATTCAGTACGGCTATAAATGACATTCACACACACATTAACACACTCTGAGTTGGTTCAACCCAACATTGGGGCAAATATGGACAAACTCAGCCGTTAAATTTAATTTTTAAATGAAAATTTTAACCCAACATTTGGGTTGGTCCATATTTAACCCAAAATTGGGTTAAAACAACCCAGCATTTTTTAGAGTGTATGTGTATATATAAATATATATATATATATATATATAAAGTAATTTTGTCATCAACTTTTGCATTGAAAACCTGACACATATTTTGTCAGTAAAATTGGGGTAATATTGTGTTCCAAAATTCAAATGACAGAAAAAAAAAAAAAAAAACTTTCTTTGTAACAGTGCATTTTCACTACAAGCACATTAATCACCCAATTGGCAATAGCAATTATTATGCATTATTGTAGTTTGTTGGTTTTAATAAAAAAAAAAAAAAAAAAATGAAAATATGTCTTTTTCAATGACTGTATTTCAATAAAGGAACTAAGCCAGTCCCTCTAGAAAAAAGCGATTATGCGATCGCTGAATTCAATGCAAAATCAGCCAAGGTCCGCATATTTATGCGGGGGCCGCATTTTTTCAAATACGCCGCACTTTCGCCGCATAAATTGCCGATTTCCATGCAAAATATGCGGGGTTTGCATAATTTCATAATCCTCGCATTTTCGTTGCAAAAAAAGTCACATGTATCTTAGCAGAAAGTTGAAAAATGTTGCGTTTGCTTCACACAAGAGCAGCCATTTCCCCCTGTTTCCATGGGAACGTTATGAAGTGACGCAATTACGCGACGCCAGACAGACTCGCGGAGGCGATTGACATCTCACAAATCGAACTCGTATTCTGTCTGTCGAACGTTCTACCGTCACATCGTTACTTAATAAACAACATAAGATAAAAGAAGTATTATCAATCAGAAATTACCCGCACACATGGGGTGTTCGAGGCGCACATATAACACTGCAGAGAGTTCAACAGGGAGCGCGCAGCTCTTAAAGGGGCCACACCTTATTTACAGTCGTTATAGTCTGAAATAAAACAAGATGAGAAATTAAATATTCCCAGCACTTTCTATGATGTAGTATGCTTGCTTATCAAAGGAAGTAATAAGAAATGACTCTTACATTAGCCTAGTGAGAACAGGATGTTGGGGGAATCACTGAAAAAGAGAAATCTTTTTCATCAAACCGCAATTTTTGCAAGTTCTCTCAATTTTTGCAAATTCCTGCAATTTCATCGCATAAAATTGCATAAATATCCCGCATATTCCATCGCATTTTTAAAGAAAACGGGCCGAGCAGGCTAATCAATCAATTTTTGCCCACAACAATCACAAAAAAACTCCGCGTTTTTCTGGAAGGACTGCATACTATTATGGTAAATGTTATATATAAATCGCAAATTTTTTCACAAATTTTTGGAAATTACCACCACAAAATCAGTCATTTTGATCGCAAAAATCACAAAAAAAAATCGTGAAATCCTGGAGGGACTGTTTATAGTAAAACTTCCTTAAATGAACACACACGCATATTCATAAAAGCTAAAGAGTTCAAGAGGCACTGCATAACGCCAATGACCCACTTAATGGTGTCAAGGAAGTGTGTTTGAGTCTGCCAGCCGCGCACCAGGGTGAAGACGCCGGAGCAGATGGCCAGAAGAGGTTAGCTCATGCAAGACCAGAGACTGACAGCTATTTAAGAGCTGCAGTCGTAAAGGAGATTTGTGCTAGAGCGCTAAAGCAGTCGGCCCGGCGCGCTCACTTTCTCCTCTATTTAACCCTGTCAGAGTCCTTCGCGCACAACACCCCCAAATCACTCTGCATTATCAATCGTTTAGTGCTCCCATAAAAGCCAAAGTGTTTTCACATGAAAAGTTATTCCTCTCAAGACTTGATTCACTTTTCATTCGGCCACCTAAAAATAAAGAACACGGCCGTGTAGATTTGACTAACGGCTGAAGAAATAGAAAGAGGTGGGTAATGTGGTGTTGTAAAAGTCAATGGCCCGCAACCGTGATCCTCGAGGAAGTCCCGCAAGGATTTACATGGGATATATATTCAATTCACTTTGACAAAGTCGTACTTAATAAGTCCCCATCCAGGATGTTTTATAGGACGACTATGCATCACTATTGCTATTGTGCTAGAGACTTTGACTCAGTAAGCGTGAATGCATGGTACAATAGTTTAAAAAGACTACAAAAAAAGCGTCAAATATTTAACTAAATGTTTTTAAGGTATTCGCCCATGTCAGTGGTTCTTAACCTTTTTTGGGCCAGTTCCCCCTATCCGATATCCAGGTCCCTGACCCCCCACTAATGCCATGTAATGAGTGAGTAAGAACGAGTGAGAGTCAACTAAATTGTCTTTTATTAATACAATTGAACTATACTCCAACCTGATCACACTAAATGCGTCTCTATGTGTTTATCGTGCAATTTATACGCGAAAATGAGTTTTTATGTGCATAGGACACGCATGGGCTGGTTAGGCTAGGTTTAGTAGTGATGTGGGGTGCCAACGCATTCTCATCCCAGGGCGTCATACAGGTGACGCTTTTGAAATTGCGTCTAAATCCGACGTACATGGCACCCTTTTGCGTCAATGTTATTTTTAATTTTTAATTATTATTTTTTTTTCTCTCTCTTTTTGTGTTACATGATTTATGACATGATTTCTAAATGACTGACCGAAGAAATAAATAAATACAAATAAATACAAATACAAAAATACAATGTAACATGCTTCGGTTATGGGTAGGTTCAGATCTGGGGTAGTGTTACTGTGCGTTCACACCGGACGCGAATAGCGCGTCAAATTTGCGTCTACCGTGTCTAGTTTGACCACTTTGTGTTAATTCGCGTGTCATGAGTGAAACTGATGCGCGTAAAAACAAGAGTTTGAAGCGAAATTTACGCGTGTCAGAATCGAAATCCATTGGCGGCCATCTTTTTTATGTTGATCGAGCATTCATCGAGAGAGTCACCGCTCTGTATTTACTCCATCTAGTATTTAGCTAGAACAGCGGCGTGGGGATCATCGTCGCCGTATTTGTGTCCACCGGACCCTTCAGAGGCGAACTGTTTGGCGACTTTAACCATTTGCTAGTCAAACGTCAACACGTCAAATAGCACTAACTAAATAATTTGCGCGTAACGCGTTTAACGCGCCAGACCCTCAATTCACGCGAACAAGGTGTATTCGCGTCTACCGCGCCGTGCTCTACGCCTCATTCGCGTAACGCATCTTTGCATTGACTTGACATTGAAATCATTCACGCCTAACGCGCTATTTGCGTCCGGTGTGAACGCACCAATAGGGTTAGACCACTAGGAGGCGCCTTCTGGCCCATATATATCTGCATTTCATATTGACGCTAAAGGGTGCCATGTGCGTTGGATGTATTCGCAATTTCAAAAGCGTCACCTATATAACGCCTTGGGATGAGACCGGGCTGGGGGTGTGTGTGTATTATACGTTTGGGTAGAATTAGTGGTGTGGGTTCCGTGTGTATTACACGCAAATTAACTGGGTCTCAAATACACGCGAAAACTGCGTATCATTAGGGTTGGGTATCGTTTGAATTTGAACGATTCTGATTCCGATTCCGATTCCTTGTTTCGATTCCGGTTCCTAACGATTCTCGATTCCGATTCTTTTAAAGAGGCAGGTTCAAAAAAATTTAGCTAACCTTGCTAACCAACGGCCTTTCTGAAGGAAATACTCCTTCTGTAAAAATACTCCTTTTGTCACAAATTTTGCATTTTGCCGAGATTTCGTTATTTTTAGAAAAGTGAAGCCACACTTTGGATCGCCGACGTAAGGTACTCATGTTCGACTCGCGTGGTTATACCAACACTTCCGGTAGACGCTTCTTCGTTGGTGTTGTTCAGCGGTTTCTTCTTCCGCTCGGAATCGAAATTTTAACTTTTGAACGATTCCGGGAAAAACGAAAGGTTCCAATCGATACTCGATTCTCGATACCCAACCCTACGTATCATATGCACGTAAAAACTAATTTTCGCGTATAAATTGCTCGATAAAACACAATGCGTGCTATAGAGACGCATTTAAGTTACTTAATCCAAAAAAAAAAAGGTATAAGCTGCATTGGCATGGCAATACCAGTGTTTCTCACAGGATTTTTATTACACATTAACACCTGAATGCCCCCCTTTCAAAACACTTGCTTCCAACGCCCCCGTTGAGATCCACTATGCTAAATGAAATCTTCCTTTTTTAGCAGAGATCAACTAAAAAAGTTTATGGCATCAAAAGCCACCAGATTGCCGATGGATTGAGCGCAAAACCCGCAGCAAATCTCAAAATCTAAGCACACTAAACATGTGCGGAGGGGGATTAGATATTAATCCAATTTTATTCAATTTAACACCGAGTAAAAGCAGATTCATTTTCATTTTGAATATTTAAAGTCAATCTGTTTAAAATAGACCAGAACGGCCCATTTCTCCTCTCGCCCCTTTTCAGAATGTGACGATGTGCGTGTAAAGCGCTTGCAGCTGCAGTACCTAATATCTGGCATATCTTCTTCAGCGAATCCTTTACACACGGTGTGCTTTTCTAGTACTTTATTAAAAAGTGAAGCATCCAACTTTACACCATGCAGCATTCATTTTCTCCATAGGAATCCATCATTAAAGATTTCTAAACCAAACAATCCAGGCTTTGATTTGAACCATATCTGTAAACTTTGAAATCAACTATACTCTCACGATGCGTAGCAAAATCATGTAATCGGATCAAAAATTATCATGCAATATAAACATATTAACTTGAACTTTCCCCTTCCTAATGCACTTTAGATGTGTTTTTGTGCATTAGATGGCGTGACTCCTCTAGAAGATGAGCAGTGTCAGTCAAAGCAGATCAAATCAGCTCGGACGTCAAAATGCCGGAGTTCAAACCCACTGACATAACCTTTCCATCAGTGGTCCGGCGCATCAATCACATCTTTCCACCACAAGCATCCATCACGCAGCACTTCTGTCACACGGAGGCATTTTAACCAGAGATCCAAGGGTCTGTCAATGTACAATAAGAGCGTATGTCACACACATGTCCCTTCAATCACAGGTAAGGATAGTCATGTCGTTCGGGATAATTACAAAGCAGCACCGATGCAGAACTAAAGCTTTGCCTCTGTTCTTCTGCTGCCTTTGTGAGTCTCGGTTATTTCCTTCTGGAAATGCAAATCTCTTCTGAATACGATGGTGCCGCCAGCTTTTGTGTGTCTATTATCTGACACTGTCAGAAACCATATTGGTGAATCATTCAAACATTCCCTCTAAAACTATAGTAAGACATCTGTTGTGCAACACGTACAAGCATCATATTATTTGTGCATGCATGCGAGGAGTCTGTGCAAAGCTTAAATATTTAAAGCGTTACTTTGGCTCTCACAACTCGAGAAAGGGAAGAGATGCATTTGGTTTAATTATTCACTGTTAGCTTTACTCAAAACAAACAAGAGTCAGAATCTTTCCAAAGGCAGACATCCTGAGCTTCTTAAAAATGAAATATTGAGGGAAAATAAATTAAAATATGGAAAAGTTGTTTTTTTTTCATGGATGCATTTATTCGATTCAAATTCCAGAAAACAACAGTAATATCGTGAAATATTGTTATGATTCAACTGTTTTGTGTTTTCTATGTGAATATATGAAGAGTTCAGATGCAAAAGCCTCTAAGTGCCATTTGAAATTTTCTTCTAAAATGATCATTTTTATCAAGCTTGAATAGAATAGAGCGAGGCTAGCATTTGTCCTTAGAAAAGTTACATTTTTGGAATAAGTTTTGAAATAACCGATCGTTTCGCATGATAAGACCCTTATTCATCGTCTGGTGTCGTTTAAAGACATTTGAAGCTGCATCTGAAACAGTTATTAACCGTCTTTTGGACCTTGAACCATCCGGTTCCCATTGAAGTCCATTATATGGAGAAAAATCCTGGAATGTTTTCATCAAAAACCTAAATTTCTTTTCGACTGAGGAAAGAAAGACATGGACATCTTGGATGACATGGGGGTGAGTAAATTATCAGCAAAAGTTTTTTCAAAAGTGAACTAATCCTTTAAATTGCAATGGTAATTACCTATTAATTATTATTTAAGTGAAATTACTGAACTTAAATATACAAGTTTGATAAAAATCATCATTAAAGAAAAAAATTTCAAACGGCATTTAGAGGCTTTTGCATCTGAACTCTTCATATAGTAAACTGTAATTTGCTGAATTTTCAGGATCATTACTCCAGCGTTCAGTGTCACATGATCCTTCAGAAATCACTCTAATATGATGATTTGCGGCTCAAGAAATAACCAGATATACCGACTAACATATAAGCAATACATAAGATCCTTATAAGCAGACAAAGCATCCAACGTAAGCACAACGCAGAGTTCATAAACCATTATTTTTTCGGGAGGGAAATGCAAATGCAAACAGAGACAAAAGATCAACATCCTCTATAGTGATTCCAGACTAATGTGATTAGCAGGCAGTGTGTGTGTGTGTTTCGGCTCATCAGTGGGTTAGCCAACATGAAGCATCTACAGTGTGTGAATAATATGCAAACAAATGCGACTTGGCTTCAACAGCACGCTAAAGGCCATGCATATCAGCGGAGCCACTGGAGAGAGAAAGACAGGAAGAAAGAGAGGCAGAAAATGACAAAGGCGGTAAGTGAAAATGAATATGCCCGGGGCTTGTCCGTGATTACTTTTTTTTTTTTTTATGATTATTGCTGAATTCTCTTTGCCGGAGTGGTAAGACGGCGCTGGAGTTTATTAGATCAGTTGTTCACACATCTACGGGGCGAGTTTGCTGGAAAGCGACTACATGTGGTTAAATTATCTCTGTCTGCTGCGTGACAATTAGCCCCATTACCTTCAGCCACACGTTAGCTGGAACATTACAGAAGCTCTTCATGACAGATCAAGGGGACCAGTGGAGTTTAATATGAGCTTCAGAATCACACAATACAACACTCAAGATCCCAGTGCTGCTAATGAACACACACACACACACACAACCTGGTTAAATGTTTGAAATGAGATTTGCATGGATTTTTACACTGTATTTTTGATCAGATTGTTGAACAGACACTCTCTCACACACACTCACAATGTATGCATTTCATGATCATGATAACATATAAATTATTTAAAATAATAAAATAAACATTATTTCGTAACACTTTATTTTACGACTCGCAAACAACTGCGTAAGTACACTGAAATTAACGGTGTACGTTTCTGTAATTATAGTGTACTTCCGTGTAGGTATAAGGGAACAATATGTTAAGTTTGGGGTAATAAAGGGGTAACAAGCACCAATTTAATTGGTAACACTTTATTTTGATAGTCCACTTTAGACATTCAACTAACTATAAGTAACTTTGCCGCTACATGTCAACTAACTATCATTAGAGTATTAGTAGACTGTCAGCTTAATATCTGCTAACACTTTATTTTGTTGGTCCCCCAACAGACATTCAACTGACTGTAAGTAACTTAGCAACTACAAGTAAACTTATTCTCCTAACCTGAACCCTAACACCTAACCCTAACCTAACAGTCTACTGACAGTCTACTACAGCCTACTAATATTCTAATGAAACTTAGTTGACATGTAGTTGAGAAGTTACTTATAGTTAGTAGAATGTCTAAAGTGACTATCGAAATAAAGTGTAACCCTTTAATTTACAGCCCGCAGGAGTTACACTTACCCTGTAACAAGGGAGTAACAAACGCTACTTACTATGTAGCAATACGAAACAACACTGTATTACATTCGAGCCAAGAAGACAGTTGGTAAAAGAGCTTTTATGTTTAAAGCCACCTTAGACTGGAATAATTTACCTTCCAATATTAGATCCATCACTTCATTTGGGATTTTTAAGCATAATTTGTCTTCTTATTTTATGACTAACTGCTCTTGTTTTGTATGATGCTGACACAGAATGCTTACATACTACTGTATATACAATGTATTTCTGCCAATTTGATCTTGTGGTTGTAAAGTTTTGCATATCTCGTTTTTTTGTTTTTTTGTTTTTTTTTTTGTGGTTCTGTATGTACTTGTTTGTCAAATAAGTGTAATTGTTGTTGTTTTTGTTTGTTTATTTTGATTCGTGTTCTTTTGTGATGGCTGTGATTTACTTTAGGACCCCCTCGAAAACGAGATGTTGCATCTCAAGGGGTTTATCCTAATCAAATAAATTACTCAACAACATTCAATGGGATAAGGCAAGTACTCATTACCACATGGTAAGGTCTAAATTAAAATCATATCAAAAACAAATTATTTTGACTTAACATGAAGTAATCTAGTAAGAAAAGCCAATAAATTTAATTTTTATCATAGTATATGTGTGTGTTCAATCTTTAACCCACAGATGTCAAAATTACCCTGTAACATTGCACAAGAACATATTTTGCCAGAAATGTGATATGTTTTATAAAACAACAGACGTACAATTTTTGCCTGGGATATATCATATACCTGTTATTTTTTAACTAATTAAATAATTTGCTTGTATATCTGCTTGTTACCCCTTTATTACCCCAAACTTAACATATTGTTCCCTTATACCTACACGGAAGTACTCTATAATTACAGAAACGTACACCGTAACTTCAGTGTACTTACACAGTTGTTTGCGGGTCGTAAAATAAAGTGTTGCCCATTATTTTGCTAACAAGCAAGGTAACTCCATACTTACCTATTTTATATCGTTTAACACAACTTCCAAATATATTAGCATATTTGTATGTGCAATGATTTAATATTTATATAAACTCTTTGTAACTTATTATGAATGACTTTTTCAGGCCGAGTAACATTGACCTTCTTCCTGAGGCTCTAACAATAAGCCCATTAGAGCAGTTCTGTAGGACCACACACACAAACTAACAGGAAACGCTTGACTAAGCAGAGCCGTTATTTCATTACACTTGCTGCTATTCAATGTATAAAACATGAAGTCCACACTTCCTTAATGTATAATTTGACTGAAAGGTGGAGAATCCCACAGGGAATGAAGGACTCTCTCATATCTCTCTCTCTCTCTCTCTCTCTCTCTCTCTCTCTCTCTCTCTCTCTCTCTCTCTCTCTCTCTCTCTCTCTCTCTCTCTCTGCCACCGATGTGCTGAGGAAGCAGGAATTAATTTCAATCAGAAAGTTCACAGCCGTGCAGCGCTGCAGTGATTACATTATTGTAACCTGCATTTATATCCACAAACACACACACAAGAGCTTTGAGGTGCAGCTGACACAAAATACACTGGACCCCCCCTAACTGCCTTAATTCTATGTGGCATTGATTCAACACGGTATTGAAATGTTGGCCCATATTGATAGGATAGCATCTTGCAGTTGATGGAGATTTGTGGGATGAAGCTCCCGTTCCACCACATCCCAAAGATGCTCTATTGGGTTGAGATCTGGTGACTGTGGCGGCCATTTTAGTACAGTCAACTCATTGACATGTTCAAGAAACGATTCCAGCTTTGTGACATGGTGCATTATCCTGCTGGAAGTATCCATCAGAGGATGGGGACATGGTGGCCATAAAGGGATGGACATGGTCAGAAACAATGCTCAGGTAGGCCGTGGCATTTAAACGATGACCAATTGGCACTAAGGGGCCTAAAGTGTGCCAAGAAAACACACCATTACACCACCACCACCAGCCTGCACAGTGGGAACAAGGCATGATGATCCATGTTCTCATTCTGTTTACGACTCTACTAAACAGAAATCGACACTCATCAGACCAGGCCACATTTTTCCAGTCTTCAACTGTCCAATTTTGGTGAGCTCTTGCTAATTGTCGCCTCTTTTTCCTATTTGTAGTTGAGATGAGTGGTACCCGGTGGGGTCTTCAAGGTTGTGTGTGTTGTGGCTGCATACCTCGGTTGTAGTGAGTGGTTATTTTAGTCAAAGTTGCTCTTCTATCAGCTTGAATCAGTCCGCTCATTCTCCTCTGACCTCGAGCATCAACAAGGCATTTTGGCCCACAGGACTGCCGCATATTGGATGTTTTTCCCTTTTCACACCATTCTTTGTAAACCCTAGAAATGGTTGTGTGTGAAAATCCCAGTAACTGAGCAGATTGTGAAATACTCAGACACCAACAACCATGCCACGCTCAAAATGGCTTAAATCTCCTTTCTTTCCCATTCTGACATTCAGTTTGGAGTTCAGGAGATTGTCTTGAAAAGGACCACACCCCTAAATGCATTGAAGCAACTGCCATGTGATTAGATGTGGTTGATTAGATAATTACATTAATGAGGAACAGGCGTTCCTAATAATCCTTTAGGTGAGTGTATATTTACAAAAGTACTATGCTTCTACCATGGTACTTTTTTGTACAGTAGGCTATAGATGCCCACATTGCTAAAGCAAGATTGCTAAAATCCATGTTTTTTTTTTTTGTTTTTTTTTTTTTGGACACACTCTGTCAACTTTAAAATGCTCAGTGAGAATCTGTTGGAAGTGCTGCTCTGCTGTGACAGTAATTGAGCTGAGAGAGAAAACACGTCTTTATTTGGCCCCGTGCAATAACATACTTAAACCGCATTGTGATCTGAACCATGAATGGAAACCATAAAAAGACAATGCTTGAAATAAAATAAACATTAAATATATAATTTTCATATAGACCATTTTGTAAGATGTAAACAACACTGGTCCAGAAGCACTTCCTGTTTCAGGTTTTTAACACTACATAAAAGCTGGGATAAAATACAACCAACAGAACATATAAAACTGAATCAAAAAGTTAAACCAAACTTTAAGATGTTTTCTTCACATGTGAAATAAAGAAAACAGTTACAAACTGAAACAGGAAGTGTTTCTGGACCAGTGTTGTTTACATCTTGCAAAATGGTCTATATTTGAAGTTACTGAAGTACTAAAATAACTAAAACTAAATAACACATTAGAGTGATTTCTGAGATCTCAAAAAGCAACAGTTCCACATATAAATCCAGTGTAAAGCGTTCCTTACCAATAGGAGAGAGTTCTGCCACACTTCCGACGTAGGGACCTTCCAGGAACTTGGGCTCGCTGTCGTTGATGTCCTGGACTTTGATGACGAACTCTGACTCGGGTTCAAGCGGCCCGTCAGTCAGACGGTCTAGTGCTTGAGCTCGCAGGGTGTAGAAGGTCTTCTCCTCACGGTCTAATCTCTCCATGGCGTGAATGTCACCGGTGACCTCGTCTATGATGAATATAGTGCCCGCTCCCTCTCCAGAGATGGTGTACTTAATAGAGCCGTCCCCTTCATCCGAGTCAGAATGGATCTGCCGATTAAAGCACAGAGGACACATCCTGAGTGTGGGTGAAGTGGGTGGAGTGCTGTTGTTTAAGGGAACTATCTGAAACACGGAGCCTGCATTTGAATTGGAATGGCCAGGAAAGACATTTACTGAATTACAATACAAAGAAAGTAAACACTTGGGGGAATTTCAGTAGTCAAACACAAGATGCAAAACATAAAAGAAAAAAAGAATTAATATCTGACATATTTTGTGTATTTACTTCCTCAGTGGATGGATGGATGAGTAATATTAGATAAATGGATAGATGGATAGATAGATGGGTAATATTAGATGGATGGATGGATGGATGGATGGATGGATGGATGGATGGATGGGTAATAGATGGATGGATGGATAGATATACAGATGGATGGGTAACATTAGATAGATGGATGGATGGATGGATGGATGGATGGATGGATATTAGATAGATGGATGGATGAATGGATAGATATACAGATGGATGGGTAATATTAGATGGATGGATGGATGGATGGGTAATAGATGGATGGATGGATGGATGGATATTAGATAGATGGATGGATGGATGGATAGATATACAGATGGATGGGTAACATTCGATAGATGGATGGATGGATGGATGGATATTAGATAGATGGATGGATGGATGGATAGATATACAGA
The DNA here is from genome assembly GCF_016745375.1 of Pimephales promelas. The sequence continues at coordinate 4,742,207 of NW_024121432.1, forward strand.
TGGATGGGTAATATTAGATGGATGGATGGATGGATGGATGGATGGGTAATAGATGGATGGATGGATGGGTAATATTAGATGGATGGATGGATGGGTTATATTAGATATATGGATGGATGGATGGATGGATGGATGGATGAGTAATAATAGATGGATGGATGGGTGGATGGATGGATGGGTAACATTAGACAGATAGATGGATAGATGGATGGATGGATGGATGGGTAATATTAGATGGATGGATGGATGGGTAACATTAGATGGATGGATGGATGGATGGATGGATGGGTAATATTAGATATATGGATGGATGGATGGATGAGTAATAATACTAGATGGATGGATGGGTGGATGGATGGGTAACATTAGACAGATAGATGGATAGATGGATGGATGGATGGATGGATGGATGGATGGATGGATGTGTAACATTAGATAGATAGATGGATGGTAATATTAGATAGATGGATGGGAGGATGAAATATATTAATATTATACAAAGTATATTTAATATAGACAGACATATTTTAACTTTTAAAATAATAATGAATGCAATCAAACAAATGATTTTTTAATAAAATATTAATAATAATGAAAGAATAAACTTTATGCAAACATTGAGCATAAGAAAATGTACTCCTCCACCATAAAACTACAGGACATTTTTAAATAAAAGCAATCAATGCTTTTTTAAATACTTTATTTGTATTCAATTTAATGAATATTGTGCTGTATGATAAAATATAATGATATTTTGCAATAATTAGCATATCAGTTAAATTAAAATGTAATTGTGATTGAAAATGTGATTGAGATTCTCATGTGCAAAAAGGCAAACAGTAAAACTATATTAAATGTCATGTTTACAAACACATTTCCCGTTCCTATGCTAAGCAAACGAGTGAATGACTGAGAACACATCATCTCCATGTGTAAAGCACAGTGTCTAATGGTGTCTGAGTTCATCTGTATGGCGAGTGGCCATGTTGAAAGGCAAAATTCCCAGTTTTCAATCCCTTCTTTCCACACTGACGGCTCCTAGCTGTAGCTGAAGCCTCTTGGCATCTCACTGAGTCATTACTATGGCAACAGATGTACGGAAGACAGACCGGATATTGACTACAAAGTCTGACCAAACGCATTTCGTCATGTACAAAATAATCTGGAAAGAGCCAGTTCTAAAAATGTTCAAAAGTCAAAAAAACAAATACCCTTATTTACTTCCCTAATGCTTGTTCCTGCATGTCCTCCAGTGTGTTCCTGGTGACTCATCAGCAATGAGAACACCATTCAATTCTAATTCAATGTCTACTCTATTTTTTGACTAGAAATGCAAAGTTTGTCAAGATAAAATTTGAACTGTTGTCGAGAGACGACACAAAAGACAAACTCATGATTCATAAATTCAAGTCAAGTATTTATATAGAGCTTTTCACAATATAGATTGCATCAAAGCAGCTTCACAGTACATCCCTATTTCACACTAAAATATCACATTATAGAAGTGAAATGGGTTGCTAACACCACTTTAACTGGCTAATTGTGTGGTTCAGTTTACGGTATAAGCGTATTTCACACAAGTATTGACTTTTTGTTGGACTTTAACAATCTTTTTCATTCATACAGATCAAATGGCAGTCAGTTCAATGTGATACAGTTCAATATTTATATATATTTTTTTTTAGTAAAATCAATGTTTTATGTAAATCAATGAGGTTGTAATAATAGCAGTATAGGATAACTCTTTATTTTACAGTGTCCTTGTTACATATACTTAATAACAGTAAATTATGCATAATTACATGCTCAACCAAACCCTAATCCTATCCTAACCCTATGTAGTTGCTTATATTACTCAGTACTTAAATATATAATTACACTGTAGCAATGACACCTTAAAATAAAGTGTAACCCAAATGCATCTTAATATCAGTCGTCAATGTCTATAGTTTTCTGATCAAAGCTCTGTAGTTTTAAAACATGATGGAGAGATGATCAAATAACCTCCCTCAAAAGCCTGATGATCATATTTGATACTCTAATGCATGAAAAATCAAGCAGAACCGATGTAGAAATGATTCTCACATTTACGTAATTAAAACCGGTAAAGATTTCACAGCAATAAGACACGAGCCGAAGGTGGGCGTTTTGACTAAAAAGGCTTTTTAAAAGCATAATCTATAACTCAGATGACAGAAAGCATGTTGTTTGAGGTGATCTATTGAGATGCAGGGGTGTCCGCAGTGTTGTAATGCTCCGTCTGTGGCTTTTCTTTAGCTTCAGTCTCTGTTTCCCATTATAATGTGGAAAACTCTTCAAAACAGCAGTGGACAGAGCGAAATCACCCTCTCCATCATCCGCGTGTTAAATATTTTATAAAGTCTTAATTAAATAGCAGCGTCTATCACCCCCGTGGGGATTTTCATTACGTATTTGTCGTAAAACACGGGAATAACGCAAGCCGGCCTACAATATTGCATTCTTTTCCGCCTCTTTCCTCATTTCAAATTCGAATAAAACATACGCTTGAAACTATCCTCTTTTTGGTGTATCAATATTTCAGCAGTAATAAAAAAATAAAAAAAAACCTCCCTAACAGGAAGACAAAGAAAGCTGAGCAATATCTCAAGAGCTGGAGGATAAAAGATATTTCTCCCTGTCTGTTCACAGAACGGAAACGCGGCGTGCTCCCGGAGTCTTTTGTGTGCATTAGCGCATATGGAGATCAAATGATCAACATCGCATCTGTTCCCCCAATTATGAGCATAACAATAATACGACAGAACTGCTGAGTGTCCTGGATTTCCTCTGACTCTGCTGCTTTCCTTAATGAAATGAGAAAGCACAGTAAATATGCCACCGCAGGGGTGAATGCATCTTTTACCTGACAAACGATGTTATTGGCGGATGGCAGACGTGAAGCGGTTCTTCATCTGTCTGCTCGCTCTCACATCACACCGTGGTAAACGGTCTCGTCTGAGCAGATGTCAAACCACAGGTCATGTGGAGGTCTCATCCTCTCTTTCTGCCTAAAATATTTAGTCTTTGATCAACTCTTTTCATGGCAATTCGCGATATTGATTATACTGCCTTCATTACTAAATAGCATCACTTTGCAGCCCTCGAGCGTGAGCAAGACTGCAAGTAGGATGAGCTTTTCATATGATACCTTGCATTACAATGACTATGTTTACAAGCAGCCAATAACCGGAATATTAGCAATAACCACGGCCATGTAAACCCGAATATGATCCCTGGGTTACCCCTTTTCTAACCCGAATATTTGGTCATGTAAATGCGTATCGGCATAGAAGGAAAGATTCTGCATTTTATTTGCAAGGAATCTTGATCTTTTGAGTAGAGGAACTTCTTCTAAGTTAACGTAAAGATAGCGAGACGCACCATAGTTTTGGAGCGAGGAGGACCATTTCTTGATTAGTGTGCTGAAAACCATGAATATAATTTATTTTATTGACGGCAGAAAGTACAGAGATAGTGAGATTTAGAAGATGCATATTGCATCTTAAAGGGGTCATGAACTGGCTTTTTAAATTTTATTTGGGGCTGTGCAAAAGTTAATTACGATTAATCGCATCCAAAATAAAAGTCTGTGTTTACATAATATATTTGTGTGTGCTGTATATAATTATTTTGTATATATAAATACCTATGCATTGCATGCATGTATATATTTAAGAATTATTTGCGCTTAAATTCTGTATATATTTATAAATACCTAATATATATTATATAAATATAAATACTTTATATATGAATAACACTTTTTCTTAAATATATACATGTGTGTGTGTATTTATATATACAAAATAATTATATAGAGCACACACATATATATTATGTAAACACAGACTTTTATTTTGGATGCGATTAATCGCAATTAATTTTTGCACAGCCCTAATTTTATTATATTGTTGTCTGAAGTCAACTTATGACGTTCGTTTGGTTTTTGCATTCAAAATGAATAAATAATAGGCTATTTTTTAGCCTAGTTTTGAGCCTAGCTGAAAAACGCTGGGTTTTAATGGGCGTCTCGCATTGAAGACTTGGAAATAAACGCCCACTGTGAGTGGAGAACAGTTTTGCATATTATAATGAGTTTCGACTCACCCGTCGATGCACGTGGGGGAAATTGTATTGAAAACGTCCAATATTGTAAAATGGCAACCGGAATGATTCGCCCACACATGTTCGACCCAGAGTCCGTGTGTTGCACCATTCCTGTCAGATCCAATATAGACGGCACAGCACCGTTCTTTACTCTTAATCGCTCTGCAAATCCAGTCTTGTTTACAAAACAATCCTCAGTGAAATAAAGCGAACAGATGGACGATGTTTTACCTCATCAGCTGGAACGTCATTAAAAATAAAGTTTATCCATGCAGTCCTATTGGAAACCAGAGAAAGCTTATGCAGTGACTGTCTTCTTCCACAAACAGGCGCTGCACAATATTGTGTTTTGAACGGTAACTCGATCCGGTTTGTCATCATGAGGTAGGCATCTATGTTATTTAGCTATGCGTGTAATGCGGGGCTAAACCGGCCGTGTTGAAGTAGGCGTTGATCTTATTCAGCGGGGGTGGGGTTTTATCCTCTTTGACGTCGAGTAAAACGAGTCGTTTGCTGAGCCTGGTGTCAATAAAAGCTTTTATTGGACTAACAAGGACGTAATCAGTTCTGAAACTTACAGGATATTCTTATAATATGATGACCTCGTAGATGTCAAAAGCTTAAGGAAAATTAGATTTCTCAGTTCATCACCCCTTTAAACTGGGTAAAACATTTAGACCAGGAAAAGACTACCATGGAAAAAACAGTTAGAGGCTGGATTGGTATTTTAGTGGTGTTGCTACCATGAAGTGGCTGACGGAGCAGAGGAGCTCCAGGCTGTGTGACCTGCCTCCTCTCGGGTCAGAACACTAACAAAGCAAACCCGTTAGCTGGCAGTCGCAGTGAAGCAGGCGAGCCGACACTCCAGATATCTCACCTCAGATGAGCGCCGAGGCAAGAGGAGATCCTGCAGTGCACACGGATCGCGACACCAGCGACACGACACCAAATGTGAATAAATGAGACGTGCAGGTCAAAAAGTCAAACTATGGGACTACTGTTGCGCTGAAATATGATTTGAAGCATTCGAATGCATCTTGGGTTGCAGTGAGCTCTGCAGTGGGTGCAAATATTGTATTTAGCATGAATATTTCACAAGCACTCTACCGCTCAAAAGTGTGGGTTGGAAAAGATTTTTTGGTAACACTTTATTTAACAGTGTCTTTGTCACAGAATTAACCGTCAACCAAATCCTAATCCAACCCTAACCCTAGAGTAAGTACATGTTGTTAGTTATTATTAATCAGTCCTTAAATGTATATTTACATTGTAACAATGACACCTTAAAATGAAATGTAATGTTTTTATGTTTTTAAAGGAGTAGTTCACTTTTGAAAAAACTTTTGCTGATAATTTACTCACCCCCATGTCATCCAAGATGTCCATGTCTTTCTTTCTTCAGTCGAAAAGAAATGGTTTTTAATGAAAACATTCCAGGATTTTTCTCCATATAATGGACTTCAATGGGAACCAAACGGTTCAAGGTCCAAAAGACACTTTCAGTGCAAACTGCAAACTTGTTCAAAGGGCTTTAAACGATTGCAGACGATGAATAGGGGTCTTATCAAGCGAAACGAGCGCTCATTTAATAAATAAATAACAAAGTTTAAGTTTTATAAGCTCAAACGGTCGTCTTGCTCTGTTCTGTGGTGCGCATTCGTGACTCTCCTGTTCGAACTCGTTCAACAAATCTTTTTCCGAATCAATTCGTTCGCCGAATGAACCAAATGACTTGGAAAAAGATTTGTTCATTTTGATGAACGAGTTCGAACAGGAGTGCATTACAGAACAAAGCAAGGCGAGCGTTTGAGCTTATAAAACTTAAACTTTGTTATTTATTTATAAAACGAGCGATTGTTTCGCTTGATAAGACCCTTATTCATCGTCTGGAATCGTTTAAAGCCCTTTGAACAAGTTTGCAGTTTGTACTTAAAGTTTTTTTGGACCCTGAACCGTTTGGTTCCCACTGAAGTCCATTATATGGAGAAAATCCTGGAATGTTTTTATCAAAAACCTTAATTTCTTTTCGACTGAAGAAATAAAGACATGGACATCTTGGATGACATGGGGGTGAGTAAATTATCAGCAAAAGTTTTTTTGAAAAGTGAACTAATCCTTTAAGATAAGTCTCTTATCTTATGCTCACCAAGGGTGAATTTATTTGATAAAAAAAAATACAGCAATATTATTACAATTTAAAATAAGTGTTTTGTACTCCTGCATTGTAAAGCTGAATTTCCTCACATGATCCTTCAGAAATCATTGCAATATTTGCTGCTCAAGAAACATTTCTGATTAATATCACGAATGTTAAAAGGGCCGGATAATTAGACAATTTTCAATTGGGCTCAAAAACGTTTGACATTCTCAACAGAGTTTTCAACCTAGACATCTGCACATCGGGTCATGACAGCGCAAACCTCATCAGCAAACACAGTCCCGTTGTTTAGTTGAAATTCATTAGCTACGCAACACTCTTTCTCAAGCGAAAGATCAAAACATTAATAATGGATTCATAAAGCTTCAGACTGCAATCAACATGCACATCCTGCAAACACCCCTGACATTTAAACTATTACGATTCGTGGATAAAGAGATTTAGTGTGATACGTTTTCAACGAGGAGTCTTGGCCCGTCAGACAGAGATGTTAAAGAGGAAGAAAGGAAATGAAATGGAGACTACAAAGAGGAAACATTCAAAGTAGGACAACTTTAAAGTCCCTCTGAAGTGCCTTGACACTTGCTGCATTATGTTGATGTAATTGACACTGAGACAGGAAGACAGGGTGGGGCATATCTAACAGCTCCTCCCCTTTTTTTAAATAGCCAATAGCGTTTTTTATATATATCACAGGTAGAGCCGTTGAGCTCAGTAACGTCGCAGTTTCCTCCCATCCCTAACCATTATCACTTTAAAATACAGCATTCAGTGCAGTGTTGGGTGTAACTAATTACTGTAATTTAATTACTTTTCCCTTGAAAATGTAAAGTAAGGGATTACTCTTCATTTATCTGTAATTTAATTACTGATGTAATTGAGGTAAATACAGTGTATAGATCAATCCGATCTCGCAGCGTACATTCGTATGCATTTTATGAGGTGTCTAAATATTACGACAGCACTCGTACAAGTTTGTATGAAAACAAGTGTGAAATGTCATGAGATCAGACATAAAACAATAGTGGGTTTAACATCAAAATGTATTGTCTGATGTTAAAAAGTATGTTTTTATAATGTAACCTTCTCCACCTTGGTCAGTTTAAGGATAATTCATGCAATTTTATAGTATTTGTTTGAAAGAATTAAAACAGATTCATGTCTATCCTTCTATTATTCAGCTGGTTGAGATTGGTATGGGATTCACTGTAAAAAAATATTTTCAAGATTTGTTATCACAACATATTTTCTTTTGTCAAAATCAACTTTATAATAATTTATTTAGTTGAGATAAGTTTCTGATGGTTAAATTAATCTCCTTCATTGTATTAACTCACTTTTTCCAGTTCAATGAACTTAAAATTTTAAGGCAACCCAGGTTACTTACTTTTTTAAGTTAAACCAACAATATTTTTTTTTACAGTTTAGTAATCACAACATTTTTTCCCTTGTCAAATCAACTTAAATAATTTATTTAGTTCCGATAACATATAATTTTGAGTTTCTGATGGTTAAATTAATCTCCTTCATTGTATTAACTCACTTTTTCCAGTTCAATGAACTTAAAATTTTAAGGCAACCAGGTTACTTGCTTTTTTAAGTTAAACCATCAATATTTTTACAGTGACGTAATTAGTAATTAAAAGTAATTAAATAATTTTTAGAGAGAGTAATTAGTACAGTAATCTAATTACACTGTTGAAGATATAATTAGTAACTAGTAATTAATTACATTTTTAGAGTAACTGTGCAGAATTCAAAATGGGTCTGATAAGTGTTGTGGTCTGCACCGACTCGACCATATGATCATACAACACTATCTCACGAACAATTCGTACGAATTTGACGCATGATTAAAAAGTGTCTAATTCGTACGACCTCACTCGTACTAATTCGTACGATTTGTCTAAACCCACGTGATGGTTAAGTTTAGGGGCGGGGTAAGGGGTTGGTCATTCGTATGAATTCATACGAATTGGCCAATTCGTAAAATTTGTACAATTTAGCAAAATCGTATTAATTCGTATGAGTGAGGTCGTATCCACTTTTTAATCATTCGTCAAATTCGTACGACTTGGTCGTGAGATCGGGTTGGATCATATGACTTACACCAATAAGAAATGCATGGGCCGATAGTGTGCTTTAAAGAGGTGGGGAGATGCTGGAACTGTTCCAGTTCTGGATTCCCAACCCTAAATGTTGAATAAATAATTGTTTATTATATATGCTGGCTTTAAATAAATACGTTTCACCTTCCTTTCAAGCACAAAAGACAGAAAGTGAATGTTCCTGCATGAACGTTTGAGCGGTTCGCCCAAGCCTGCAGGAAATTATTTGAGCACGTTGAGACATCCTTGGCATGCACGTTACGAACGCCGCCGTCTGTTCAGCATCTCAGCTCTACACGTTCAAATCCTATCAATCAATGTTCGCCGCTCGTCTGAAGGAAGAGGCTGGCAGCCTTTCAAAGCGCTGTGGAAATCTTTCCACTTTGCTGCGCTGCCCATATGGCGAGATGTTCTTGTCGGCGTTCGCCATGTAAAAACTCTCTTTCCACTGTTCATTTTTTCTGCCCTGCTGCCTTTCCCTGCAAAGAGACTTCTCATATTTATCGACTCGAGGTTTACATACTGTATGTCTGGACTTAACACTGACGGGGGGAAATGGTGCAGTGGCCTTTTCGACAGGAAATATTGCAACTTTCACTCTCTCTTAGAGCTCTCTGCAGAAGAGGGACTGATGCGTAGAATTAACCTTCACAATGTTCGTGTTCCTCCGACAAGCCTTTTGAGGTTTGAAAGTCTAATGTAAATAGCATAAGGTCACCGGAGGCTTCTGTGAATTCAAGTGCAGTGTTCCTGGAACATTTCTGAAGACATTCTTACAAAAAACACAAGACATCTGCCGAAGAAAGGACTGGTGTCATAATGACGCATTATTGGGCTTAGAGTTAATGGCTGCAATTAAAGCTATTCAATTAAATGAATGAACAAGATACCAAAGCCACTTTAGCAGGAACAAAGGTTTAGCATCAAAATCCATGTGATGAAAGAATAAAAGGAAAACGTCTCTATATATCTAACTTCGCTTATCGCTGTGGCAGGACTCATTTTCAAAAGTCACCAACTTTTTTGACGAAACTCAACATGAAACTGAACCCATAACGTGACATTTCCAGGTGAGTTTTTGTGTTTGAATTACATATGAGCAGGTTGATGATGTTACCCGAGTATAATTTTTACAATTTAGAAATATTTTAGAAATAAAAGGCCATTTTCCGCCCCGATTTTAGCACTCTTTTTGAAGGGACGTGTCGGCCGTGAGACTTCAAGAGATGTAAACGCCCACTGCTGTGAACATTTTTGCATATGAAATAAGTATTATGTGAAACTCTCTCTAAATGTTTTACTACGTTTTTACTATTAGAACTGTCGAGATTGATTACGGTTGATTACATGTATAGCGTTATATTTAGATTGTGGCATGAAAGGTTGCAGTGATGAAGATTAGAAAGATGACAGCGCAGTGATCTCATGAGTTTCTGCACTCTCATGAATGCTTTTATCATAACTAACAGTGCAAACACAATGTAATTGAATTCACTGGCAAGAGTCCAGTCACTGATAGTTTGATTGACAGCTCCAGTGATTATAAAGGGAGTGTTCTTTGATCGCTTTCTGTATATAATGTAATCACAATTTAAATAACAGATTATTTTCATGGTACTAAAAAAAACAATGTGAAAATGATCATCAAGTCAATGGCTTGATTTACTGATGCATAAACAGCAATAAACGATTTTGAGAATGTCTGACTGTACTTGGATCATATCAGAAATAACCGATCACAGATTATGCATTAGAATTAACATTGATTATGCATTAGAATTGACGGTTACTTAGTAGTGTTGTGGCATTACTGTTGGGTCCATAAAAGACTGTTTTCAAAGCCTGCGCCAAAATTTGACTGATTTACCAAAAGTGAAATGTAATGAACAAACATTCACGTAGTTGAATGCACTATATAAATAATGAATACATAGCTTAAGGGCAGGGCCAAAGACGCAATGATGTCGAATGATCTTACGTCATAAAGTGACAAAATTCACTACTCGTTTCGTTTTCTGAGCTTGGAGTTTTGGGACTAACAAAACCTCTTACATGTCAAAAGATCAAGGACATTTTTATTTCTCAATTCCTTTAAATGTTATTAAGCTCCAACACGCATTATGTGGCATACAGATATTTATAGTTTTGCAACGTAATACACATAAAACGTAGAGCTAAGTGAAATTAATTGTACAAATGTATTCAAGAGAGCTGGCCAAACATTTAGAAAAAAAAAATATCATTAGCAGATTAATCAAAAGACGGTGCGAAAGGGATTGTTTTAAATGACCGTTACTGATAAAAGGCATGTTGGTCATATTTAATTCTATATCACCCTAATTAAAATCTTCGAAACGGTGAGCAATAGACATACAACACCAGCAGCCTCTATTAATAGTCTCGGCTTATGACTTCAGAGGGAGCCGTAACTCTGGGTAATTTTATTAATAAAATCATCTCTCTCCAGAATACCCCTTCCATTTCCCATATCATCCTTTATGGCTCCCATTTAGACATCAGCTCCTCTTTTCCTGGCACACACACACACACACATCTCATAATTACTGCTCCACAATATCTCTACACCACACTATGGCTGGGCAATACAGCTAAAAGAAAATATCTTATATATTTATATATATACAGTAAAGATACTGTATATCACTACCATTGTTTTGGGATGGTTTTCCACACTGTTTTTGCACTTAAGAAGCATGGAGGTATAATCAAATAAAAATAGCAATCCATTTTATACCAGTTATACCATTTTCAAATGATGAATCTGCAAAGTTATCGATTCATTGCAAATGACTGTTTGAACTTTACTGCATTTTTTTGCATCTTGACACTCACAAATCAAAACAGATAAAACAGATTTAAAAATAGCTTTAAAAGTATTGCAACGTTCAATATGTTAATTATCATCCCAAATATATTGTGAATAATGTTGCCCAGCCGTGCACCGCCCAAAATCACTTTGAGTTTCCTAATGTAGCAGAAAAAAACACATGCATATTCCACCGAGGCGATAACAAGATCTTAAGATAACCTGTTTCAGTTTGGCCCTGATCCATATAGACCAAATTCTAGCCTTAAAGCTAAACTTGTGCTTGATCCGTCTTAGTCAACTAGCCTGACGCTATCCACACACTTAAACCATTTGAGAATTGCCTCATTTAAATGCACAGCGCATGCATCTCTCTTGGCATTCATTGTGCTGCATTATATTTTCCCTAGCATAGAAAAATAAGCAGCGAGAGTGCACACGAAAACAAACATACCTTTCCAACGTAAAGTGGCTCGGTCCCGGTGTACTCCTCCACAACGAAAAACTGATTCCAAACCCATCCTCTCTTCACCCTTTCATGAGACATCGCCCATTGCTCAGGACCTCTTCCTGTCGTCCCAACACTAGTCCTTACGGTCTGACCGGACAGCCATCCACAGCACTGCAAAACTCCCAGAGTCACTGCCAAAACCTGAGCTCCTCCTCTCCAGTGGGGAGCCATGTTTGAAGACGCTCTCGTCTCTACATGGGGCAGAAGTTACAAACTCGTTCAGGATGAACCGCCTGATCGCTCGAGAAAAGCTCCTTGGCTCGGAGGTTGAGGAGGGTAAACGAGAGTTCACTGCCGCTCAATGAAACTATAAATCCAATAGGTTTTTGGCCATTTTTTTTCCAATCGGAGAGGTCCTCAAGAGGGCATTTAAGAGGAATCTTTCTTGAGACGATGAGGCAGTCTCGGTGATACACAGCTGTAGCTCCTCTGTGTTGGGTTTTTTCAATCACAAAGCCATTGAAGTCTTATTTCTCCTTCAGTTGAGCTTTAAGTTAAAGAGCTGTCAAAAAACGAAGACATCCATTCCATCGCGAGTCCGGAAATCAATTAACACTCCACGATAGCGGCATTAATAAAAAGGATAAAATCCAATTTCCTCATTTCCATGTATGCACATTTCACATCCAAAAAAGAAATCCTCAAATTTCATAGTGCAAGATGTTACTCAAAGTCGAGGTCGCGGACTCTTTGAGAGTTTGACATTGGTGGGTTCATGTCGACCTCAGCACCAGATCACCTGTAACACAGCAAAGATAATTGATTAGAGGAGCAGCTTTGTCCAGTTGCGATAATCAATAGTGCAACAAACCGCATCGATTCTTGGCGTTCTCATTCTCGTTAAACAAATACATCATTCGATGAGTGCCACAGTGAGTCCTCTCCGACACACAAAGTGGATCTAAACTCTAGTATTTCATCGAAATGCAGCACCTTTCATTTAGGCGATCTACCTGAAAAGCACTTTAGAAGGCAGAAACTTTGTAGTCAGCAAGAATCCGGATAATGTGTTAAGCCCAAGAGCAATGTCTTCTGTGTCAGGGAGGCAGGTGTGGTTGGAAAAGGAAAAAAAGGGAGGTTTATATATCACGAACTTGAGCCCAAAGCATCTGTCTGCCCACGGCATGCGCTTTACACTGGGGGCCGTCTGATTAATTGCATGAGGGAACACTAATTGGATAAAAGTATTAATCAATTAATTCAATCCATTAGAGCAGCAACCCTAATGCTTAAAACAAACACTGGTCAGGAAGGTGAAGATAAGCTACGGCCCTATTGTGCATCAGCCAAAGCGCCATTGGCCAGGAGAAATGATTAATGGTCTTTGAGGCTTTCAGAATAAGAGAAAAACAACAACATTTAGCATTGCTGAAATGTCACAACCTCGAGGCTAAAAGATTGCAGCTCCTGCGGACGAGCGTGGGCCAAGAAAGGCCCTTCAGGATATTGGTTGTTTAACCTTTGGCAGACGGAAGGCTAAAGTTTGAGCCAAGACGTCCACGCTGAAACATCTTGACACAGAAACGACCTTCTAAAGAGGGTAAACAATTAAACACGGGCACTGAGGAATAAAGATTTGCACACAACACTGTGAAAAACAGGACATCGACACAACGCTGGTAAAATTAGCACATACTGTCCCAGACAGCAAACTGACATTGAATCAACGTGGAAACGACGTCTCTCATGACATTGAAACAACGTTGATTTTGCTCATCGAATCAACGTCAGACGCGGCATTCTTCAAAGCTAAATGAAAATCGAAAATTGGTTTGCTTTCATAACGTTGAAACAACGTTGATTTCAAGTTGATTTTCCGTTGGTTTTGAAAGAATGACGCGTCTGACGTTGGTTCAACGTTAATTCGATGAGCAAAACAATGTCAGATCAACGTTGTTTCGATGTCATGTTTTCACGTTGATTCAATGTCAGTTTTCTATCTGGGGTATGTTTATGAGTGCTAAAATCACCTCATTATCAGCCTTTGGGAAGACAGTTAGGCCCGGTGATCTTCTTTTACCGCAAACCGCGAGTATCGAGAGTGACAGGCTAAGCGCGAATGTCCAATGCTTTCGTTGTCGTGCTAAAAATACCATGTGCAATTTGCACAGTAGTAGGTTTCAACCTATTGCAATCTGATTGCCCAATAGCCACACTAGCAGATAGTAAATAGTGAAACACTGAGTGCATTTCAGGATAGGGATATTTTGATATACCAAAGCAAAAGTTGACAATGGTTTTCTGCACTAACCGTTATATATTTTATTTTTTGATGCTAAGGGGTTGTGACATGCGTGACATTTAGCTACGCTTCGACTAGCATCTCAGGTCAAGCGGTGATTCGGGTCACACTTTGCATTTAAATGCTCAGGATGGAGAAAAATGAAGTTCAGCAGAAACAACTGATCCTTAAAATATGTACACAGTTTAGAGCATGGCTGGTTACAAACAGAAAACATCAGAAAGCCCCCCCCAAAAAATGTCAATCAGTCAAAAATTAAACAGCCTGTTTTTCAAACGTAATATTTTTCATGTTTCCAATTAGTGTGAAGTGTTCTTGTCTTAAGAGGCAACTTCAAAGTAATGCTATTTCTTTTTGCCTCAAAGAAAAAACTATTTAGGGCAAGACCAGATTAGTTCCTTTTTGACAATCTAGAGTTTGCCTGACCAAGTACATATGATAAATAATAAACTATTTGTATCAAATATTTTCTCTGGTTGAATGCACTCCTCTGAAGAAGTTTTCCTCAAAACTCTCAACCCTTTGGCGATTAACAGGGGGAAAAAAAATAGCACAACATTTCCCTCAAACTATCCCAGTAAGCCTCTCGTTGTGCGCTCTTGAAATTTTCATGATGAGTATACACAATTCGCCGCTTGTTAAGATGTGGTATGGAGCGTAAATTAATTGACTATAAGGGTCTGGCTCTTCAGGGTTGGCCATTCTCTTGGCTAAGTAGAACGACGTCAATTAGTGAGTTTCTGTGGAAAGGCTGGTCGCTTAAAGTCTAGCAACATAGGCCGGTGTGATACAGTCGTAATGCCTCCGCTACCACCCAAAACGCTATTGGCAAGCCGGACGCACTCATTCGTGACCTATTAGGTCGTGGATTGATTATAAAACATGGCTGCTACTTTTCATCAGACGCCAGCCAGAGAGCAGAGGCCGTGACAGTCGGCAACCGGAGCCAGAGAGGAGACTGATCACCGGCGAGTGATGGGCTTCAGGCCAGAGACCTCTCTCTCTCTCTTCCGACAATCTCCTTTTCACCTGCACGACATCCATCCTTTTAATGGGAATCACCGACTGCCTTTTAGCCGCTCCCGCACAAACAACCACGACGCTTGCGAGGAGAAAGCACTCTCATGTACTGTATGTTTTGCTTCCAACTTTGGAAGAGCCGGACCGTCTTTGTCAAAACCGTCAGAAAAGATCCAAAAGATCAGACTGATTAAAATCTGGGAGGGTTTTAAAAAAGAAAAACAGTATTTGGAAACTAATAGCCTGAGGTTAATAAGCAGAGCTGGCCCTCTTCTTCGGCTGTGCGATGTTTTGATGTGTGATCCGATTATACGTTTGCCAAGCACTCCCCCAAGCATGTATCAGTGCATGAAAGCTCTCATCAAAGCCAAAGCACATGGACTTCTAATGACTGTGGTCATTTAAAATGAAACCACAGCCGGAGTCAAATTCCCACACCTTGACTATTACAATCCGACATTTCAAAATTACGTAGAAAGGACATTTGACTCATAATAATGGGTGCAAAAAAAGTCAACAACAACAAATTCATTCAAGACTTCACTTCAGTAATATGTTGCATTTCTCCAATTTTGGCTAAAATATGGACAAACCCAGCAACTGGATTTGTCCATATTTTACCCAAAATTGGGTTAAAACAACCCAGCATGAGTGAAACTAAACATCCAATAAGCTAAATAATGACATGATTTAATAATCACCATCCACAACTTCTTTCAATAATCAGTAAATAGATATTTGACTATTGGTTACCATTAACCAATGACTAGCACTGCCTAGTTAGCAAAAAGAAAAGCCCAGAAGGAAAGATCATTAAAGCAAAGTAGTTTGTTCGTACACACTACACACTACAAATGCTGGGTTGTTTAAACCCAACCTTTAGTTAAAAATGTAATTAAAAAAATGTAACCCAATGGCTGGGTTTGTCCATATTTGACCCAAAGTTGGGTTAAAACAACCCAGCATGTTTTACAGTGAATGGTCTGTAATTCATTCAGTCATTGAACATGCTATTTCGGTGTAAACTAAATATTTGCACCATAGTTTATTACACTCTTAAAAATGCTGGGTTGTTTTAACCCAATCTTGGGTCAAATATGGACAAACTCAAACATTGGGTTAAAAAATGTAATTTAAAAATGTAACCCAATGGCTGGGTTTGTCCATATTTGACCCAAAGTTGGGTTAAAACAACCCAGCATGTTTTATAGTGAATGGTCTGTCATACATTCAGTCATTGAACATGCTATTTCGGTGTAAACTACACTCTAAAAAATGCTGGGTCGTTTTAACCCAATTTTGGGTCAAATATGGACAAACCCGAAATGTTGGGTTAAAAATGTAATGTAAAAATTTAACCCAACAGCTGGGTTAGTCCATATTTGACCCAAAGTTGGGTTAAAACAACCCAGCATTTTTTAGAGTGTAAATATTTGCACCATAGTTTATTACTGTTTATTAAAGTTAAAGTTTATCAATTTAATTTAAAAAAATGTGTATTGCACTTATTACCATACACTCTAAAAAATGCTGGGTTGTTTTAACCCAATTTTGGGTAAAATATGGACAAACCCAGCCATTATATTAAAAATGTAATCTAAAAATGTAACCCAATGGCTGGGTTTGTCCATATTTTACCCAAAATTGGGTTAAAACAACCCAGCATTTTTAGAGTGTATCATTTAACATGCTACTTCACTCTAAAAAACGCTGGTTTGTTTTAACCCAATTTTGGGTAAAATATGGACAAACCCAGCCATTGTGTTAAAAATGTAATTTAAAAATGTAACCCAATGGCTGGGTTTGTCCATATTTTACCCAAAATTGGGTTAAAACAACCCAGCGTTTTTAGAGTGTAAATAGTTGCACCACAGTTTTACATTTTAATAATAAAGACAGTAATACATTTAAATGAATAATTGAATAGATTTTAAATAATGATCAAATATTGCACATCGGGGTATTTGTTCATCAATTAAGCATCATTAATTTTAATTACCAGAGGGGAGGCTTACAGCTATATACGGTAGACGATTATGTAGGCTACTAGTATAAATAAACCCCCAATTTGTTCTCTCAAATACAGCTGCTCGTCAAAATCCACTCAGTATTAGCGGCGCATATAGAAGTTAATCATGCCACGCACACAAATCCAAATATTTGGGAATGCGGCATCAATTATAGCAGCACTCGCAAACACCTGGACAAGCCTGAATACCTCCAGTGTGGCTTCGCTCCTCCATTTGGCTGCGACTCTGAGCTCTAGAGACCAGCTATTATGCCCTGGAATGGGGATCCGGTTAGAAGTAGCCCCTGTCCAAGACACGCTGTTTCCTTGGCAAGTATAGCGGAGCGTGTTGTAGGGCCGGAGCGGAGGGGGTGAGAGTGGACTGGATTGGCAGACTATGGCAGCTGTAATGGATTGAGCATCAAGAGTAAATGGTGCCGTAGCGAATGCTGCCTCTCATTAAGCCCCGTGTTTGCTTACAGGAAGTAATGAGAGGAGACATATATTGTCACAGCCTTAGAAAAGCCATGCATTGGTTAATTACATTAATTGTAGTTTGCTGCCTACTCCCACATCCTCTCTATTTCCCTCCCTCCTGTATACAGCCTCTTCACAAGCCCATCTTCTACTTCTGTTTTATAGGCATTGATGGTTTTATGAAGAACTTTTTGCCAAGTCACCTTCATTTATACAGCGCTTTAACAGTTTAGATTGTTTCAACGCAGCTTTAGTGATAATAATTAAAGTAACAGAGATTGTTTTGGCTTTACAGCAGATCTAGAATAAAGATATTGTCCAGCTAAAGACAGTTTTGATTTATTCACTTGCATTGCAAAGATCGTTAGTTATTAACTTAGGGGCCGCCTACACGCTTAAACTTGGGTAACACTATGTTTTACCTAAAATTATTGATCACAGGGGGACTTTAAGGCTTGTTCACATGTGCACAACAACTATAATAATGACTATATCAGTGTCCACAATAACGTTATGTTCTTATTTCTTATTATTTAAAGCGAACGCTGCAGTTTTGTCATCGCAAATGCTCAATCTCTCTAAAGTCATACAAGTTATCAATAAAAAAGGATTTATTAATGAATTAATAATAGTTATAGTCACCGTCCTTGGTGTAAAATAGTTACAGTCCTTTATATGATTCTTTTTTTTTTTTTTTTTTTTAGAACGATTATTTTTAAAAGCTTCCTCACTTTAGACTCTTCTATTCTGTCCACATCTCGTTCACTCTATTATTTTCTCCATATCTGTCCGTCTCTCTGCGGGCTTTTCACCCTGCCAGCTGCGCAATTACCCAGTCGCTCGTCTCACGGGTGACTGGCAGGCGAGGAAGCCCTGACGCTGGCCAATGATCACCAGTGGAGGGTGGGCAGAGCGGGGACGAGATGGGCGCCTATGGCAAAGGCATGAGGAGGTGGTCAGCCATCTGACAGCTGTCCGCGAGCTCCTCGGGGCCCTCACCGGGGGCAGGGGCCTCTTCTTTACTGGTGCCAGGCAAGGGTCAGAGTCTGCTTGGTTGGCTTTATCAGTTAACTCATGCTGGCAGACGCCGTAACTACACCAGATCACATGTTGCTCAGAAGAAGGAGGTCTAGAGAATGTCTAAATGTTGGATGTATAAGATGTATATGTCAACACAATCACACGGCAATATCGTACATATTATACAAGGTGGCTAATTCATACAAATTCCTAATTTTTTTTTTTGCTAAATTGTACATATTTTACAAGTTGCCCAATTCGTTAGGAACGAATTTGTACGAATGACCTACTCCTGACCCGAGAAGGTCCACACTGCAGAACATGAAATCCAGGGGGAGGAGTTGGATCCAGATCCCACCCATAATCATACCCATCTCTGCCCCTGATCCCAAACCCCACCCCTAATCCAACCCAGCTCCGCCCCCTGATCCCTAACCCCACCCCTAATCCAACCCATCACTGCCCACTGATCCTTAACCCCACCCCTAATCCAACCAATCTTTCCCCCTGATCCCTAACCCCACCCCTAATCCAACCAATCTTTTCCCCCTGATCCCTAACCCCACCCCTAATCTTACCAAATCTCCACCCCCTGATCCCTAACCCCACCCCTAATCCTACACATCTCCGCCCCCTGATCCCTAACCCCACCCCTAATCCTACCCATCTCCACCCCCTGATCCCTAACCCCACCCCTAATCCTACCCATCTCCACCCCCTGATCTCTAACCCCACCCCTAATCCTACCCATCTCCGCCCCCTGATCCCTAACCCCACCCCTAATCCTACCCATCTCCGCCCCCTGATCCCTAACCCCACCCCTAATCCTACCCATCTCCGCCCCCTGATCCCTAACCCCACCCCTAATCCTACCCATCTCCACCCCCTGATCTCTAACCCCACCCCTAATCCTACCCATCTCCGCCCCCTGATCCCTAACCCCACCCCTAATCCTACCCATCTCCGCCCCCTGATCCCTAACCCCACCCCTAATCCTACCCATCTCCGCCTTGATAATTGTAATAAAAAGTATTTTAGCTGTTAGTATTTTAGCTGAAATCACTCAGAAAAATATGAGAAAATAAGTAATAGTGCATGATATTAACCTTGCACTGAAACGGTTTTAAAAGTAGAAAAATTAGTTTATGCAAATAATCCAAATCCAAACATGCTGAAAGAGCTAAACTAAACCTCTTTGTTTTTGTTAACTAATAGGCAGGCTGATATACTGAAATTAAATCGATCCACAACATATTACAACTCACACTTGCACATTCAAGCAGACCAACTTGAACCAATTTAAGTGAAACCACAAACATTCACAACGACATTCTGTGAAACAACAACCTGTCCCTAAAACATGAATAATTCCAACACCTTCTACAGCAGAGAAGTCTTCAGTACACTCATTATATGTCATTATTTCAAGAGCTCTGGTTCACACTACAAAAAAATCATATCCTTCATGCATATTTTTTTCCTTGCTTTCCAGTTAAAATATATTAAAAAAATATCCTTAAAGTCCTTGAGTTGAGAAGCAACAATGCATGATATATTAAGCCATTTAGAGATTGTATCATAAATATAAGTGCATTTTGTCTCAATGGACCAGCAGGATGTTGTTTTCTTCACTGTTTTTAACTTAAACTTGCCTTAAAAATGCAATCGTATTAAAGACAGAAAACTATGCAAATCAGTCCTAATATCGAATGCAGTGCTGCTTTTCAAATAACCGTATAATAATCTTTTTTTTTTTAGATGTTACCAGGAAATCAAGGCAAAAGGACCAATAAAAACTTTTTGCAGTTAGTCTGTTTTTTTTTGTTATGAATCAAAAATAATACATTTTCATGAATGTTTTAACATGTTTTTTTTGTTAACAAAAAAAAAGTAGCATTTAAATTTCACAAAGAAGACCAGCAACGGCAACACAAGGTTCACATTTACTATGGTGACAGTTCAGACTGTCCGATATCTGTGTGCCAAATTTCATAACTTTCTCCCAATCAGTTCTTCGGGCTGCCATAGACTCATAGAAGAATGATAAGAAGACAGATGACAGTGCTTGGTGCCTTATGAAAGAATATGACATGATGAAATATTGTACAAATTTGCAGGACATTTGAAATGACAAAAATGATCATACCTCAGCGATCTCAGCAGCGATATCTTAATTTAACATCAGACGAACCAGCAGATCACGGTTAGCACTATAGGCTCTTACTGTGCCCTTGACAGGGTGTTTACATCCCCTGCGCACTTTACTGTCAGCTTGCGTTGAAACATTTACCCGTGTGTCCCTAATCCTGATAACAGCGCACAGAAAAAAAGAAAGCAATTTAATTCGCTTTGAAACACACTCAGCCACTTCACACTAATCTCCAGCTGTTTGAATCCCAAAACACTCAAAACAAATGTGAAGCATGTCTAGGTTGACTAGAATAATGACTGAACGAAAATGCAAATTTTAGATTGACAAGCACAATGCTGGGGAATCGTTAAGACACTGTTAAGACACACGAAGTACAAAGTTTAGGACTTTGTTAATGCATTAAAATTTCAAAGCCTAAAGAGAATTGAACGCTCAAATCAGCGCGTCTTGAGTATTGATTTTAAAGAATGGGACGAACGTCTGAATTGCAGCGCTGAATGAGATTTCGTCGCGTTGTATGCCGTCCCGAAAGCGTCCAAATGAAAACTGCAGGCTTGATAAAGCATAAACTTATTCAGCGAAACAGGACCTTTTGTGGTGGAATAAATAAGCCTATTGTGTTGATCCTTTACAGCGGCTAAATCTGAGCTATTCAAAATGCACAGGCTGCATTGTGCATAAACAATCCAATCGGGAGCTACTGTCAACACAGAGGAGAGAGAGGGAAGGCGACACCTTATTTGACCACTTCATCATCAATCTCCATGTGCAAGTCTTTGCAATCTCTTCCACAATGCAGTTCATTTTCCACATGTCAGCTGCACAGCTGGAACATCTCATTGCGGATCCGTGTGTATCCCTGCCGAGGGGAGCGGCGAGCCGTGAGATTCCCATTAGGCCAAGTTTGGGTCACGGAGGCCTGAGATCTCTCACCTTTAGCTGATCAACTGACTGCGTCTGGAGCAGGGAGGGGGAAATAGCCTCGGACCAGACCGGCGCACGCGGCTTAAATGAGGAGCTCGGGGATGCGGGTCGACTTGTTTCCACACACTGGGGAAAAGAAGCCAAACAGGCAAAGAAATTCCCCGACAAACAGTGGAAATCCACTCTCCTGTGACCTCGAGAGATGACAGATGAGGCCAGGACAAAGACAAATTGCTGATGGAATGAAAAGCATTGGATCAACAGGGTTGTGCATCCATAAAAAAATCTGTTAAATTTACGGCAAAAAAATGTCTGTGGATACTAGAATTTTCCAGTAAAAAATACGGTAGCAACATTTGAGGTTTTACCGACTTTTAACCGTATATATTTTTACAGCAATAAACCGTATTTCATTATCTGATATAATGTTAATTTACTGACCTTTTGGGTTATTAATATCTGTTTTGTTCCATTGTAATACGCTGACAGCCAACCATCACAGCAGTGATGAGTCACATGATCAATCGAAGCTCTTCACAAGATAGTTGATATGTCATTCACACAAACATGGTATGTTGAAATTTAAAAAATGCAATAAACATTAATTTAACAACATTAAATGTAACATAAAACCCTAACACAGATAACTGATTAGATTTTTAAAAAAAGGGGGAAAAAAGCGGTTATTTAATTTTTTTTTTAATTAAATGAGAAGTACACGCAGGGAATTGTGGGAATTTCAATTTAATTTTTTTTCACTGTAAATTATAAAATAACTTGTTCTTTTGCACTTCCAAAAACTGTAAATTTAACAGTATTTTACAGTAAAATTACATTAAATGTACAATTATATATATATATATATATATCACAGTTATTTACCGTATATAGTAAGGAAACTTTCTGTTAACCAATTAACAGTTTTTCACTGTAGCATTTTTACCGTTAAAATCACAATATTTTTGTACAGTATAGATGGAAAAATGTAAACGTAGGCCACATTTACACATAGCCGGGTATTTAAAGAAACAAATATTCCCCCTTCCATTTTTAATATTAACATTGTGAACATCGTTTTCAAAAAAGTTGTAATTTACTGTATACATCAACCCTCATAAATACGGCGTGGAGAGCCATCATATCTCTGCCAAACTGGACATTAAGCATTTTTTGACGTTTGAGAACGTCAAAAATATCGGCACATAGAAAGCTGAAATTTTATTTAAATGAATTTGACTGGTTAGTATTGACAGGCTTCAGATTTTGGTAATTGATTATATATATATATATATATATACTATATACAGTAAACATGAACTTAAAACCCTTTGGAAGTGTTATCTATTCATAATAAATTTAACTATTAAAATGACTAAAATTAACACTGAAACAAATTTTAATTAAAGCAATAAAGAAACATTTTTTAAATAATAATAAAACAAATAAAAAAGCACATAACACAATTACTAAAACATAAACTGTATCTATAATTCACTAAACAGGAAGTGTAATTTACTAATTGCAATAAAAAGTTATTTTTCAACAGTATATCATTTTATGTAAACTTTCAACATCCAAAGTTTGTCCTGACTAACTATGCTTGTTGAATTTCTTTTATTTTCAATTCATTTTAATCAAACTCAAATTTCCATTTTAGTTTCTAACAACCATGGACAACAGCACAGTGATGTTACTGTTATAGGCTTTTCAAATGTGTGTGTGTTCAAACAAAACGTTTTTTGGTTGATGGTTAACAATGTCAGGGAAATGAATATATTGAATCAGGCGGGCGATGATTTAATGCATCTGGACTTGATTCAATAGTGAAAAGTTGCTGTTATTTTGAGCACTCCCCTCCTGAAGAAGTCACATGATTGACGGCCTCTCCAAAGCACTTCTCTCTTTTTGCCACACTTGTCATACAAATCAACAGCTAGTGAGCCCTAAAGAGTCCTTAGTTGATATTTATTTCCCATCAAACACCATCAGACACTACAAACATGTATTTTGACAGGCCCGGCTCATCTCTCACAAGACTTCTGGGGATACACAGAGAAAACCGGCAACCTCTGAAACCCAACGGGCAAACCCTGGAGGAACGGAAGAGCAGCAAAAATGTCCAGATATTATATTATACAAGTCCAAAAATCTCAGAGAAGTCATTATCACACCTCCATCTCAAGCAAGCACTCATGTCAGCCTCCTCTGACTACTAGCGCCACAGAGTAATGGGAAACATCATGTAGATTGGAGTCTTTAGCTTCCACGTCTCCAGGGCTGCTTGCTGAAATTGGAAAAAAACAGTGCAGATGGCAGGAGAGCAACACATCTCCTGCACTATAAACGAGCGCACCCCAAACATCTGGACAATTGTGCATTTGTCATTTTCATGACCTTTTCCATGAGATGACAAATCTAAAACATGGCGTGGCGTGCATGGGTGAATCTCACCAACACTAATATGCCGCTCATATTTCACAGCAAAGTAAAGAGCCTAAGCATCATATTAAGGAGATTTGTGCCATTGTGACATTTATTGCATGATAGATTTAAAAAATGCATTCAATTACCATAATGCAGTCAATACCGTGTTTACGGTCATAAGATCTCATTTTTTAAAGAAATTCAAATGTTTATTCGGCCGGGATGCATTAAAAGGATCAAATAAGTAAATAAACAATCATGGTTTCCACAAAAATACCAATGTTTTCAACATTAATAATAATCAGCATGATTTCTGAAAGATCAGTGATGTAATGATGCTGAAAATTCAGCTTTAATCACAGGACTGCATTACATTTTAAGTAGGGCTGTGCAAAGATTAATTGCGATTAATCGCATCCAAAATAAAAGTTTGTGTTTACATAATATGTGTGTGTGCTATGTATAATTATTTTGCATATATAAATACATATGTCTGCATGAACATATTTAAGAATTATTTGCAGGTAAATACTGTATATATATATATATATATATATATATATATATATATATATAAAGAGTTCAGATGCAAAAGCCTCTAAATGCCATTTGAAATTTTCTTCTTTAATGATGATTTTTATCAAACTTGTATATTTAAGTTCAGTAATTTCACTTAAATAACAATTAATAGGTAATTATCATTGCCATTTAAGTGAAATCACTGAACTTAAATATACAAGCTTGATAAAAATGATCATTCTAGAAGAAAATTTCAAATGGCACTTAGAGGCTTTTGCATCTGAACTCTTCATATATATATATGTTATATCTTGGTTCATGTATTATGTATATATATATACACACACATAATCTATGTTATATATATATATATATATATATATATATTTACCTGCAAATAATTCTTAAATATGTTCATGCATACATATGTATATATTTAGGAAAATGTGTTATTCATATATCAAATATTTATATATAAATATATCTGATATATGAATAACACATTTATAACACATTTTCCTAAATACATACATGCACGTGTGTGTTTTTACATGTACAAAATAATTCTACACAGCACACACAAATATATTATGTAAACACAAGCTTTTATTTTGAATGCGATTAATCGCAATTAATCTTTGCACAGCTCTAATTTTAAGATACATCCACGTAGAAAAAAACATGTTTCACAATATTACTTTACATTTTGTAGCATATAAACGACCGACCCCAATGATTAAAGTGTGTGTTAACAGATACACATGTTCTGTTTGTAAGTGAAATGTGACTTAGACATGTTTGTGAGATTTTGGTTTTGTTTGTAATCCTCTACCGACTAACTGACCTCTAAATCCGTTCACATGAAGCCTGGATATTTTGTCAGAATGAAAAGCACTTCATTGAATGCCATCACCCTTATTCTCCGCCGATGATTGACGTGCCCATTACAATATTGGCTAATGAAATCTAGTCAGAGGTTTGCCCCAGGCGCAAAATATGTCACCTGGTGACGTATTAGAGAGCTCATTGAAAGTGTAGAAAGAGCAAGACCCATCATCAAGAGACAAACAACATTTACTTATTTAGTTTTCATCGAATTGTTCATGCATAAAGTGCAAACAGCCTGTTTGATGGGGTTGCGGATGCAACTGAATGAAGATGACACAGTTGTGTACACATCTGCATCTTAACTGACATACAAATCAAATGCTTTGACAACTAGATGCATAATGCACTCATGGACTTTTATTTCATCAATGCATGCATAAAAGCATATTTTTTAATCACGCTCATTTTAAATGGTCCTGTGGTGTGAGAAATGAATTTTGGAAATTTTCCATGCAGGTTTTCATTTACTGTAAAATGAGCAGCATGCATTATAATTACAAAAGAACTAGCAAAATGCTGTTTAAAGAAGTCAAACAGCAGGATGGCGACGTCAACTATTTAATAACAGCAGCACCGAGGCAAAAGAAATTACGTCGAGAGAGAAAAGCAGGGTGGCATAATAAAATAAAACAGAAAACACAACGAATAGCCGACACATCTTTCTGTCGACAACAAACAAGTGCACTTCGATACATTATGCATAACGTATAATTGATGGTCGTTTTTCAGTTTTGACTGGGGCGTTTGAATACAAATGAATGTGATTTCTATGTGCGTCTTGCTCTAGATACACACACTATCTATTTGTCTAAATAACACACACAGACGCCTTTTTATCCTTGCTGACTTTCTCAGCGGGCTATGACTGCGCAAACAATCCCATAAATTAAAGCGGAGCTGATAAATATCTTTAAAGCAAATTTATGAGCAAAACCACCCATTGAAAAACACCCCCAACAAACAGAAAATATGGGGCAAATTTCAGCATATTCTACACTGCTATGTCCTGAATACACAATGAGTCCTCTCTCTATTATACCCAGAAGAACTAAAACCTCGTCCACACAGAATAACAATGGCACGCTGTCCAGTTGCTTTGTGTTTGTAAACTTTAGCACCATGATACTGAATTATTGTCATTTATGGTATTGCATATGCACAGCAACTATACTTGCATTCATTCATAGTGCAGATCCTGCAGTCTTGAGGCCTCGGCATGGCCGTATTTGTGAGTAACACTGTGAAATATGGCAGCTGAATTGAAATATAGGATGGGGGAGTGAGACACTGTTAAACACACGGTCCCTGCTGTGTAGATTATGGCGAGAGGAGAAATCTAGCATTACCGGGAGGCCGTCCCACCTGACCTGCAACGCCAGTGAAGAAGAACAAACTGGATGTCTTATTGACCCGTGTGCCCACCAAACACATAAAGACAGGCCGGCAATACATTTACAAGCAGCACACAGTCTCACGGAGATCCGTCACAGCAGAGCATCCGCACGGGCTGCTCTTACAGTGTGCATGAGGTCGAATATGGCAGTCGGGACTACTATTAGATTAATGCGAAATAAACAATAAAATAAAAAAAGTCATTTGCATTAAATGTATGTAAAACACATTTAATTAAAATCATTCCTTTGCAAACATATTTATCTTAAAGGGGTGATATAATGCCCTTTTCACAAGAAGTGTGAAGTTTTAGCTTAAAATAGGCCTACCCCACAGATATTTTTATATAGCATCTTAAAGGGATAGGTCACTTTGAAATTAATTTTTGATATGTTTTATCTTACCTCAAGGGCATCCCAGATGTAGGTGTCTTTGTTTCCACAGTATTTTCAATTTTGACATTTTTCAGTCAAACCGTTGTTGTCTAGGCTGAGGGGGTCCACCAAAAAGCATGTAGAGAAGTCAAAATCAAACATGATTTAATGACTCGTAAATGTAAGTACACATTGATGGCCTAAGACACGAAACGAGCGGTTTGAGTGAGAAAACGAACAGTATTTATATCGTTTTTACCTCGTTTAATCCAAGTGATCTGAATCAGTTGTTCAATGTCCAACTGAACCGAACTGAATCAGTTCAATGTTACGCCGGAAGTGATCGCTTGCGCGTGACGTCACTCAATATTTACACGGAGATTTCGGAAGTTTTACCTTTTACTGAACATATTTAGATATACCGAAATCATCTTTCATTGCGGTTTCCCGTCTATCTAAATATGTTTAGTGAAAGGTAAAACTTCCGAAATCTCTGTATAAACAAAGAGTGACGTTGGCGCGCAAGCGATCACTTCCAGACCGAAGCGCCCGTGCCGTCAGATCATTTTGTCATGGCTATGATTACAAGAGGTAAACGCTATAAATACTGTTGGTTTTCTCACACAAACCGCTCGTTTCGTGTCTTAGGCCATCAATGTGTACTTGCATCATTAAATCATGTTTAATTTGGACTTCTCCGTGCATGCTCTTTGAGGTGAACCGATTGAGGACCCCCTTCACCTCCAGTGTATGACTGACAGACAACAACGGTTTGACCCAAATTGAAAATGCTGTGGAAACAAAGACACCTACATCTTGGATCCCTTTGAGTTAAGCTAAAACATATCAAAAATTCATTTCAAAGTGAACTATCCCTTTAAAGTTGTCACTTTTTGAGGGTTAGCAAAAACGCACCGTTTTGTGTCTGGCCCTTTAAATGCAAATGAGCTGCTGCTCCTGACACGGTGGGCGGAGCGTCAAGAGTGTGTGCGTCAAGAGTGTGTGCGTTAGCAGCTCCGATTACCTCACGCAGACGCATGCTAATATCAGAAACGGTTCTGCCTTTTATGTTTAAACCGGAGTCAGACAAAGATGGAGAGACCAAACAGGACATCTCTGAATGGTTAGTTGATGAATTTATGTTTCTGATGTGGAGTTAACTATCTCCAATTAGCATATTCTGTCAGGATAATCTTGTATAGAGAGCTTAAAGGATTAGTTCACTTTTGAAAAAACTTTTGCTGATAATTTACTCACCCCCATGTCATCCAAGATGTCCATGTCTTTCTTTCCTCAGTCGAAAAGAAATTTAGGTTTTTGATGAAAACATTCCAGGATTTTTCTCCATATAATGGACTTCAATGGGAACCGGATGGTTCAAGGTCCAAAAGACAGTTAATAACTGTTTCAGATGCAGCTTCAAATGTCTTTAAACGATATCAGACGATGAATAAGGGTCTTATCATGTGAAACGATCGGTTATTTCAAAGCTTATTCCAAAAATGTAACTTTTCTAAGGACAAATGCTAGCCTTTCTCCATTCTGTGAGGCGCGTTTGTAACGTCACGTAATACGTAATTACGTTCAAAAGGTCACGGGCGACGTAGCCGGAAGTACAGAATCAAAATCGTCCGACATCGTTGTTTTTCCTTTTAATTCCTTTTTTGTAAACGGCGTTTGAGTTAGTTTTCACGTTCAACCTATGCGTTCAACTTGTAAACACTCTAACTCTGTACTTCTGGCTACGTCGCCCGTGACCTTTTGAACGTAATTACGTATTACGTGACGTTGCAAACGCGCCTCACAGAATAGAGAAGGGCTAGCATTTGTCCTTAGAAAAGTTACATTTTTGGAATAAGCTTTGAAATAACCGATCGTTTCGCATGATAAGACCCTTATTCATCGTCTGGTGTCGTTTAAAGACATTTGAAGCTGCATCTGAAACTGTTATTAACACTATCTTTTGGACCTGAACCATCCGGTTCCCATTGAAGTCCATTATATGGAGAAAAATCCTGGAATGTTTTCATCAAAAACCTAAATTTCTTTTTGACTGAGGAAAGAAAGACATGGACATCTTGGATGACATGGGGGTGAGTAAATTATCAGCAAAAGTTTTTTCAAAAGTAAACTAATCCTTTAAGTCCCGCCCCTAAGCTTCCGGAAATAATATGTGTGGTAGTCAATGGCGAGAGAAAACTTATCTTTTTATTCCGTCTGAACTGTGCCCTGAATTACACATAACTTATTACAAATACTTATTTTAAATAAGTATAATTTGATTAATTATTACTCGATTCTAATTTGTTAAATTGAATTAATAGTATTGCTTGTAATCTGTTGCCACAATTTTATTGATTTGATAAAGTGTATTAATTTTTACTGTGCACGTTCAAGCGTTGTATGACTGGAATTATTGATAGACTGACACAGAGGCAAAAAGCATGATACCGTATCGAGTTTCAGTGCAAACTGAATAATGCTTTCTGGTAGGCATCATGCATTTCATTCCCTTTTCATTTCTTGCAAATGAAAGCACAACGCGACCCGGCGCAAGCCGCTAACATGATTTCTTAACAGCACATCGCTCACGATATCAGGCTCTGGCAGAATTCAAATCTGCTGCTCTGGAGGGGCCATTCGAGCGCACAGAGGGTGGCCTAATGATGCCTGTGTGGCTTTAATGCTGTTTATGAAGGTAATAATAGTACCGTACAGGATCTAATGACAGTGGTCAAAGTAATAGCAGCCCGGCGCACTCGGCTCGGAGGAGCTACTCTGTGCGGAGATTACTCTGTCATTGTAGCAGCAGGTCGCGTGGCTCTCAATGTTCAGGACTGTGATTTGGAGAGCTGAAGTGTGTGGCGTGGTTTGTGTGTCCCTGTGTGTGTGAACTTCATGCTGAGACGGACTGGTGCATCATGGGATGCGTTGGCGTGTCTGTGTTTGGGATTCTGCAGAGCCTGTTCGCTTTCAGAGACTTGCTTTGTGTGAAGGGGAAAGGAAGATCCTGACACGTTATATGATTTCACAAACAGTTTTTTGGCCAATCAGTTTTCTTAAAGAACATGTCCTGTTTCTGGAAGTTACACGACAAATTTCTGAAATATTTTGGTATGCTGATGACCAAAAATGATTGTTTAAGTTTTCAAACTTTGTTTCAAATGGCTGGAAAAGAAGGCAAGCTAGTTTGTTCAATTAGATTTTTTTTTTGTTCTGTAGGATTATGGGTTCATATGGTTGCTTATTTGAATAAATACATATGCACATTACTTTTAATTACTTGTTTTGCTTGATTTTATCAATCAGGAATTGATTTACATTCCAGAATCAGTGATTTGTGACATAATCTGAAAAGAAAAAAACAGTTTTTGGAATAATACACGGCAAAAAGAACATTAGAAGGGTCACTTTCACGCTGACTTTTGGATGTAAAAACTGAAAGCATGGAAAATAAAAATGTTTTTGGAGCTCAATTGCAAATAATAAAGATTGCTCAGAAAGGTTTCCCTTCCTTTGGGACCCAATAAAAGCACCTTCCTGAAAGCAATCTCCTCAAGAAAAACAGGGCATTGTTGTGCAAAACAAAGTAATTTGTTACCACTTGAATAGAGCGATATTTCTCGACATATCAACAGCTATCTGATGGAATTGCTCTGAATAGGCTCTTCCAAAAATAATTAATTTCGTCCCTTTGTCGGTAGGACCTTTTTATCTGTCCCTCAACACAAACAAGCATGCAAATTCCGTCAAAACGGCAGATAGGGTGGTTTGTCGCAAAGCTCGTGGAAAGGTTTTTACAAAAGGTGATAACAAACGCTGCCATCTATGACAGCAAAAAGAGTGGCGACAGCACCAACTTGACATTCACAGCGGCGCTCGTCTCACATTAATTACAGTACATGCATGAAGTAATGGGCCAAGTAGTGGGTGAAAAGGAGAAAAGAATCTTAAAGTGGACCTCATAGAGTAAAGGACAATTACAGGGCACGTGAAAACCTCCGTGTCACCTCTTTTCATTCTTCTTAATTACCGGGCAAACATTCCTTCTCCTCTGCTTCATTAGGTCCTTTCTTGAGTAGTTAGTGATGTCAAGGAGAAGATGGAGGGATAGAGCGGCTTTGAAAATATCATAAATTATCTCCAGTGTATAGTGTATCGCAAGCATACAGAGAGACTGGAAAGAGCAAGAATGGAGACAGGAGAGAAAGGGAATTTCTACAAATAACGAAAAAAAACAACTGTGATTTGATCTCATTCTCTGATTTTACTGTAAAATCAATTGGCATTGCAGTGATCTAGAGACCAGGGGAAAGATATTGACAATAGCTTTAAAAGTAGAGCTTGCCATTGACCAATCCAAGATCATGGGTTCTATTCACAGGGAAAATATGGACTGATATATTACATATCTTACACAAAATGTAAGTCGGATGGATGGATGGATGGATGGAGGGACGGATGGATGGATGAATGGATGGACGGATGGATGGATGGATGGATGGACGGATGGGGTGGACGGATGGCTGGATGGACGGACGGACGGACGGATGGATGGACGGACGGACGGACGGGGTGGATGGATGGATGGATGGATGGATGGATGTGGTGGACGGATGGCTGGATGGACGGACGGACGGATGGATGGACGGACGGACGGACGGGGTGGATGGATGGATGGATGGATGGAGGGACGGACGGACGGACGGACGGACGGACGGACAGACAGGGTGGATGGACGGCTGGACGGATAGGGTGGATGGATGGACAGATGATGGACGGATGGATGGATGGACGGACGGACGGACGGACGGACGGACAGATGGACAGATGGATGGATGGATGGACGGTTGGATGGACAGACGGATGGCTGGACGGATGGGGTGGACGGATGGATGGACAGATGGGGTGGACGGATGGACAAATAGATGGATGGATGGATGGATGGATGGACGGATGGGGTGGATGGATGGATGGATGGACGGACAGACGGACGGACGGGGTGGATGGATGGATGGATGGATGGACGGATGGACGGACGGGGTGGATGAATGGACGGACGGACGGGGTGGATGGATGGATGGATGGATGGAGGGACGGACGGACGGATGGACAGACGGGGTGGATGGACGGCTGGACGGATAGGGTGGATGGATGGACAGATGATGGATGGATGGATGGATGGATGGACGGACGGACGGATGGACAGACGGATGGATGGACAGATGGGGTGGACGGATGGACAAATAGATGGATGGATGGACGGATGGGGTGGACGGATGGACAGATGGATGGATGGACGGATGGGATGGACGAACGGACGGATACTGATTCAATTTTTTTCCACTTGGAAATACATCACATGATTGATTGTAAAATGATTTGAGATTGTCCTCACATCGACTAGCTTGGCAAACAACAGTTTAATAAACTGCACAGGACTCAAACCTCCACTTAATATCCGTTTCGTTTGCCCACAGCTGTCCAAAAGTCCTTCAAGTTCTCCCAACTAAGCAACTATCTACCCATCTGGGCTTGTTCAGACGTCAATCAAAGCGGCGGAGCCTAGAAGCAGGAACATGCCAAAGCAGGAACTGATGGGGTCACAGGAGGGCTGAAGGAAGGGTCGGGCTTACAGGCGCCAATGTAAAAGACTTATCCTCACAAAGATTGGGGAAGAAGCATCAGGCAAAACTGGAACTAGAGCAAGATGCTGATTTTGTAACTCAGGAGAGGTTGAAATATGGGGGAAAAAAATGTCAGGGACAGGCAAAGCCAAGCAAGCTCTACTACACTGCTATTCAAACACTTATAACAAGATTAATGAAAAAAGAAAAACAGCTTTCATAATGCCAATTAAAATATAGGTAACAGGACACATTGTACCAAAGAAGTACTGATTCACAAGTGACAAGCAAACTGAATTAATTCTAATTACATACACACTGAACACTTTCTCCCAGTTTCACAGACAACAGTCTACACGTGTGTTTGAGCTGTGCTGATATATCTCCAGATGCGCATCCGTAATGTTTGCTTCAAAGGCACTTTTACGAAAGCTACTTAAAGACCTAATCCTGGCTTAATGATTAATCTAAGCCCTGTCTGTGAAACCAGGCCTTTAATTAGCAGCATTAAAAACACCGAAATGTCACAAAACACATCAAAACATGACCAGGTCATATCTAATTACATTTTAAGGACCATTAAAACCATTCCATTTATATTTTTCTGAGATTCACCCACACCTACTGTACATCGTTTCAATGTAAAAGCATATGGCCAGAATCAACAAAGCTTTAATGTGCTGTATATGTTATAGTCCACTAGCCTTTTACAAGATTCAGAGGCCAGAAACTATGCCTTCAGGGCCCATAAACCCCACATGCGCTGACAGCGGCCCCCCAATGCTGCTTTTCCACGCCTCTGCCTCGTCCATTACACACTGATTCGGTGTGTGTACACAGTCTGTGTGCCGCATGATAACCGTCACCCTGTCTTGTTACATTAATCTTCACTAGGTCAAGGTCAGACGAAAGCAACAAAACAGAAGCCACAGCCAATCAGCACGCTCGGAAATTTCGCGAGGGCCATAATTTAATTTACACTGGCCGGTCTCAACCGCGCTTTCGCAGGCACGCACCGACAAGCGCTCGGCACCGTATTACAATCTTGCATCTGAACACATTAACGAGCGAGTTAGATTGCCGAGCACAAACAATTAACAGAGCCTTAAAGATAACGTGGCGGGAAGCAAAAGCAACAGATTAGCGACGTCTACACTCACCTTTACTTCTGCACGGACGCCGCTTCTGTTCAGCAACCGCTGAGGAAATCTGTGCTTAAACTTTGAATGATGCTGAAATAATGCAAGTGGACATGTCTATGCATTCAGCGCTACGTTTATGCAGCCAGGTTATTTCATTTCTTATCATTTCATGCATGCTAATAGTTCTATTTCCCCAACTTGAAATCACGGTTAATAAAAACTACAGGTTCAAAAGATTGAAAGTCTCTTTTAATATCTCGTTCTCGGCTTTAAGAAAACACAACGCCTTGAATATTTTAGCAGAATATCATCACAACACCACAGGAAAGACTATATGATCCCTACTGGAAAATCCGGCTTCTTCGACCATCTTGAAACAGTAACAGATGTGCTTAAAGGAGATGTGCTTTTTTTTTTAATTTGCTGATAATTTACTCACCCCCATGTCATCCAAGATGTCCGTGTCTTTCTTTCTTCAGTTGAAAAGAAATTAAGGTTTTTGATGAAAGCATTCCAGAATTTTTCTCCATATAATGGACTTCAGTGGGAACCAAACGGTTCAAGGTCCAAAAGACACTTTCAGTGCAGCGTCAACGATTTCAGACGATAAATAAGGGTCTTATAAAGCGAAACGATCGCTCATTAAAAAAAAAAAACGTTTTATAA
Source organism: Pimephales promelas (assembly GCF_016745375.1). The sequence goes on from NW_024121432.1 coordinate 4,776,814, forward strand.
GCACAAATCGCCTTGCTCTGTTCTGTGATGCGCGTTCGTGACTTTCCTGTTCGAACTCGTTCATCAAAATTTACAAATCTTTTTGTTCTTGTCATTTGGTTCATTCAACGAACGAAATAACGAATTGACTCTGGAAAAGATTTGATCATTTTTTGAACAGGAGAGTCACGAACACGCATAACATAGCAAGGCGACCATTTGAGCTTATAAAACTTAAACTTTGTTATTTTTTTATTAAATGAGTGATCGTTTCGCTTGATAAGACCCTTATTCATTGTCATTTGAACAGTTTGCAGTTTGCACTGAAACTCTCATTTAGACCTTGAAGCGTTTGGTTCCCAATGAAGTCCATTATATGGAGAAAATCCTGGAATGTTTTCATCAAAAACCTTAATTTCTTTTCAACTGAAGAAAGAATGACATGCACATCTTGGGTGAGTAAATTATCAGCAGTTTTTTTTAAAAGTGAACTACTTCTTTAAGGTGGTCCAAAAAATACTTTCCCCAACTTCATCCATCACAAAGACTTTTTCACTTGAAGCGAAGATAAATCCAGTTTGTGTCGATGTTGATGATGTGTATAGTGAACTATTGGTTAACTAACAATAAAAGTATCTTGCTTTTAAGGACAATGTTGTTTACCGAGTTTTCAAGCACTGATGATTTCAGCATTGTAGCATACAATGTTTATGATACGCTCAAATAATAGTGTCATGCCGTGCTGTCGCTGCCTTAATAGCACAATACTTCCCAGTTCTGTGGCTCCCGTTTGTTCCGGAGTGAATATTCCATAGATCTGAGTGTGCCGATGTGGATACACAGCACCAGATGCAAGGCAGCACTAGATCACACGCTGCAAAATAAAACAAATCATTGTTTGTAATGATGTGTCCAAACCTGCAGCAGAGTCCCCACTGGGAGAGAGAGAGAGAGAGAGAGAGAGAGAGAGAGAGAGAGAGAGAGAGAGAGAGAGAGAGAGAGAGAGAGAGAGAGAGAGAGAGAGAGAGAGAGGGAGGGGATATTGGTTTTCATGAGCTCACATACACAGCACTGCAGCCCTGACCATCTATCATGCTGCAATGAGAGCAGTGTGTTCTCGACTGCTGTTCTCATTAGAGCTCCTGCCCGAGTGTCGCTGAAGTTACACACCAAAGCAAACAAGAGTTCCTTACTCCTTTAAATTAAAAAAAGTCCCACTTTTCATATCTTATTTATAATGGCCACATGCTTCAAAGTGTGTTCAGATCCATTCCGTTTGGCTGCAAACTAGGTCCCTTTTTAAAGAAAGTATTTTGAAAAAAAATTATTCTGTCATCATTTACTCATCTTTTCTTCTGCTGTGGAACACAAAACAAGATGTTCAGCAAATCTTTTTACAGCTCTTTCCAAAAAAAAACAAAAAAAAAGTACAGGCTTCACTATTTGGTCTGTTCTCGTACTTGTTGTGGAGATTTTTTTATGCAGTCATTTGTGAGAATAATCATCAAAATTGTGCTTTCGGCTCCATGGGAAAAATGACAGAATTTCAAATACACACACACACACACATATACATACAAAAGTAATTTTTGGACCACCTTAAAGGAGTAGTTCACTTTTTTTTTTTTAAATGTTGCTAATAATTTACTCTTTGATGATGGTCTTTAATGAAAACATTCCAGGATTTTCTCCATATAATGGACTTCAATGGGAACCAAACGGTTCAAGGTCTAAATGAGAGTTTCAGTTTTTTAAATCTTTTCCAGAGTCAATTCGTTCATTTCGTTCGTTGAATGAACCAAATGACAAGAACAAAAAGATTTGTTCATTTTGATGAACGAGTTCGAACAGGAAAGTCACGAGCGCGCATCACAGAACAGAGCAAGGCGATTTGTGCTTATAAAACTCAAACTTTGTTGTTTATTTATTAAATGAGCGATCGTTTCGCTTAAAAAGACCCTTATTCATCTATCCATCTATCCATCCGTCTATTCACCTATTCATGTATTCTATCCGTCAATAAGACCCGTCTTATTCATCGTCTGAAATCGTTGAAGCTGCACTGAAACTGTCTTTTGGACCTTGAACCGTTTGGTTCCCACTGAAGTCCATTATATGGTCCATTTTATATATATATATATATATATATATATATATGTGTGTGTGTGTTTTATTATTAAAGGACAAGGCTGAAAGAGTTAAAAAAAAGGTGGATAACAAAAACGTAAAATTGCTCATACAGTTTCCAACTTGACCTCCAGATATTTTCTGAAGGTTAAGCACGTCCTTCCTCAGATCACTTGTTGAAAAGAAAAAGCGTGCCTGCTCTGTCCCCTCTTCTGCCGTGTTGCTTAGAAAGTGCTGGAATCATCCCTCAGGCTAAAGCAGCACACGATAGTTCTGCTACACTTTAAACGGATACAGTTTAGTCCTGGCATATTTCTGCTGCGAAGGCGAGTCTGGCAGATTGCAAGAGATGTGACGTGAATACACAAAACAGCGCTTGGCAGCAGACGACAGGAATTACAGGTGTGTGTTATATGCCTGGTAATTACTCTTAGCACAGGGACTGTCTCTGGTAATGTCTTCTGATTCCTCTGGAAATGTGAGGGTAAACATGAGACGCTTAATGAGGCCTTGCTCAGATTAGATACCAACACAGGATGAGGAATCGGGATCATTTAAGCCGCAACACCTCGGGTTAGTCCCAAATCTAACCTTTCGGATGAAAACTTGACGGATTATTCTCATTAGCGAGCTGTCAGAAGAACAAGCTTTCCCGGACGAAATTGTGTAATTGACAAAAGCATTAGGCAAACGCTGTCTTGTCTATATTACTGTATTGCGCTACAATGAGTAAAAAGTTTGATGAAGTAGCATGTCGGGAATGTGTGAATTTTCAGCATCATTACTCCAGTCTTCAGAGTCACATGATCCTTCAGAAATCACTCTAATATGATGGTTTGCGGCTCAAGAAACATTTATGATTATTATTTGTGTTGTGCTGCTTCATAGTTTATTTTCAGGACTAACATTTATCACTTTTGTCACTTTGTGTCACTTTCGATAATTTTCATAAATCCTTGACAAATTTTTGAGATGGTCCTCACTGCAGAACATGAAATCCAGATCCAACTCATCCCACCTACATATACCTAAACCTGCCCATCTCCACCCCCTGATCCCTAACCCCACCCCTAATCCCAACAATCTCCACCCCTGATCCCTAACCCCACGGCTGATCCTATCAATCTCCACCCCAATCCCTAACCCCACCCCTAATCCTATCAATCTCCACCCCTGATCCCTAACCCCACCCCTAATCATATCAATCTCCGCCCCTTGATCCCTATCCCCACCCTAATCCCACCAATCTCCACCCCTGATCCCTAACCCCATCCCTAATCCTATCAATCTCCACCCCTGATCCCTAACCCCACCCCTAATCCTATCAATCTCCACACCTGATCCCTAACCCCACCCCTAATCCCACCCATCTCCACCCCTGATCCCTATCCCCACCCCTAATCCCACCAATCTCCACCCCTGATCCCTAACCCCATCCCTAATCCTATCAATCTCCACCCCTGATCCCTAACCCCACCCCTAATCCTATCAATCTCCACACCTGATCTCTAACCCCACCCCTAATCCCACCCATCTCCACCCCTGATCCCTAACCCCACCCCTAATCCTATCAATCTCCATCCCTGATCCCTAACCCCACCCCTAATCCTATCAATCTCCGCCCCTTGATCCCTAACCCCACCACTAATCCCACCAATCTCCACCCCTGATCCCTAACCCCACCCCTAATCCTACCCATCTCAACCCCTTAGATCAGGATCCAACTCCGCCCCCTGGATCTTGTGTACTGCAATGAAGTGCTACTGAATTTTTCGACAGACCACAAACTTTTGAATGGTAGTGTAAATCAAATAATGTGAAAAGCCATGGTGGTGCATTGGAAAATGTCAGCTGAATAATTTTTCCTGATTATCCTGCATAGACATGAGAATATTATTATGCTCTCAAATCACTTTCTTATCCGTTTGGAAGGATTCCTCCTTCCAGTCACAGTAATATGATCAAATCACACAAAGCTAAATAAATACATCCACAAAATCACACATAACAGACGATTACGCCTTCCATAAATCAGTAAAATGACTACATGACGGCTCATCTTAGACGTTCATCACACATCAAGTCTAAAGAACTTCGCTCCATTTGGAGACGGCAGCCCGGAGGCACTTCACACAAATCTCCTCGCGAGTGACTTCTATCATTCGTTAGGCACACATCTCCTCTTTATTGTTGATATAAATTTCAGCGCAGTGATGTACGGTACGCCTGACGCGCCGCATAAAAGTGTAAAAACCAATATTCTTCCAGGCCATTAACACTCAGTAGGCTTTGAGCCGTTACGCAACAAAGCTAGACACTTTTCAGAACAGGCGAGTTTGGGATGAATATAAATTTTAGCGACACGCCGGATGACGCATTGCATATTGCCTGTTCTCATCATTCCCGTGCATGTGAGATTAATGCAGTTCAAGCTTCAAATTATGTTTGCATTTCCATCGAGATCTCTCTGAGTTTACAGATGTCCGAAAGGAACCGTCACAAGTGCCATTTTGATTACATTTAATCAGTGTTATCGTCCTCTCAGCTGCAGCCACTGACGCACTCTGAACGTGAAGCATCGAAAGTAAATGAAGAGAAGGCCTGTCTGTGTGCTGGCGTGTGAGAGAGACAGATTCCCCCCTGCTGAGTCAGCTGTGGAGGCCACAGACAGATGAATGACAATCACAAATTAAAGGCAAGCCCAGATCAGATAAAGCAGAGCGCTGATGTGGTGCAGATCTCCAGATGTGGTGCAGATCTCCTGCTGGGGTCAGTATGTTCAACCAGACCCGAGGCTCGTTAGCAGCGTTCGTCGCCTTCAATTACATGTGTCATAAAACCAACAAGTCACACGAAAAAAAAGAGAATGAGAAAGCAATATGCGCAAAACAAACAAGAGTTGTGTTCCATTCAGTTCTTCGAAATTCTAGTTCAGTTCCTGATTAGTCAAATTCAATTGGATTGAAAAGAGCTCACCTACAGTAGCTGCTGTTTTTGTAGTTGCACATTTCAGTTGCAATTACTTATAAACGTTAACATTCGCAAAGAATATGGGGTACGGTATTGCCATAAATCAAATATTAGATGATTTTAATATATTAATAGTTAAACATCAGAGAAATGAAAAATACATTTCTGTAAACTAAAGCAGCCTTTTTGTTCTTGTTTTCCAGTAAAAATATTTATACATTGTGAGATGGATAGGTGGACGGATAGACAGACGGATGGACGAATAGATGGACGGATGGTCGGATAGATGGATGGACTGACAGATAGTTGGACAGATAGATGGGCGGATGGACGGATAGATGGGCTGATGGACGGATAGATGGATGGACTGACAGATAGTTGGACGCCGGATAGATGGATGGACGGATGGATGGATTGATGGGCGGATGGATGGATGGATAGATGGATGGACTGACAGATAGTTGGACGGATAGATGGATGGATGGATTGATGGGCGGATGGATGGATGGACAGATGGATGGATGGATGGATGGATGGATGGACAAATGGATGGACGGACGGACGGACGGATGGATGGATGGATGGACAGATGGACGGGTGGATGGACAAATGGATTGACGGATGGATGCATAAATGGACGGACGGACGGATGGATGGATCGATGGATAGACAAATGGATGGACGGATGGATGGACAGATGGATGGCCTGACGGATGGATTGCCAAATGGATGGACAGATGGATGGGCGGACGGGTGGATGGACGGATGGACAGATGGATGGATGGATGGATGGATGGATGAATGGATGGATGGGTGGATGGGTGGATGGATGGGTGGATGGATGGATGGATGAATGGATGGATGGATGGGTGGATGGGTGGATGGATGGATGGATGGATGGATGGATGGATGGATGAAAGGATGGATGGGTGGATGGATGGGTGGATGGGTGGATAGATGAATGAATGGACGAATGGAAGTCTTTAAAACAAGACATTACTGGACATTAAAACATTTATACTGTACATATAATAAAGACACTGTTTAAAAGAATAAATACAATAAAAAAACACTAAACTTTTTTTTATTCAGTTGCAAATGAGTTCGGTGTAATGTCTGTTGGTGATCCTTACAGTCATTTAATACTGAGAAGACAACGACAACGCGTGAGTTCTCTCTGTGTCCAGTTTATTCACAAGTTGGCTTAACAACAACAACCCAACACTTCCCGTATGTCTCTTCTTCGGCCCTCTATGATCCCCGCTAGAACACTGACACCTCTAGGTCAACACCTGTCATTACATCTCCCCCCTCAAAGATATTGCTCTTCTTAGTTAACATGAACTGTTATTATAAGCAATAAACACTTTCAGTATATTAACAATGTTTCTTATAAGACTAAACTGTCTTGTTAACTTCTAACCCCAATGAAGGCTAATGAACAGAACCATTTTTTTCACTTTTTTTTTCAAACAATAAAGTGCATTTCCTGAAACATACTATAAATCCACAACAAATCGACCATTTTTTTTTTTTTTTCAGGTCTATTCAATCAAGAGTCCATAATCACCAGTCCAGTTTGTCTGGGGCTTTGCTCACTCTCCCTGAGCGAGTGATGGTTACAGTCCCTTGTGTGGGTGTGGAAGTGTTTTGTGTCTCAGTACCATGCGTGTCCTCAGTTTTCCTGACCTCAGGGGCAACTTGGTCAGGGCTTTCACTGACAGTTGTGATCGGTTTGGGTGTGGATTGCAGGTGTCGTCGGTTCCTCCTGTAGCGCTGTCCCTGTGCTGTCTCCACGATATAGGACCTTGGAGTAGAGCTGGAACTGTGAACGACAGCAGGCATTGTCCACTGTTTTTGTCCATCCAACTTTGTTAGCACCGGGTCCCCTAGGCTCAGTGGGGGTAGAACCCTTACTCCATTCCTGCGGTTATAGTAATAAGCTTGCTTTTGCTTGGCTGCAGCGTCAGCCTGTCTGATCACCTCTTCATTCGGCCAGTTTGGTTTCAGATTGTCCTGCAAGGTGGGCAAGGTGGTCCTGATTTTCCTGCCCATCAGCAGTTCTGCTGGACTGACTCCTGTCGAAGAGGTGGGTGTGGCTCGGTATGCCATCAGGGCCAGGAGGGGGTCCTTCTGCCTCAGTATAGATTTCGCTACCTGAACGGCCCGCTCTGCCTGTCCGTTACTTTGAGGGTAGTGAGGGCTGGATGTAATGTGAACAAAATCATATTCCTCACTAAACTCCCTCATCTCTTCTGAAGATAGCTGGGGCCCATTGTCGCTCACCATTACTTCAGGGATGCCAAAACGTGCGAATGTGGCTTTCAGCTTAGCTACAACCTGGCTGGTGGTAGTTGTAGGCAGATTCAAAATCTCCAGATATCTAGAGTAATAATCTGATACTATTAAGTAGTTTTGCTTCTTAAACTCGCACAGATCTACCCCAACTTTCTGCCATGGCCTAGATGGGAGTTCGCTGGGCATTAACGGCTCCTTATTTTGTGTGTTTCTGTTCTCTCTACAAAACGCACACTCTTGTACAGTTTTTTCGATCTCACCAGACATTCCAGGCCACCATACGGATTGGTGAGCTCTTTCTCTGCACTTTACCAGGCCTTGATGTCCGTCATGGATTCTCTCCAGGATGGCCTTCCTTTTTTCTGTGGGAATGACAATGCGGTTGCCTCTAATGACCAAACCATCTATCTCAGATAGTTCTCCTCTCATTTGGTAGAAGTCTTTGACTACCTCAGGCACCTTTCCTATATAATCAGGCCACCCATTCCTGATGAAGCCTATGACTGTCTGGAGCTGTCTATCATATTCTGTGTACTGTCTAAGCTCCGCCATCCGGTGTGGTGTGGCCGGGACCTGGCTCATGACAGCCTCGATATGTGCGGCCACCTCCTCGTGACAGACCCCATCCCCCAAACATTGCTCTGGGCTTCTAGAGAGCGCATCTGCCACCGCTAATGTTTTGCCTGGTGCATGCTCAGCCGTAGCATTGAAACGCATTAGTCTCATCAATAGCCTCTGGCACCTAATTGGGACACAGTCTAAGTCTTTACTGTTCATGAGAGGCACCAACGGCTTGTGATCAGTAACCAGTCTAAAGCCGTCCAGTCCATATAGGTATTTGTCAAACCGTTCACAGGACCACACACTTGCTAAGCACTCCTTCTCTATTTGCGCGTATCTTTTCTCCGCGTCACTTAACCGTCTGGAGCAGTAGGCCACAGGCTTCCAGTGATCCCCGTGCTGCTGGAGTAGAACGCCGCCCAGCCCATAGCTGCTGGCATCTGCTGACACTATAGTGGGCTTGTTGGCATCGTAGAAGGTAAGTACTGGAGCTGTGGCTAATGCAGTCTTTAAGCTCCTGAACGCCTCACACTGTGCAGGTCCCCACATCCACTCTTTGTCTCCTTTCAGTAACTCGTACAGTGGGTGAGCCACTGTTGATAGCTCTGGAATGAACTTGGCTAAATAATTAACCATCCCCAAGAACCTTTTGAGTTCTGTGACGTTTTGTGGCTGTGGAAAGTTCCGTATTCCTGTGACTTTGTTGGGGTCGGCTCTGACGCCCGCCTCGTCGATTAAGTGACCCAGGAAACGAACCTGCCTCTGTCTGAACTTGCACTTTGCCTGGTTCAACTTGAGCCCTGCTGCTTCAATGACCCTCAACACCTCAGCCAGGCGTCGGTCATGTTGCTCCTCTGTCTCTGCGTGAATTAAAATGTCATCCATAAAGATCTCAGTCCCTTCTAAGCCGGCCAGAGTCTCCGCCATTTTCCTCTGGAAAATTTCAGGAGCACTTGTTATCCCGAAAGGGAGACGGCGGAAGGCGTATCTCCCAAATGGAGTGATGAAAGTGGTGAGCAACCTGCTCTCCTCATGCAGGGGGATCTGATAAAATCCACTTGCTGCATCCAGCGAGGTGAATACTTTTGACCCGGCGAGCTTTGGCATTATTTCCTCCACCGTTGGCAGAACATACTTCTCCCGTTTCACTGCTTTGTTCAGTTTCCTGAGGTCTGCACAAAGGCGGACTTCCCTTTTGTTGGGTTTGAGTACCGGCACCATCGCGGCACACCATTCTGTTGGCTGTGTTACCTTTTCGATTATGCCCTCCTCCTCCATGCGATGCAGTTCCTTTTTTACCAGCGGTACCAGTGGCAGGGGTATCCGCCTGGCTGTCGGCACTGCGTATGGTTGGACATCATCGAGCAGGGCTATTCTGACTGGCTCAGTTTTCAATAACCCGCTAGATCCAAACACGCTACTGACCTCATTCATCCTCTTGACTAGACCCATTTCCACTGCTTCCTCACGGCCCAGTAAGCAGCTTTTTCCTTCAGTCACATACACTTTCAGAGGGTACTTCCTCCCTTTATAGCTTGTGAAACTCTGGAACATGCCCATGCAACTGAGATCGCCCCCTGGGCTAACAAAACGAGTGACAGGTGGCACGAGCTTTATTTTAGGACTCATCTTTTTGAATGTCCCCTCATCAATAATGGTAGCGTCCGCTCCTGTGTCAATTTTAAAGGTTACACCCACATTGTTTACAGGTAAGCAAACAGTCCATGTATTCTCATTATCCTCCCTGTCAACTGCTCCTAGGAAGTATGTAAGTCCAGGTTGTTCGCTTGTGACTTCTCTCACTGCTTTAGAACGACATTTACGTTCCCAATGTCCTTCCTTGTGACATTTATTACACTTGCTTTTCAACGCAGGACAATTTCTTTCATTAGAGTGTTGTGGCTTACCGCACCTCCCACACTCATCCTTTGTGTTGGTTGCCTGGCTGCTATTCCCACGTCGCTGACTCTTTTTCTTATATTGCCAATCCTTCCCTTTGACCGCATTAACGTTGGCCAGCTGAGCTTCCGGTCGACTGGTCTGAAGATTAACCTGACGCGTTATCGCCTCTGTCTGGCGCACCCGTTCAATCACGTGCGTCAACGTTAGATCTGCTTTGAGCTGAAACTGGCGGGAAAGTTCTTTGTCTGCTATTCCTACCACAAGACGATCCCTTATATGTTCATCCCTTGTAGTCCCGAACTGGCAGTGCTCTGCTAACTCATATAATGTCCTGATGTACATCTCCGCCGTTTCCCCGGATTGCTGGCTCCGTTGATAGAAACATGCACGCTCGTGTATGATGTTGCGTCGTGGAATAAAGTAGTCGTCAAACTTTTTCATGACCACTTCAAAGTCTTTCTTTTCATCTTCCTCGTCAAACTCGAATGAACTGAATATCTTTTCAGCTTCACTGCCCATTGCGTAGATCAGCGAACTTACTTGAATCTCGCCGTCATCTTTGTTTAGCTTCGTGGCCAACCGATAGCGGCGAAATCGCTGTTTCCACTCCGGCCATTCGGTTGGGCTCTCAAACTTAAACTCGCTCGGCGGGCTAAACTTCGCCATGTCTTCTTACTGACACACAGGCTATTCTGACACCATGTAATGTCTGTTGGTGATCCTTACAGTCATTTAATACTGAGAAGACAACGACAACGCGTGAGTTCTCTCTGTGTCCAGTTTATTCACAAGTTGGCTTAACAACAACAACCCAACACTTCCCGTATGTCTCTTCTTCGGCCCTCTATGATCCCCGCTAGAACACTGACACCTCTAGGTCAACACCTGTCATTACATTCGGAAAACTAAATTAATTAAAGCTGTATTCCCTGAAACTATTACTTCTCTGCCTCAATAAACTCCTAATTACTGCTTATTAATTATAGTTGTTAAGTTTAGGTATTGGGTGGATTAAGGCATGTAGAATATGGTAATGCAGAATAAGGCATTAATATGTGCTTTATAGCAAACAATATCTTCATAATATGCATGATAATAAGCAACAGCAAGAAATTAAATTGTGTTAGCAGGTCAAATTCATCATATACAAACATGGACCATGCAAATAAAACTATCCAATGTAAAATTCTCAAGCCTATTGTCTGAAAATTGCTGTTTTAACTGACCTTCCTTCATTTCAATTCAACATCATGTGCAGCAATTCAATTAAAATTCCTAATTTTAAAATCCCAAGACAATTCTCAAAAACGTTTCATCCTCCATCGCCGCAGAACTCCATCAGACCTGCTCCATTTTTCAGGTGGTTTTAGGCCGACACATGATGGCCCGATTTAAACGCCTGCTCTGGTGTAATTAACAGCTGTGTTGTCCACTGATCAATAAAAGCTGTTCATTAAAAGTCCCTTTGCTGTCTCCGGATCCCTGGCAAATTTCAATGCTCTGAAAAGGTTCCTGCAAGAATGAACATTGCTAGGAATGAAATTCACAGCCACAGCTGGGCAAGACAAACCAGTTTGAAAGGAAATCGGCTGGGAAATACTTTGCAGCAACAGTGTTTTCCAGCCCTCGTAAACACTGCAAAGTAATCATGAAAACTAACTTACTTTCACCTTGAGGTTTTCCCAAATCGGACACGGGTGCCCGTATTTCTCTCCAAACCCTGGTAAATAAATCCCGCAAAAATGTTGGTTTACTCAGTATTGTCTCATGCGGCCCTTTGAAACCTCTTGAAATATAGACCATGGCCATCAATATCACAAAAAGTGAGAGAAAACAAAAGGCTGTGAATGTGTTAGAAAATCAATACTCTAGAGCAGAGCGGCTTCTATACAGACAGATCTTACAATATGACAGATTCAATGAAAAATAGGATGAATATGATCCTAGAATCATACATTTTACTTTGCAGTTGCACTAAAAGTGCATACTTCACTGAGAACGGGAAAGCATTTTTGAGTACGCTAGTATTGGGTAGTATAAAACTGTTTCTAATGTATATTCAAGCCCTTTTATTTGTTATAGCTAGAAACCATCACAGACTAGCCATCTTCTGTAGTGCAAAGCATTGTGGGTAATTGCTCAAAGTAACCCCAAAAGCTTGCATGGATTTATACCTAAAAAATCTCCTAGTCTGGGCACCTTCAACACACTCCGATTTGGGTCAGACTAATCCTAATCCCACATACTGTAAGAACAGATAACCGAGTCATGGGTAATGCCAACTGGGATTCAGTCAAAAAAAAAAAAGCGGGTACTTCCACCAATAGTTATAGGAACTATGAAAACATTCATCCAGTGTGAAAGCCCCTTATACACCTTTAACCACAGTGATAAAACATATATACAGTGTCTTAATGGTGTTTTTTTGCTTCTTCTTCACTAATATTTCTCACTTACAACATGAGATTTGTCCACTTGTAATCTTTATATGAGGGAAGGGAAGGGAAGGAAAGGAAAGGTAAACATTAGTAAGGACCTTATTGTCTTATTGTAAAATGTTGGTGGATGGATGGATGGATGGATGGATGGACGGACGGACAGATGGATGGATAGGTGGACGGATGGACAGACGGATGGATGGACGGACAAATGGATGGACGGACATACGATGGATTGACGATGGACGAATGGATGGATGGATTGGTGGGTGGATAGATGGACAAATGAATGGATGGATGGATGGATGAATGGATAGGTGGATGGATGGATGGACACACAGATGGATGGATAGTGGATGGACAAATGGTTGGACAGATGGATGGACGGACAGATAGATGGACAGACGGATGGATGGACGGATTGGTTGGTGAATGGATGAATGGATGGATGTATGGATGGATGGACGGACGAATGGATAGGTGGATGGATGGATGGACAAATGGTTGGACAGATGGATGGACGGACAGATGGATGGACGAATGGATGGATGGATTGGTGGGTGAATGGATGGATGGATGGATGGATGGATGGACAGACGAATGGATAGGTGGATGGATGGATGGATGGATGGACAAATGGTTGGACATATGGATGGACGGACGGACGGACGGACGGATGGATGGACAAATGGTTGGACAGATGGATGGACGGACAGATAGATGGACAGACGGATGGATGGACGGATTGGTGGGTGAATGGATGAATGGATGGATGGATGGATGGATGGATGGATGGATGGATGGACGGACGAATGGATAGGTGGATGGATGGATGGACAAATGGTTGGACAGATGGATGGACGGACAGATGGATGGACGAATGGATGGATGGATTGGTGGGTGAATGGATGGATGGATGGACAGACGAATGGATAGGTGGATGGATGGACAAATGGTTGGACATATGGATGGACGGACGGACGGACGGACGGACGGATGGACAAATGGTTGGACAGATGGATTGACGGACAGACGGACGGATGGACGAATGGATGGATGGATGAATAGGTGGATGGATGGATGGATGGATGGGTGGACAAATGGTTGGACAGATGGATGGACGGACAGATGGCTGAATGGACAGACAAATGGATGGATGGATGGACCTTAAACTGCACAACTTCCTGTATACCGCATACAGTGAAAGTTGCTTTCAGGACTATAAATGCAATCACATAACCCACACGGACTGACAACACTGTTCAATGACAAACTGTGTAGAGTCCTGGTTTGTAAAATATGCGTGTGCAACATCATAAGCTCCATGAGGAAAATGAAGTATATAAACAGTGCAACAATTCTGCCCTCCCTCTCGGAGTCAAACTCGTGCGCATGTCCTCGAGTTAGAGGGCGTGCGAAACAAAGGATTCAGGGTGGAAAAGAGTGACAAGACTTCTGCTGCGCACCACCACTGACATCAAGCCAAGGCTATCTATCTATAGAGATTCTCACCTTGCTGTGTCTTTTCACTAACACACAAATCGGAACGCTTTTATGAAGACACATTCAAAGACAGCAATTCAATCTGCCCCCTTTAGAAATCAAGCTATTGTAATGTAATTCTAATATTTACTCACCGTCATGTCGGTTCAGGTCTATATGCTGTTTAGATTGTTGCAGAATCTTCATGCGGCTCTTTTCCATACAATGACGGTTTACAGTCAGTCTTAAAAAAAGAAAACAAAAACAGAAATAAGATTAAAAAAAACTAGTAATATACATAGTAAAAGTAAGTGGTCGATATGTGACTCGCACACTAAAGTCTGCTGTGGAAGACAAGCACATGATTACGTTTGTTGCTAGTTTTCTGATGTGTATTTTTCCATTTTTATAAGACCCCCAGTGGTGAAATTAAGTTTTGAATGATATTTAAAATGATTAAAATGATTCATGATTTAAAGCAATGATTCAACACCATTGCTGAGTATTTTCTCCTCAAACTGCAGCGAATCAAAGCCTTGAAACCACCCGTTCCCTCCCATCGCAAGCATGTGACCAATCCCGTCAACAAGGGGGCGGGGCTTTTCTCCACTGACTTTCTATGATGTGATTTATGATTCAAAGCTTCAAAGAGAGAAGGCAAGTGTCTGACTCTGAAATGATGAACGGGAACATGGTTTGTGTAGCAACATATTATTAGCTGATTGATAATGTAGTCAAGACCAAAGCTAGTCAAATCAATTTTCATTATGTGTCTGACGTTATAGAATGTGATACATAAAACTCTAAATATTCTGATGGACGAGCCTGTATAATTCACGTTTCCTCTTCTTTCTCTGAATCTGTTTATGGTTCAAACATAGTATATGGCTGAATTAAACCAATATTTACATTTGCCGATGTGCGGCGTTTACTACGGTAAAGTTTTGAGTCACTATTTTGAGTATTGAGAGTACCTAACTTAACTCAAACTGATTGAGCCATCTCTATCATCTGGTTGAGGTATATTATGCCCAAAAAATCTACTAGATTTCACAGTGTTAATCAACAGCACTTGTCACAACACTTCTTCTAATATGGATGTCAGAAACAAATAAATCACCTCGGCCATGTGAACTGTTTTTGGTGAAATTTTGCAAGCTAAGCATTTTTTTTTTTTTTTACATATTACACTGTAAGAGCCTTAACTTTACAAAATGATGTTACTTGGTGCTATGAAAAAAAAAAGTATATTTTTAATAATTTTTCAAAAATATGCTCAACCAAACGGTTGATTTGGCACATAACGTTTAACTTTTTGAGAATGGACATTACAATACACTTTCAAAACTTGGTTGCAATTGAAGTATGATTTGGAATAAAGACCTAAGTTTAGTCTTGATTTAAAGAAAACACTCTAAAAAGTAAAATCACTTCAAAAAATAAAAGTATGAAAAAGTTATGGAAGTTTTAAATTTACATTAAATCAAATATACTGTACTAAATATTTTTTCTTTTATATAAAATATATATATTTCCTATAAAATTACTATAAAATCAAAGCCATATATCTAACCAAGTTGTGTTCCAAATTTGAAGTTGATATCACAAAAATTGAAGATTTTGTTTAGGCGTAATACCAAAAATGAATTTAATTGTATGCATTCTACTGTAACAAATGAATACATTTCTGTCCAAATATCACTTCTGTTACAAAATATGAAACATTGAGACTCAGACCTTTCTGACAATATGTTTTGTTAAAACTAGAAAAGGTTTTGATCATAAATTATGATGGGCAATGAAAAAGTATGGCAAAGTATGAATTCCAGTACTATTTATTACCATTAAGTGACATCTCAACTATTTGGTAGAGGCCGATATTTTAAAAACTACGGGATGTGTTGAAAAAAAACAAAAAAAAACATTGAGTGTGGTTACTAGCGACGTAAGAAGATAAGAAATGTAAACAACAAAAAAAATTCCATCACTTTTTTCTTGGTGTGGACTTCAAAGTGTTAAAATTAACTAAAATTTAATTTAGCATTTTACATGAAGAATAAGCTCACAGGTTTGGACCGACTAACTATCACTTAATAAGGAAAAACAATATTGCACAGAATCTAAAATGTAATCAAACCCTTCACATCGCAAGCCCCTCAGTTATATATCTAATATGAAATCCAAAGCTCTGCACTGTTTTTCTTTGTGCGACAGGCAGCTTTTCAAAACCACTTTACAAGCATTCTGCCCCAGTTATCCCTGCGATTGGATTCCCGAGTGGACCGTATAGTCCTTCAGTTGTCAGGACTCCTTTGAAATCATGCTTGAACGGGAAACTACCGCACAGCTCTTGTTTTATTGCACTGTGCAGATTTTTATTTCTGGGCATCTTGTCAAAAAGCTTTAGATGATGTAATTATAGTGGTCAATTTCATTCCTGATGTGAAAAGATCTAAATCAGCAATCACAACACATCAGACACTAAAGACTCTCTAGAAGTATCGAACTAAAAGCCACTTAGCTGAACTTGAGTTTACTAACATAGTTCCTGCTAACAGACGTTCATCATATGAAGTACAGCATGTAGCCCCAAATGCACTGGGACACTTTAGACTCGCTTAATGTCGGAATGTCATTGCATAACAAAATATCAAACGCATTCTGCTAACTTTGCTCTTCTTTAGCATTTTTAGTGGACATTTTGAAAGAAAAGTGTCTTCTTTACCAGAAATGACACATTTTATCATCTTTCAGACATTTCATTTATTTTTAAATATGATTTAAGTTACTTTTGGCATCACCGTGTCTTGTTTAAATGAGTTTTTGCGGATGCTTTCTGATGCTTGTCATGCATGGAGACAAATCTGGCATCCTTTAATTCACTCTAATTCATGCTACATTTGAATAGCTAAATCAGTGATAAGTCAATAAATCAGGGAATCGTCGTTATATAATTAATCTTATACAAACAATAACACGCCAATGAAACTGCGGTAGCCTGCGTGCTCCACATGAGAAAGAGATTGCCGTGTGGACGAAACCACCTATTAATGTAAAAGGTATTTTTTGTGAGGCCTAAAGGTACAATTATATGTGAGTTAATAGACTTTGACAGCATTCTAATTCTATAGAGCATAGACGTACATGAGTGGAATACAGAAATGGGGAATGAACAGAGTAGTGCATGTTTTTCAAGTCCACTGCATAAAAATCACATGCAATATCCAACAAAAACCATTCATATCCCATGTTCACCATAATCACGTGTAGGAAAGCAAGTAAAAACCAAAAAAAAAAAAAAGATTATATATAATGAGTTCTTGTGATTAGATGTGTAATTAATAGTTAGATATACTTGTTGAAGATTACGTTCAGACATTCAGAACTGTGTTTAAAGTGCAATTTATGTTTCGAAACTTGGAATGCATTTTATTTTCATATTCAATTAATCAACATTACTTTCGCAAGAAAATCACACACTCATTCCTTTTAAATTAACTTCTCTTTTTGCATATTGCATGATGAATCTCCAACGTATATGTTTGTGCAACTATCTTTTTATATGCATAGGTTTCTATTAGACCGAATTAAATTAACTCCAATTGCAGAATCTGAATGCACAGTCTGTTCAATAAAATCAGCTATAAATTGAAGCAAAGACTGTTGGGATGCATGGTGCATGCACGGAAAGTTTCAAATCTGACAGTGAAAATTGGCAAAAATCACATGATCAAAACTAACTTTAAGGGATAATCCACTTTTTTGGGGAAATAGGCTCATTTTACATCTCCCCCAGAGTTTTACCGTTTTCGAATCCATTCAGCCGATTTTCTGATATTTAGAAGAATACCAGTAAGTAACCAGACAGTTTCTGGTCCCATTGACTTCCATAGTATGAAAAAATATATATACTATAGAGGTCAATGGGACCAGAAACTGTCTGGTTACTGATTTTTTATTTATTTATTTTTTTTTTTTTACTGGGAGTTGTAAAATGAACCTATTTCTAAAAAAAAAAAAAAGTGGAGTATCCCTTTAAGACAACTTACCAAAATCGCTTGCTGGTCTTGGAACAACATTTGCATTGGTCAAAGAACCATCAATTGAACGATTGCAATCAATTCCTAACTATTTCCTCTTTAAATCAATCAAAGGGAAATGATAATAACGTTGTTTAAGCTCTTAACCCCAGCCAGAAGCTTAACCCTAATATCTGATGAGAACGTTGATCCAGCATTGAGAAATCACTGTAAATACAGTAACATGTTTGATATATTACAACACCAACGGCCTTTAAATAAATAAAAAAAACTGAACACATTCACCTCAGTGCCACACAAACACAGTTTCCTCGTCATGTACGCGCCGTCCTACACCACCTGATTAGATTGCATTAGCGGAGCACAAATTAATAAACGTTAGATAAATACCTTCCGTGCATCAGATTATGATGCATCATCAATTACAACAAACTGACAGATGGTGAAAGCAAATGAACACACACATTGCCTGTGAGCGCTGGGTGGGTCTCACCAGCAAGTCTGTAATCCCTAAGAGTCAGCTACATTTTCTGTGTGGCAAACCCTTGACTTGATTTGGCACCGGCGACGGGATTCAGAGCGATAATCTTCTCAGTCCTTCCCCCACTATACACCTCGGGATAATGGCGGCCCATTGAGGGGGATTCGGCTCCACCATATGCAGTTTATGTGTTGTTTTACCACCGCAATCACTAAAGGAATTATGTAAATAAAACCAGGGCACAAATTCACTCATAAAATCTGTCCGACACGTAATTCGCATCCAAGTCCCTGCAGGTCACCAACCCGATCTCACGACCAAGTCGCATGAATTCGACGAATGATTAAAAAGTGGCTAATTCGTAACAATTCATACGACCTCACTCGTACGAATTAATTCGATTTTGCTAAATCGTACATATTTTACGAATTGGCCAATTCGTATGAATTCGTACGAATGACCTACCCCTTACCCCGCCCCTAAACCTAACCATCACGTCGGTTTAGACAAATCGTACGAATTAGTACGAATTAGACACTTTTTAATCATGCGTCAAATTCGTACGAATTGGTCGTGAGATAGTGTTGAGGTCACTTATGAACTATGATCAGAAGACTTTTCAAAACTGCAAACCAGACACCTGAGTACAGCACACATCTGGATATATGCCTAAAGATAACACTCTTCAATATTTGCTCATTATCAGCCATTTTACAAGCAATTCGGGAGTACCTAATTCCAAGCAGTCGCACTTTACCTACTACAGACTTCAGAAGCGTGACAAAACAACACAGCTATTTTTCATTTATCACTGATACAAATTTACACCAAAACAAACTTATAGCGTCAATTTTACTGTAGTATTTTTGAGAAACTTGTCAGCGCTTTACAACAACCCTCAGATATCCAAAGCGCTTCACATCAAAGATTAAAAATAAAACAACACATCATACCAAAAACAAAATAAAACCAACCATGCAACATCGAGACTAACGTCCCGGTAAGTTGGAAATAGAAGTCTTGTGAGAAGCGAGAACGAGCGATAAACCAACACTATCTCACGACCAATTCGTACGAATTCGACGCATGATTAAAAAGTGGCTAATTCGTACTAATTCGCACGACCTCACTCGTACTAATTCGTACGATTTGTCTAAACCCACGTGATGGTTAGGTTTAGGGGCGGGGTAAGGGGTAGGTCATTCGTACGAATTCATACGAATTGGCCAATTCGTAAAATATGTACGATTTAGCAAAATCGTATTCATTCGTACGAGTGAGGTCGTATGAATTGTTACGAATTAGCCACTTTTTTAATCATTCGTCGAATTCGTACGACTTGGTCGTGAGATCGGGTTGGATAAACACGAAGTGAAGTAATATGATGTATTACCCACTCGGTAGACATAGCTCCACACGATAAAGTTGGCTGGCTCCGATAATAACAATTGCACATAAGCAGCGGTAGAAAGTGGGAGGAAGGTGCCGCAAGGGAGTTTTTTTTTATGATTTTATGTGTTAAAATATATATACGCCACACAACTGTAGGGGGAGCTGATGAGAAAACAAAAGTGAAAATCAGCAAAAAATGACTAGAGTTGCCAAGTGCCCCTTTAAGGGATTGAAACTTGCCGGCCGAGAAAGGTTATTAAAGACATTGTTAAAATAGTCCAAGTGACTTAAGTTTATCAAGTGACGAGAATAATTTGTGTGTGCAAAATAACGACTACACGACAGAACGTAGTCTCACAATTGGCCAGCATCACACACATGACCAGCGTCAGCCATTAGTGAGCCTGCGCTGTTACACTACGTGAAATCTCACGGCCCACAGAGAAAGAAATGAATAGTTGAATAAAATTGGTATTTTTGTTTGTTTTTCTGCACACAAACAAGTAGCTTGTAGCTTGAAAAATTTAAGATTGAGCCACTGTGGTCACTCGGACTATTTTAACGATGTCTTTAATAACTTTTCTGGGCTGGCCAGTTTCAATCCCTTTAGAAGCCTATATGGACTAGTATTTACGGACTTACGGGGTTGGAACAACATGATAGAGAGTAATTACTGACAAAGTTTTCATTTTGGGGTGAACTATCCCTTTAAAAGCCATTCTGAGTTTAGACAGGGTTACATCTGTAATTAATGTCTTAAAAACAAACAATAACACCTTAAACTCGACTCTAAAGTGCACAGGGAGCCAATGTAAGGTGTAGAGGACGGGGTGATGTGTGCAACGGCATTTTGCACTAATATACTTTTAATAAATATTATGATTTTTTTTTCTTTTATTCTTTCTGTGTCGATTTAATTTTAGTTAAAGCTTTGTTAATTTTGCTGTGTGCTGTTTTTATTTTTTTTTATAAGTCTATATAAGTTTGATAAATTTGTATTTCAGTTTTTGTCTCTTTGTTTTTGTCTTTTTTTGTCAAATTAAACAAAAAAATGTCTTGGCAACTAGCTGGAATAAAATATGTTTTTTTTAAATATATATTTATGAATTAATAATTTAAGGAATTTAGGCATTTTTATACCTTGATTCAATTAATGTTTATTTTTTATGATTTTTTTCTTAGTGTCTGTCCACTATATACCAGCTAGTATAATTAAACATACAGCCAAGGAATGAGTTAGAAAGTTTGTTCATTCAAACGATTCAATCATTCGATTTATCAATTTGTTTCTTTGATTCACAGATTCAATCATCTGATTCATAGATTCTACACCTGATTCACTGATTAAATCAAATGATTGTATAAATTATGAGAGGCATAACATGTGGACATTTCCCTAAAGTAACCCAAAACTGTCTAAAGCAGCTTCAATACAAAAAATATCAACCCCAAAAGAAAACCAGGTTCAGTTCAGCATGTTCAGTTAGCTCACTCATTTAGTTAGCATGCTAAGAACAATTCATCTACATTTATATCTATATGAATGTATCAAAATGGGCCTAATTAGCTGTGAAATGAGCATCGTTCTCGCCACTGTGTTGTTTAAGATAATTCACATGCACTACATGTGTTATCCGTGCGAACGGCCATTCTTCTTACTTCCTTCACAAGCGAACACATCCTACATTCATCAGACTCCAGAGTGAGTGACTCACTCCCATTTCTCATCCTCTAAGGCCTTGGAAAGCACACACACACACATGCAGGGTCTCACAATAGAGTCTACTTAATTGTTTTCTTACTAAGAGGCAAATTAATTTTCGGGATGTACATCTAATCGTAGCGTAGGGAGGGGAGGTAATTTGTTAATGGAACAGAGAGAAAATGGCAGGCTGGCCTCTCTCGCTCACTCCTCGTCCTCGCACACCCATGTCAGTCTTTTGAACAGAATCGGGGGAACTAAAGTGGGTTAAAAAAACACAGTCATTACATATATTTTGCTGTCAGAGCGAGAGAGAAAGACAAGAAGAGAAGCTGTATCGCTTTGTTCACCCGGCGGATTGGATAAGCCACAGACTTCATTTAATCACTATCTCGCTGTTCCCCCTGAGGTCCTCTCCGCCTCCTCCGGGACCGTTCTGCCTCTGTTTAAGCACTTTTAATTATGTTTTAACTACAGCCTAATCACGCCAACTTTGTCCAGACGAAGCACTTACTAAAATATCCCCCGCCCAACCTCTTAACCGGCCTGAAAATGTTAACTAGAGGAGGCACTGACTCGCACGCCAGATCATGAACAATATCATTTTACATAACCTTCTGGAAAGAAAAAGAGATCAACGTACTACAAAAACATACGAGTATCAACTAAGCTGCTCGTTCTGAAATCTTCATGATGTCACTGTGATGTCAGCGGCGTAATGCTGCTATTAAGTGCTTAGTATTAATCAAAAAGGAAAAAAGAGAGAAAATCACTCACTGCTTTTTATTTATTTCATTGTTCTTTTGGAGAAATTGTTTACTTATTAATTAAAAAAATAAAAAAACCTGAAGCGATGTTTTCTCATTAAAGAATGAGTCGTTAGAAAAGGTCATGTTTAATTTGTTCCGACCAAAAAACGGAGACAAAAGGTCTTCAGTGTTCACATTTTGTTTTTATATAAAATTTCTTAACACAATCCATCAATTATAGACCGTTAGCAATTAAGAAATCCAAAGCGGTGTTTAATTTGTTAACATTGACATATTCAACTTTTTCCATTAATGAGTTTGCTGAATAACAGGCTTACTTTCCCATGCAAAAATGAAAACTTGCAGAACATTATTAAGTAGTAAATTGATAAAAAAAAGTGACTTATTGCAAATAAATTAATCTATTCATCAAATAATCCTTAAAAATTAAATCCATCACAGTTTCCACAAAACTCTGAAGCTGCACGACTGTTTTCAACGCTGATTATGATCAGAAATGTTTCTTGAGCGTCAAATCATCATATTAGAGTGATTTCTGAAGGATCATGTGACACTGAAGACTGGAGTAATGATGCTGAAAATTCAACTTTGATCGCATGCATGAATTAGATTTCAAAATATATTTACATAGTAAAGAGGTATTTTGAATTATAATAATATTTCACTATTTTTACTGTATTTTTTATCAGTGTTGAAATAGCCTTGGTGAGCAGAAGAGGCTTCCTTCAAAAATATTTTAAAAATCCTACCAACTTCAACCTTTTGAATGGCACTGTACTACTTTAGTAATACAAGTATATCATGATAGATTTACACATTATCAACAACTATTAGGCGCAGACTGGCCACCCAGAGGAAACAATACGGATGCTGTAATTCCTAAACAAACACCAAAGCGACAGATAAATTTTTTTTTTAATGTTTTTTAAATTTAAAACCAATTTTTAATGTTCTTCTTCCTCAAAAGTTTCTGCAAATAACAGCTGAACAACTGAACGTTCAGTACAAACACTCTATTCCATCTCATTCCCTGCCCTCAAGTCATTTTGTGACTTACTTTCGTCTGCCAAACACAGAAGAATGAAGAATGTTCTCGCTGATATTTTCTGAACAAAAAAGATTTAGTGACCAGGACTCAAAAATGAGAATAAAACAACCATAAAAGTATCATAACATAAGGCTTGTGCATTATATTCCAAGGCTGAAATCTAAGCCAGTATTCATCGATTATCGGCATATATAAAAATGGTCACAGATTATGGCAAGCCGTTTTAAATTTGATTCATTTCCAGGATATGAATTCTTGACATCAACAATTCAATTGTTCATATCAAAAAATGTAATTGCTGATATCTGTAATTGTATTTTCACTAGTGAAATCTCACCATAGCCTGCCACTCAAAATAAATTGTTGATTATTTTTATTGTGGATAAATTCTTGATTACTAGTAGACATATCATTTTTGATATCAATAATTAAATTGTCACTAGTTGAAATGTCTATTCTTGATATCAACAATTCAATTTGTACTAGTAAAGATTATAATTTTTGACATCTGAAAATATATTTCGGATATCAATACTATTTCAGATAAAATGGCTTTCTTACTAGTAACAATCACATTCATGATATCAGAAATGAACATTGTCACTAGTAAAAATTGAATTGTTGATATCAAACATGAACATTGTTACTAGTAACAATTAAATTGTGGATATCAAGAATAGACATTTCAACTAGTAACAATTGAATTCTTGATATCAAAATTAAAGTTTTTTACTAGTAATAATTGTATTTCTGATATGTGAAATTGGAATTTCAACTAGTAAAAAATCAATTCTTGATATCAACAATTGGTTTTGAATGGTATGGTGACATTTCACTAGTAAAAAATACAATTGTTGATATCAAGAATTCATATCCTGGAAATGAATAAAAGTTAAAACGGCTTGCCATACATGTCTGATGTGACATTTCAGAGCTAAAAGCCTCAACTTACCTACAACTTTCCTTTTTCTGCCTTGAATGCACTTCTGCTTACAAGAAATGCAAATCTAGTTCCATCTGGTATTTAACTAACAAAGCATTTATGAAAATAGCCCCGCCCTGCTAACCTTGCTGAATATATATCAGATCCCTGCTGCTAAAACAGTCAAACACACACACACACACACACAATCAGCCGCTCTCGAATGGGCTATTGTGTTAGCTGTAATAGCAAGGCCAGATCTAGCGAGAGGAGAAGTGCCTTTCGTAAAGTCGTCATGGAGACAGAGGTGTCGGCGCTCTGCTAAAATCCTGAGAGCCAGTAAAGTCTGAGAAAAAGCCCAGAGATACGGCCTCTCCCACACATTTCTCCCATTACATCTAACTTTGTGTGAACTCGTGTCACTGCCAAATTGTAACAGAACAAGTGTTTTGTGTAGTTCTCTTTGTGCCGTTGTGCAGCGAGCGCCGAGCGAAACCCAATCGAACGGGTGCAGGTTTGCATGTCTGATGTGATGCGCACCTGAAATGAATAATGCAAACAAGATACTTCTGACTGGGATACATTTGTACTTTTTATAGAAATACTGATATAATTACAACACGCAACACTTTATACTAAGGTTTCAATAGTTAAAGGGTTAGTTCACCCAAAAATGAAAATGATGTCATTAATGTGCGTCTGGTGCGTCTGAGCTTCGGTTACAGTCTAGTACAAAACAATCTTCACAAACATGTCTAAGGATTTCCACACAGAGGAAGACATATTTATTTGAACCCGAAAACACGGACGCACCAGACACACGTCAGCAGCGTAACTGAACCACGACAGACCCGGAAGACAATACAATGCTGAATAAAGTCGTAGTTTTTGTTATTTTTGGACCAAAATATATTTTCGATGCTTCAAAACATTGTAATAACCCACTGATGTCACATGGATTACTTGAAACGGCATGAGGGTGAGCCATTAATGACATCATTTTCATTTTTGGGTGAACAAACCCTTTAAGTCTCTCTAAACTCCTCCTATCCGACTCTGCTCTGATTGGTCAGATGGCCCAGTCTGTTGTGATTGGTCTACTCTGTTCTGATTGGTCAGATGGCCCAGTCTGTTGTGATTGGTCTACTCTGCTCTGATTGGTCAGATGGCCCAGTCTGTTGTGATTGGTCTACTCTGCTCTGATTGGTCAGATGGCCCAGTCTGTTGCGATTGGTCTACTCTGCTCTGATTGGTCAGATGGCCCAGTCTGTTGCGATTGGTCTACTCTGCTCTGATTGGTCAGATGGTCCAGTCTGTTGCGATTGGTCTACTCTGCTCTGATTGGTCAGATGGCCCAGTCTGTTGTGATTGGTCTACTCTGCTCTGATTGGTCAGATGGCCCAGTCTGTTGCAATTGGTCTACTCTGCTCTGATTGGTCATATGGCCCAGTCTGTTGCAATTGGTCTACTCTGCTCTGATTGGTCAGATGGCTCAGTATGTTGTGATTGGTCTACTCTGCTCTGATTGGTCAGATGGCCCAGTCTGTTGTGATTGGTCTACTCTGCTCAGATTGGTCAGACGACCCAGTCTGTTGTGATTGGTCTACTCTGCTCTGGTCACATGGCTCAGTCTGTTGTGATTGGTCTACTCTGCTCTGATTGGTCATATGGCCCAGTCTGTTGTGAATGTGATTGGTCTACTCTGCTCTGATTGGTCAGATGGCCCAGTCTGTTGCAATTGGTCTACTCTGCTCTGGTCACATGGCTCAGTCTGTTGTGATTGGTCTACTCTGCTCTGATTGGTCATATGGCCCAGTCTGTTGTGAATGTGATTGGTCTACTCTGCTCTGATTGGTCAGATGGCCCAGTCTGTTGCAATTGGTCTACTCTGCTCTGATTGGTCAGATGGCCCAGTCTGTTGTGATTGGTCGACTTCTTACAGCACGTGTTGGAAACCAAACGCCCTTTGGCAAATTTAAATTTAATCTCCGGATCTTCCCCAGCACAAAAACATAAATAAATAATAGGAACTTGAATATTAGTTACTGCATTACAATAAGGTCCTATTGTTTAATGTTAGTTAATTTAACTAACATTAAACAATAGGACCTTATTGTAATACATTACTCATCTCACAATAGCACGAACAAAACAAGTGTCTTATTGCATGTTTTGCAAGCTGTGAGTCGTTTAGTGAGCTACAGAAAAGGAAACGTGCATCACTTATAAGGCCTGATTATTTGGGAAAGAAAGGAATCTGCATTCAGTGCCGTGTGTGAATTCCTCAATTCCATGCATATCTGGCATTCAGAAAGGGAAATAAATAACCTTTTGATGCATGTAATGCTAGCTATTTACATGAGGAACACGTCGCTGCATTGAAGAAGCAGAAATCTGTGAAATGACCAAGACAATAAAAAAAGTGAGGAACAATATTCACAGTTTAAGTCAACATGCAATCATTAATTACCCTATTTATTTCAAAAGACTGCTCTTATTGTGAATGATTCATCACTGCATGTTATTATAAAGAAAATGAAAATGCGTTAGTAACGTTTCATTGAAACATAAATAATTTGCTCTACTTTTCATTGACATAACCTAGACCTTTGTGGGTCCATTGCACAGTAACAAGCAACAGCCAAAATCAAATAACATTCAGGGCTCTATTTTGAAGCAGAACAACCAATTTTCGCAATCACATCAATTTCCAATGATTATAATAAAGTCTTGCCTGATATTATTTCTCATTTCACTGTAAAATACATTGCATTCACGGAGTTGCCAAGGCTGTTTCAAGGTTTTTCTTCTCATCCAAATGCACAGATCATACAGACATGCATGAAATGTGTGTGCTTTGAAAGTGATTTGCAAGCTTTACTACAGGTAAGTGTAAGTTAGTATCAGATGCAAGCCTTAACTGTCTTTAAGGAGTCAAATGGTGTGGAGGCTTGATGGTAAAAGGAAATCCAACGAAGTATGACCGTAGTCCAACATAAAGCCCTCCCGTCAAGAAAGGAAATCCATAATGGTAATCCAACAGTCAAATGAAGCTATTACCAACCGTAGTAGTACTCAAATGTGGGTCAATCCCAAACAAGACCACAAAGTTGGCACAATTATTTATTCAGTAGATACTGAAAAGTCCTTCTACAAAACACAAAATGCCTCCTGGTAATTATCTGCATTAAATCCACTATATTCAACAAGCACAAAAAAATAATCTTTCACCAGATCGTAAACTTCAACATATGCATATATGCATTTTACTTACAGTTGGGCATGAAACAGAAAGTTTCCCAACCAGGACTTTGTTTGACCGAGGAGGTCAGCCATGATCATTTATTCCACTGCTCACCTGGCTCTTTATCTAAGCACATAGGTCTCACTAATACCCCTAGTGGTGAGGAGTGTAATTGCAGTTAAGAAACTAATAACTGACGGGGGTCTCACTAGGAGCAAATAATCTCTCACACAATGTAACCCTGCCCAACAATAAAAGGGTGAAAGAAATACTGACGAGGTCCTGATTTTGACGAGGGGGTGGAGAATTCGCATCAGCTGTGTGTGTGTGTGTGTGTGTGCTTGGCCATCATCAAGCGGTATTTCAGACTGGACGTGCTGTGATGATGATCGCTCAGTTCACAACGACAAAACACAGATCTCTTTGGTCTTGTCAATGGAACCATTTGGCAACTTTTTAAAAGTAAACGTTCCATTCAGAATCTTTTTGGCTTCCATTTCGGCATCTCGCGCTCGTCATCCACTCAAATTGTAGCGTTAACCAACTATTTGGCAGCTTTTGTTTACGGTCTAGCTAGATTCGCTTGTGCTTTGGTCGACAAAATGTCCTTGCGCGGCGCAAGCCATTGAAATGCATGGGTTTCATAGCTCAGCATGCTGCGTCCTGTTGCAAAAGCATGTGAAAGAAAACAACAAAGTTTGCTAGGCCAAAAAGACTGAATCACGCGCTAAAAAAATGATGCCGTTAAAATGGGTTTGCGTTAACGCTGTTAATAACGCGTTTAACTGACATCCCTAATATATACAAAATAATTATACACACTACACACACATATACTATGTAAACACAAACTTTTATTTTGGATGCGATTAATCGCGATTAATCGCAGCATTTCTTCAATTAAAGCATCTGGTTCGTAGGCAAAATGAGCATTCACAGCATCACACACACATGAAGTCTAATACTACTTACTCCAGACTGGTTTAACTTCACACACACCCCAACAACACTATAATAATAATAATATATTTAAATGAAATCCTTCTTTAAATGACTCATACCAAGATTATGAAAGCATTTGAGAGCTGTGATGTCCGGTAATTTGGATCTAGTAGCTTCAGATGTAGTTTTCAGTGCTTCGTTATATGGAAAAGAGTATTCTTTAAGATGAACAAACTGACGGCACAATAATTATAAAGTCCAAACTTTTTTGATTCACAGACAAAATAAAAGAAGTGTTGTAGCGGCACCATGTAAACAGATTTTCTATGCAAAGCTGCGGAAATCAGGGCGGCTCATGAAAAGAGGGCAAACTCCCGGCCGACCGTCAGAGAGGTTAGAAAGATGTGCTCTGGCACAATAAAGCACAGATTTAGAAGTGATTTAATCTCTTAATCAGAGCTGTAACTGAAGAACCGGAGGGCAGGATTGTCTGCGCGAAGACGATAGCATCCGCGCACCGACCCCGCGGTGTGTGTGCGCGAGTGTGTATGTGTGTATTAGGAGATCAGAGTGCTTTAATGTCTCTTCCCGAGGTGATGCTTCAGAAAGCAGCTGCAGCGAGGGATAAACACTCACCATCCAACCCTTCGGCCGAGGCCTTCTTCAGCTTTACACACACACATAGACACCCCAACAACACTCTCTACGTCTCAAAGACTCTTCTTTCAGCCGTCCATCTCCTCTGCATTTCACATTCAGTCTGTCTGTGCCTCTGAAGGTTTGCGGATGGGTCGCTCATGGCAACTGACTCCTGAATATTTATTTTTCTTATTTTCTGGTAGCCGTTTCAATTGCCTTTGACTTTAACTACCGACATGGCCTTACACTCTAAAAATGCTGGGTTGTTTTAACCCAACTTTGAGTCAAATATGGACAAACCCAAACGTTGGGTTAAAAATGTAATAAAAAAATGTAACCCATAGGCTGGGTTTGTCCATATTTGACCCAAAGTTGGGTTAAAACAACCCAGCATTTTTTAGAGTGTACAAACAGACTGACGACTGATTTAACATATGTTCTATGATACAAAAATATGCTAAATGGGACCAAATTTATTATAAAATAAAATAGTTTTATTTATTTTTAAATTATATATATATATATATATATATATATATATATAAAATTTTATTTATATTTATTTATATATATATATATATATAGAGAGAGAGAGAGAGAGAGAGTATCATCCTCATTATTATTATTATTATTATTATAAATAAATAAACTTGTGCCAAAGTAATGCAGATCATTAATCATATTGCATAAAAAATAAGAAATGTTTTTTGTTATTTTTTTTATTATTAATAAGAATTTTAAAATATGACCATCATCATTATTATTCATATCAATAAATAAATAAATACATAAAATAAAACAAAACTTGTGTCAAAGTAATGCAGATCATTAATCATTTGCATGTGTAAAAATAAAAAAAATAATCTACTATAGTCAGTTCAACCAATCAAAATTTGCTGTCAGAACTAACCTTTTTTATTATGTATAAATAAAAAAAATCTATTTATTAAAATTTGACATAATTTTAATCACATTATTTTTGCCCATTAATTTCCAGAAGCAGTAAACAAGTCAAGAAAGTGCTTTCATCACAGTTAACAGGGTTTTAAGGCCATGTCTAAAACACCCTTCCCCCGTATTAAAATCACTGTAAAACACAGCTCTGGTGACTTATTGCTTTATTTGACCACGGCTGGAGGTTTGACTGTACTTTTTCCTTCATTTAACAAATAGTCAGATTAAGACTTTTGAATTCACTTTACAGTATAGCTCCACTGACTTTGAGGGTTTGAATAGAAAATATATTAAAGAAAGAGATATGTTTCTGAGGCTTCCACAGAAGTCCTTCAACAAAGACCTCCACACTTTTTCTTCAAACCCCCAGAAATTCATTCTCCAGTGTACAGAACTTCAAAAGTCAGCTTTGAAAACTAAAGCCTATCAATCAGCTTTTATTCAGAGCACTTACTTAGCAATACTTGTCCTTTCACAATGTCACTTTAGGCAAAAGCAACAGAAATACACTACAGAAAAACACAGTGCTGTAGAGTAAACCCCGAGCAGCAAAAACACATCAGCCACACAATTTCCATGCACCATATTAGTGGAGAACACCAAAGTGATGTGAAAGGCCAAGAGAATCCAAACTTTCAAACTTCAAACACAGTTTGATTATTATGAAGCGCTTTCTTACAGTCGGTGGGATGAAATAGCATTATTTACCAAAAGAAAGGAATGCAATGGTGAAAAGAGAAAACAAATTCCCCAAATACCTTTCAGAAGACGGCGGCGGATCGAGCAAAAGCCGAAAGACGACAACGGGTAAAAGATGAATGCGACTACATGGCAGGAGAGAGAATGTTCCAGAGAAGCGCCTTGCCGTGAGAATAACAGCAAATGAGAGGCTACTGTACTCTCCTGGACTCTTTTTTATATATATTAGATCAGATCCAATTTACATAAGGAGATTGGTTTGAAGATAGAAGCTCAAGGAACGAGGGGTGGGGGGGAGGGATTTAAATGATGAAACCTGATCTTTCTTAAAACATCTTCCTCTGCTAGATCAGATCGTATGCACGTCCGTATATATGTGCTGCAATAAAGATGCTTCAACTCGCCAAGCAAAGCAATATTTTCTATCAGATATCTAGCCTACTACTTATCCTTCTTTGCATATCAGAGGAACAATAGTTCACCCAGAAATAAAGAGTATTTACTCTTGTTTTCATTTTGAAACAGACAATTTGAATAACGCTCATGCAGCGCTTTTCCCATGCAACGACAGTTTGTAATGCAAGCACCAATTAGGATAAAAACACAATAAAAGCACCAAATTCCTGGGCCTAAAACATTAACTTAAAGGGTTAGTTCACCCAAAAATGAAAATTAAGTCAGTAATTACTCACCATCGTGCTGTACCAACCCCGTAAGACCTTATTTTTTATTAAATCTGAGAGCTGGATCACTGCTACATAGGCTCCTAAGGGATCGAAACTTGACGGCCCAGAAAGTCATTGAAGAAAATGTTTAAATATTCCATGTGACTGGCTCAAGTATAAGTTTATCCAACACTATCTCACGACCAATTCGTACGAATTCGACGCATGATTAAAAAGTGGCTAATTCGTACTAATTCGTACGACCTCACTCGTACTAATTCGTACGTTTTGTCTAAACCCACGTGATGGTTAGGTTTAGGGGTGGGGTCAGGGGTAGGTCATTCGTACGAATTCATACGAATTGGCCAATTCGTAAAATATGTACGATTTAGCAAAATCGTATTAATTCGTACGAGTGAGGTCGTATGAATTGTTACGAATTAGCCACTTTTTAATCATTCGTCGAATTCGTACGACTTGGTCGTGAGATCGGGTTGGTTTATCAAGTGACGAGAATACTTTTTGTGCGAAAAAAACAACTACTTTTTTCGACTATTCCTTTTCTTCCCTGTAGGCCTGAGACGAGAGTTCGAGAGATTTCCACGACGCATGCGCGAGTATTGCGATCTCCTTCAACTACTTCAAACTATTCCTTTAAATCATGTTGAACGAGCCTATTGGTTGTGGGAACCCAACATAAACACTGCCTGCACAAACTTTGTCACTACTATAAGCATTGTGAGAACTTGGATGATAAATATTCCCAACCAAACAACATCTAATCAACTTAAACAAGTCCTCGCATTGGATATAAATTGCCGGTAGGCACGATGTTGAAAGCATGCAATTGTCGGCTAACTGATGATTTCTGTGTAACACAACTTTCTACACACTCATAACAGCTGTGTGACGGCATAAGACCTTGAGCTGTAAAAGCTAACTCTGCCAGCAGAGCTCAGACATTCATTTGCAAATTTCTCTGACAGTATGAAAGGCCGAGTCTATTCAGTCTGACAAGGCAAGGAAAACAGCTGTAAAGAAGCGTGTTGTGTGCTTGCTGCCTTATCGTTCTTGCAAACGAAACTTTTATTGACAAACCGGACAGTGTGGTATAAGTTTAACCAGTGCAATGACAAACCTAGAGGAAAAAAATGATATCTACCCGAGGCCATTCAATGCGCTTTCAGACTAACAAAGTGAGATTGACAAATTGAGTCAGCTGTGAGCCGGAATGAGCCTTTCTAGTCACATGACCAGCCTCTCATCATGAGACGGGACGCTGAGGCGTTTCTACACCAGTCACCAGAAGACAATTAGCCTATTGAGGCTAAAGCTGGCTGCGGTTCTAGCACCATTAGCATCGGCATGCATGGCTTGCCTCCTGGGATTGAAGCGTTAAAATCACATATATTCACATCTGCATAACTGCAGGGCTTATTCTGCTTGGGTGCGAACATTTCTGACTTATGGTTTCACGCATTTAAACAGAGTTTGAATGAATTACCCAAGACAAGAGCCTCAGCAAGTGCGCACAGAAAGCGTTTATTTAGCTAAAATGCTTAATGCAATTACAACATTGCAGGATTTATTATTTTTCCTATTAAAAAAGAACCAGAACGTGCAGCTGTGAACGATATACATGTAAATGAGATTTTAGACTTTTATGATGCTACAGAATATTTATATTTCAAATATATGCAGTTTTTTTTTAAAAAAAAGAAAATGTCTATTCATCAAGGAATCCTGGAAAACAATATCACAGGTTTTACAAAAATATGAACTGTTTTCAATATCGATAATCAGAAATGTTTCTAGAGCAGCAAATTGGCACATAAGAATGATTTCGGAAGGGTCATGTGATTGAGGGTTTAGTATCTGGGGGCTCGTCCGGGATATTCGCAAGAAACACATCACTCTGATGATGCAGCTTTGCATCTGTAACGGAGGCCAGCTAGTAGTCGCTGTAAACCGAGTAAACCTCACTCCTCTGATCTCAATACGCTGATTTCACGCAGCCGCCATTTTGAAATCGAAAGCGAGGCTCCGGTGGAAAGAACCCCGGAAGTACAGATAGACAACAATGGCTTGGACTAAAAACCTGAAGCTGCTGCCGCGATTTACACTATTGGATGTTGGATGTATATAATTCATTCCTGCTTCTTTTTCTGAACTATAAATAAAAAATAATATTACTTATAAATTAATTTCACTGTATATAGTCTAAAGTATGAAAGAAATGTGTGTTTGATTTTTAGAATAACTCATTTCTACATTAAACACAACAATACGTCATCGCATTCGCGACTCTCCCATGATTAAAGGCGACACTTTCGGATGGGAATGAAGTTTAGGGGGGTGAGTGTAAAGGAGGCCAGCTAGTAGTCGCTGTGCAAGTAAACCTCACTCCTCTGATCTCAATAGGCGTTCTAGCAACAGATGCTAGGGGTTGCAGTCTTTCGCCTGGTTCAGATTACACGATTTTAGCCTGATTTTGGCACAATCCATTTGACGTAGGGTGTCATGGGGATTCGTAAACGACAACGGGCGTCGGGACGCAAGATTCGATCGTATCATCTCGTATAGTGTGTCATAGTGGGCGACAACCTACCTCACGTCTGCTTTACGACATCACGACAAAAAGACTAGCATGTTTAATTTTTTGAACGGTCGTCCACGACGGGTCCGTCACATGTATGAGGTTGACCAATAGGAGCACAAGCTTTTCCGTACACAACTTTCAAAAATGGCGAAACGAAAGAGAGACGATGGTGCTAACGTTAAAACTAAAAGTAAAATATATAAGAAAACATCATTTTACCTCAAGTTCTCTTTGGAGGATTGACAGCCCAAACTGTCCTCTTCGAGCAATCCAGGAACGTGTCCATTGTCGGGTTTTCTTTATTTTTTTTTACTTTTTTTCTGAACACAGGACAGCCAATACAACACTCGCCGCTTCATCCATTGTTTGTTTACGTTCGTTTCCGGAAGTCACTCGCTACTAGTTTTGCCTTCTCGATGACATCACGCGCACTGTTAAAGACGGCATGTGATGACTGGTCGACACAACAAGATTTTAGGAGTCAAGATTCATTTTTGGTCAAATAAATGAGCAGATCTTGGTGAGCAGAAGAGACTTCTTTCAAAAACATAAAACAAATAATCTTTTAAACAGTAGTGTACATCTACAGTCTAAGAAAACTCCTCACATGCACAAAGAAATGGACATTTTTGGGCATTTCTAAATTCATAAGAGAAGAGACAGAGAGAAGCAGTAAGCAAGTCAAGTTTGTCATGGCAACCAGAGACATTGCAACTACAATAAAAGTATCAGCATATCTTTCAGTAAAAAAAAGAAGCTGTTTTCCATCCTGCAAACCATTGCAGAGATGCAAACATGAAGAGACGGACGACATTTAATGTCATTTTATTTACATCGTGAAGGGTCGGGACGTACCTCTAGGAAACCTAGACGTCTGAGGCCAAATGCCATTGGTCCTCTCATATATCATAGTCTAAAATGCATTGCAGGAATTGGAGATGAAAGGCCGTCACATAAGATTTTCAATGAATTACAAGTCGTATTGATGAAAGTAAACACCAGGCCTTGTGGTGTAAAAGCAACAAATGCTATCAGCCCTCCTCTAACAAATAATACGTAAACATTTCAAAGCTTTTTAAGCCTAGGTGATACCGAGGCACCTGAGGACTAGGAAACTGTGTCAGCTCTCCAATGCAAAAGTGGCTCATTCAGCAATAGCCTTCCTTTACTACCAACCCAGTGCTATTGTCATGCTGGTGAAATAGAACTTAAATCAAACCCTCAGAGAACACCTTTCATGTTTTTGCAGTAATGCCGGCGATATCTCTTGTGACTCAAGTCACGTGTGGAAATACCACAGACTTTCCTTAGACCAAAATGTTTTTGACACGAATGCAGTTTAGCTTGGCAAATGATAATTGCTCAGTACATAACCTTAGGGCCATTGATCGCTTTGGCTCATTATATCTAACGTTCTCAGAATAGTAAGTGCACCTCCCGTGCTCTGCAGCGCCCGCTTTACGCTGCAGTATTGAATCATTTCATTAGTTTGGGAGGTAACGGTATGGAATTCTACCTCAACTGCTTGCCTTACAAATTAGATTTAATGAACAAATGTTCTGAAAAGGATTCCTCTGAGAGAGATCCTCAGAGAGTCGAGGCAAAGACTGTATCACAGCGTTCGCTTCTTCATATACTGCCAAACTGCCATTGTAGTGTGAAACACAGCCACA
Source organism: Pimephales promelas (assembly GCF_016745375.1). The sequence continues at coordinate 4,812,341 of NW_024121432.1, forward strand.
GAGGTCACACTTTATTTCACCTTTAGACATTCTACTAACTTTAAGTTGACTATGTGTCAACTAGCTACTCATTAGAGTATTAGTAGACTGTTAGGTTGGGATTCGGATTTGTGTAGATGCAAATGTACTCATAACCGGTAGAAGTGTTAGCAAATATTAAGCAGACAGTCTACTAATGCTCTAATGACTGAAATGTAGTTATTAGTAGAATGTCTAAAGTGGACCATCAAAGTAACAGTTCTGAATGATCTATAAATTAATGGCGATGAAGCACAGAGCAAGAGACAAAGCTACAGTGCTTTAAACAGGGATCATTTAAAGATGCCAGAGTGTTGTGGTGCAGTTTGTCTCAGGTAAACACAACCTGAGCAGGATAATTAAAATATCACCACTAAAATACTGAAAACTAAGAGCCAGATTTACAAACAGCCCTCTTTTGGTGTTAAAAAACTAGAGTCAGACCGATAAAGGATTTTGAAGGGCGATACCGATACAAATATTTGTTGGTTTTAAAATCCGATATTCCGATATATCGTCCGATATTATTATTATTATTATTATTATTTCAGAAACGCACAACAAAAAATTGACGGATTTCCCTAACATTAGTTATTTGTAGTTATTTATGATTTTTAACTAAAATAATATGATAATGCATTTTAAAAATAAACTTGTTTCTTTTGTCACAACAGAACAGAGGAACATCAAAATATATTAAAGTTCTGATAAATAAAATAATAATTAGCCCCTACTTTGCCTTATAGTTATAAGCTGTGTGATTTTTTATTTTATTTTTGAAATATTCATTTAACGGCCATTATAACTGCCGATACCGATATTTTAGAAAATGCCTAATATCGGCCTGCCGACATATCGGTCTGGCTCTATAAAAAAAACTATTGTCATGATTTACTAAAGGCATGCAGGTACAATTAGCACTGAAAAGGCGTGGACAGGGTTATTCTTGCGGCTGATCTTATTTCATGTGAATTTGTAGGAGTTTCCCTTTCAGGCGCAAAATGTATGTGAGAAGAGCATTTAAATGAATCATGCAAGGTGATTTACTAAGGTTTACATTATAGTCAATTTACTGGTGTTTGTGTCATTATTTACCATCCAAATAAAAGCATGTCTTAAACCAGATGCTAACTTGCGCTGGAAGATTGTGTTGGTCATTATGGAAATGATCCGGCTGCGTTTGTGATCTTTAATGTGTGTGTCGTCAGTAGATCAATATACAGAAATTTACATCTGAGATTCTTGTGTAATTGCGCTCTCACGCTAATTTGCCCCGTTTACTAAATCTGGCCCTAAATAGTAAAAAAATTAAAATTAAAAAATTAAAAAATAAATATATATATTACTTTTATTCATAATCACTTATTACTTCCATCACGGTTTCCACAAAAATATGAAGCAGCAACTGTTGATAATAATCATAAATGTTTCCTGAGCAGCAAATAAGCATATTAGAATGATTTCTGAAGGATGATGATGCTGAAAATTCAGCTTTGATCACATAAATAAATTACAATATATTCACATACAAAACAGCTTTTTAAAATATTTAGAAATATAAATGCAGCCTTGGTGAGCAGAAGCAGCTTCTTTCAAAACCGGCCTAAATGCGTCTCATTGTGTTTTATCATGCAATTTATATGTGAAAATGAGTTTTTACGTGCATATGATACGCAGTTTTCACATGCATTTGATACGAAGTTCATTTGCGTGTAATACACACACACCCCACACCCCTAATTCTACCCAAATGTACTGTATAATACACAACACTACAAAACCTACCCTAACCAACCCATGCGTATCCTATGCACGTAAAAACTCATTTTCGCACATAAATTGCACACTGCGTGCTAGAGACGCGTTTAGTGTAATCGGGTTGGTATATCACATGAACAAGTCAATTCACTAATGGAAGTGTCGGCTAATGGATGACTAGTCGACCTGTTTTATGGATACTATCAATCCAGGAGCTGTCAAGCTCCAAAAAATAACAAAATCGCACTATAAATGTTTCATAAAAGTAGTCGATCCGTGTCATATTCCAAGTCTTCTGAAGTTATACAGCATGGGATATGAGGCATAAATGACCTTTAAGAGCTACAGGAGATTTTTTAGCAAAGCACACCTTAACTTTAGGTCTGACTTCTGAAGACTTTGGGACTTTTGCACTGCTTTTAGAGCTCAAGCTTTAATGACAGATGACAGAACCTTCATTTTTTAGGATGAACAAACCCTTGGTTCTTTCCAGAAGCAGGAGATCTAAAACAACAGTGTGTTTGTGTTTGTTTGTGTGTGTTGTGCTGGAGTGGATCACAATTATGGGGAATCTTTGTCACAGGCCTGGAATAAATGAGGCAGAACACACCGAAGGCTGGACGTCCACGTCTACTAGCGAGGGAACATCGCTGCGATGTTTGATGAGATCCTGACAGAATCATCAAGAGTCACTCCCTAAAAATAGCACTAATGGTGCAGACATATTTTTTTAAAATCATTTTGAGCTGAGAAATGGAGGATTGACCACAGCTAGGATTGGACACTCAAGAGCGGCTGCCCATCTTAATGCGTTCTTATTGACAATATTGATTTCTCATTTGGTGAGGCTCTTCTGTGCTTTGTGGGCTATTTGGTCATTATGGGAAGATGCAATGGCGCATGAAGGCCGGTGCACGGATTCACAGCAGACGTCTGTGTTTGTATGGTTTTCTGCTTCTTATTTAATGAAAATATGATGGTTTATGCAATTGAGAAAATACTACTTTGTCTTGTGAGATTATTGAGATGAAAAGTCATCATTTATTCACCTGTATGTTGTTATAAGAGGACATTGTGATAAATGTCAACAGGCTGCAATGTTGTTTGTTTTCCAACATTCTTCATAATATCTATAAAGCAATAAAGCAAGTCATACATGTTCGCAATGTGAAACCTGAAAAATTAGAATATGGTGCAAAAGTTCCTTTATTTCAGTAATTCAACTTAAAATTTGAAACAAATATAGACTCATTAAGTGCAAAGTGAGATCTTTCAAGCCTTTGTTTTTGTGAATGTGGTTAAGTTTCATTAAAAAAAAGCAACATTTTGAGCAAAAAGCTGAGAAAAACGCATTTCAGAACGATGATCAAATCATAGACGGAGTAGATGGTGTAGGTCGAGTCCATCAACACCACTAATGCTTGCGCGGTGCTATAGTTCGTCCTGGGTAGACATTTCATTTAGTTTTGATTTATATGGCGTTTAATTTTGATGATCACGTTTTTAACATGTGCTTACATATGATATCGCTTGTTTCTGCTTCTTCTTTGCCTGTCTTTTAATCAGTAGGTTCTGTACCCATTCAGAGCGAAGAATTTCACAGAATTTCCGTCAATGGAGGGGAATGAGTTTAAAAGGAAAAGATCGTCTTGTTATGCATTCTAGGAAAATTCTCTGTTTATATACATGTCAATTGGCATAATTATTTGCATTACTGTTTATTGAATAATCACGATTAATCGCTGCTAGTCAGATAAGTTACTTGTTCGGTCTCAAGCTCACAGTTAACACAGAGTTGCATTGCATCACTACTGAAGATTTCACAGAGCGAATCTCTCCATCACACCATGAGGTCTCTCTGACCTGATCATCCAGGCTTTGAGTGCCTTTTCCATCACTCTTATTTGAGAGGTTCAAAGCATTTAGAAAGACGAGAACTAAAAGAATCTGTAACGGATGACCACAGACACTCTATATCTCAGATGCTTCTACCCAAAAATCAACAGTTCACAAATCTATTTAGATAAACCACAGAGAACATTTACATTAACATCAATGCATTTATGCAGGGGAAACACAAATAAAAAGCAACATGCATATACACTTAAAGGATTAGTTCACTTTTGAAAAAACTTTTGCTGATAATTAACTCACCCCCATGTCATCCAAGATGTCCATGTCTTTCTTTCCTCAGTCGAAAAGAAATTAAGGTTTTTGATGAAAACATTCCAGGATTTTTCTCCTTAATGGACTTCAATGGGAACCAGGTCCAACCGAGGTCCAAACGACAGTTAATAACAGTTTCAGATGCAGCTTCAAATGTCTTTAAACGATATCAGACGATGAATAAGGGTCTTATCATGCGAAACGATCGGTTATTTCAAAGCTTATTCCAAAAATGTAACTTTTCTAAGGACAAATGCTAGCCTTTCTCCATTCTGTGAGGCGCGTTTGCAACGTCACGTAATACGTAATTACGTTCAAAAGGTCACGGGCGACGTAGCCAGAAGTACAGAGTCAGAGTGTTTACAAGTTGAACGCATAGGTTGAACGTGCAAACTAACTCAAACGCCGTTTACAAAAAAGGAATTAAAAGGAAAAACAACGATGTCGGACGATTTTGATTCTGTACTTCCGGCTACGTCGCCCGTGACCTTTTGAACGTAATTACGTATTACGTGACGTTGCAAACGCGCCTCACAATATATTACAAGGCTAGCATTTGTCCTTATAAAAGTTACATTTTTGGAATAAGCTTTGAAATAACCGATCGTTTCGCATGATAAGACCCTTATTCATCGTCTGGTGTCGTTTAAAGACATTTGAAGCTGCATCTGAAACTGTTATTAACTGTCGTTTGGACCTCGGTTGGACCTGGTTCCCATTGAAGTCCATTATAAGGAGAAAAATCCTGGAATGTTTTCATCAAAAACCTTAATTTCTTTTCGACTGAGGAAAGAAAGACATGGACATCTTGGATGACATGGGGGTGAGTAAATTATCAGCAAAAGTTTTTTCAAAAGTGAACTAATCCTTTAAAAGGTTTTTTGAAAAGTTTGGCAGGAAAGGAGGAATAGACTGCAAGTTGACTTCTTATGTCATCAGACCATACTTCAATTAAATACCTCGTCTCCTCATCTCCAACGGCTCATTTCTCCTGCCACCATCTGTTTTTTCGGCTTTTTGGGAACCACCAGAACTTCCGAACCATACTGAAATGCTTTCACACTTGTTCAGTTTGATCCAGACCAAGACTACCTCTTTTCGTCCGAGCAAATTTGATCCGTTTGGTCCGGACCGAGGTTTCAAACTTGTAATTTTGATTCGGACCAAACTGAAAAGTCAGAAAGTTCAAACAAACAAAGTACACTCTTAGAAGAAAAGGTTCTATATAGAACCTTAAAAGGTTCTAACAGCGCTACGTATTTGGAACCCCTAAAAGGTTCTATACAGAACTCTTTAACGATAAGAACTCTTTAGGGTTCTTTGGAACCAGGTAAAAGGTTCTATATATTCATTATCATTTGGTTTGTTCATTCCGGATGAAATATTTCATATTATTGGCAAACAGCAAGACCCTAAAATGTATTTATGAATGCATGTGAATGATCACAAAATTAGAAAATGTATATATTGCTATCATTTTATGTAGTTAATCAATATCACACGAAGAGTGCCATTTCAGTTTTTCTCCTCCAAAAATCAGCATGATTAAAATGTGATATTAAGTTACCAAAACATTTTAATAAACAATAATTTAATTACAACTACAAAATGTTGCAGAATAATGCAATATATAAATGAATGAATAATAGCCTATAGAGAACCTTTATGCCAAAAGGTTTCTTTCTACCTTTTTTAGCGTAAAAGGTTCTTTGGAGTCGAGTAAAGAACCCTATGCTTCATTTATAGAACCCCAATGAACCCTGAAAACAATAGAATTATAAATTAAATGACTAATGTTCTGATGTTCGTTGCTCAGTCTTGTCTGGTCATGGCAAAACCCTAAATGATCATGCATTGATTAGGATGCCGAGATCAAGTTAATTTTTAAATGAAGTATACATTACAGTACGTCCACTGAGGTATGAAAGAACAAACAATGAGCAATGAAATATGTCCTCTGAGAGGTTGCCAACACAAATATTACAAGCTCTTTCCGTCTCATGCACAGTGGTGAAATCAGCCGGAGAGAGAAACAAATATTATTCTGTTTTTTAGGAAATGATTGAAGGGCTTATGAGACAAAATCACTCTTTGCAGCAGCAAGTGTTGAGAGAGATATTTGTTAATCATGTTTCCCTCCTCTCATTGTGCACTTCCTCTGATGAAGTGTTTACCACTTGCTTTTCGAAGACGGCAGCCAATAAAAGCCCCGGATGACAGTCGGTGTGCGGTGAGATCATTTGATTCAATTCGCCTTTTCGAAAGTGACATTTTTATTCCATCCCCAAGAATTTGGGGTTTGTTTGCTTTTGTATGCAACGCCTCATGCAAGAACTTTTAACCTTGTTTCTATTTACTCCTATATTTGAACAGGAAATGACAGTAAAATAAAACGAATATGAAAATAAACCGCACAAATGACAGCCTGCCAAAAGTCACAAACCTCGGCACGCCACAGGATCCATTTTCAGCTAATGACAGCAGTCGCCGCTTTCTGAAACCCTGTTATAAAGATCAATTCGATTGCGCCGTACATATTTTGTCTCCATCTCTCAAATCAATCCAAGGACATCATTTCTGTGCTTCAACGTCCCCTGACAGACAAACAGCGGCAGATCAAGCGGGTCTCCTGCCTTTCACTGAATCAACCGGACATATATTTATTTTAGATCCTTTTAAGAGCCGTTCGATCGTGGATGCTAAGGCGCTATGGGCTACACGACAGCATGCCATTAGCAAAGACCAAACCCCCGGGTCTATAAAAACAAGAAAGCCGGGACATTGACGGGTTTGGTCCATTTAGCCGCTGCTGAGGGGAAATGTTGGATCTTGAATGGAAACTTTTTGATTTATAAGAGGTTCTAAAACTCCACGGGATTGAGACGTATTGTCATTTTTTTACAGTGAATGTTGAGGCTCCGCTGGAAATAAAATGCTCATACGAATGAAACGAGGAATTACTATTACTACGACATATTATCTAGTTACTAAGTTAATTTGACGCACTGGCACTATTGTATGAGAGCGAAACTAGAACTGAATAATGACACTACTATCTTCCATTTTTCTCATTGTGCAACATCAACACTGTTACTGACCTGAATTGAATCAACATAAAGCTGAATAACGACACTATTGAGCTGCTTTTATAGCTGAATTGAACTCGTTTCACAATTAACCTCACGCAGTTATTGAACTAAACTGATTCAACATTAAACTGAATTAAGCCGAATAACGACTACACTATTGTCGTTTTCAATGCAAACTCATCCCAAGGCGTCATATAGTGATGCTTTTGACAATGCGTAGACATCCAACGCACATGGCACCCTTTAGCGTCAATATAACACGCTTCGGTTATGGGTAGGTTTAGGTCTAGGGTAGGGTTAGGTTTAGACCACTAGGAGGCGCCGTATATCAACGCCTCATATTGGTGCCATGTGTGTTGGGTGTCTACGGATTGGCAAAAGCGTCAGTATATTACGCCTTGGGATGAGAACGGGCTGTCTTTTTAGAGCTGTTTTAAAGCATAATTATATTTGATGAAGTTTGCATCACTGATTCTGTTATTTTCCTGTTCGTTACTGTGAAGCTGCTTTGAAAACAATCAGTGTAAGCGCAATAGAAACAAACATGACATGAAAAAGTTATCTAGGTTAGTAGTATCAAAACTCTTCTTGGCCAGAATAATTGTGAACGGTGCAAACAGACGTAATCATGATAAATGTCGCATTTTATCAATGTATATATATATATGATAACACTTTTTGGAAACATAAGGTGAAGGCGCACAGGTTTTAGCATTTACTAAAGCAATCCATCAGAGTTAGATGGCGACCAGACTGCTATCATAAAGAAAATCTACAAGGACACTATGACATTTTCAGCCTGTTATTCCTGTGCCCTTTTGCCACTTTAAAAAGGTACAATATAAGAGAAAGGTGCACTCGAGAGTAATTAATAAAGGTTATTTCTTAATGTAATCAGATCTGTGAGATGTATTTTCTTTGCAGTAGGGTTAGAACTGAACTGAACCAAACTGGCTTGTATTTGTGCTGAAATGAGATCTAGTTTACGACGTCAAATGTTTCTCTATAAACAATTTGAATCGATTCATTAAAACGTTTTTCGCACCGCAGGGCTGAAGTGTCTCCGCAGAGGATTTGTTTCCCCATGAGAGGTGACCTGTTTTGTTTTTAGCTGTCATCTGCAACCAGTCTTGGGTTCATACGCACAAACACACACTCGTCATATCACATGCACGCTTTAAACCACAACATGCAATCACTTTTCAAGTGCTGTCGCCTCCTCTGCATGCCTCCTGCCATGAGCTTGAAGACAGCAGTCCATACCAATACTGCTGGGATCCATTCACAACAATACCAATACAATACCAGAGAAGTAACTAACATGCTACTGAAAAAAAGGTAGCACTTTACGAAAAGCCTTTATAATGCATTATAAAAGTATTTTAATGCATTAATTATGCCTTGCAGTGCACCTTATAATGCATTATGGACTCAATATTTACAATATTCATCTATTAGTTGAACACACCTTTAGAAATTATAATGCATTAAATCGCATGACAAGCAACCAAATACAGATGCAACAAGGAATTTGAAAATAGTATAATGCTTACAGTTATTTATGATAAGATAATGCACAATATGAACACTGTTAAAATTCAGTATACATAAAGGCTTTAAGTTAAAAAAAATAATTAAAACGTTCAAAATCAGTATGCAAATTATGTTATATTTAAATGGACATTAATATCATGCAATCAAATATTAGCTATTATTTATATTATATCAATTTAGAGAACCAAATTAGCTAAAAATCGAATAAAAAAAATAAGGACATATATAAAATGTATACATATTAAACAGTGGTATCAACTCTTTAAAAATACTAATTTAATAAAGACATGTGTCAATGGTAACAAATAAATTATTTGAGTTATTATTTATAATATTCAACAGCTTCATTTAATTTAATAATTAAGCAGAAAAATTAGTAAACATAGTTTTTTAATGTATTTAAACAGTATTTTCAAATGTTTAAATATAAAATAGCTACTAAATTATCAAAATACTAGTTGTCAATGTAATAGTGATTGTATGTTTAATATGCTATAGCACTGTAAAAAAATATGTTCATGATTTGTAATCACAACATGTTTTCTTTTGTCAAATCAACTTAAATAATTAATTTGGCAAAGATAACATAATATTTTGAGTTTCTGATGATTAAATCAATCAATTTTTTTACATTTCAATGAACTTAAAATTTTAAGGCAACCAGGTCACTTAATGTTTTAAGTTAAACCAACAATATTTTTTATGTCACTGATGATCTGTCAAGCATGTACGGTTATCAACGGTCTATCAGCCAGCACTAAATAAAACTTGAATTAATTACATTACAAAAAGCAATATCAAATCATAAGACATTCACATCTGCAATAGTAAACTAAAAAAAAAAAAACACTCATACATACAACAATATTTGGTTATTATTTTGGATATTAACTAAGCAAACCTAGAATACAAGATCTGCCTGACTATTCTTGAACATCTTTGAGATTGACATGCACCATTATTTATGGGTATCAAATCCAGTCAGTACTACTTCAAATCCAGTCAGTACTACTTCAATCATTTTCTTTACATTTGCTTTAGATGTCTTACTCGACACACTTGTGTGTGTTTTCTCCTGCACAAATGGATCAGTGAGCACATCCACCGAGCCAATGTCCATGCAACGCACGTGCCCACCTGCACAAACACACACACACACACGCTCCCTAAACACGCCGGAGAAATTGCCCGGTTATCCACTCTCGACAGACCAGTAACAACAGGCCTCGTTGGTATCGACCGCGCTCTCCATAGACTCTCTCTCTTTCCCATCACTCAGCAATTAACACAACCAGACCTGACCATGCATTCATTAACACCGGACACCTACCAACGCCATCACAGGGCCTGTTTACTTTCAGATGGCTTTTGAAATTATCAATCAGAAAAGCAGAAATTGCATGTCCCCTACCTGGCACTGCAAACGCAAAGTAGAGTTAATATCATAGACTTCTTCCATTCATCTCCCATAATCCCCTTCTCTATTGGCTCTGGCTCTTGTAATTATACTCTGAGATTGATATTTGCCCTCATGGCCAAATGGATATGCATCCTCACTCACAAAGACTTTGACAACCAGCTATCCAGGAGACTTTGATCTGATACCATTTATCCCTTTAACTACCCATTGATTAATTATAGCAGCTGTTGGGTATTGATAATCGATACTTATGTCTCAATAATGTAATTATGTGATGGGCATGCCATGTTTATGTTTTAAATAGTCAAAATAAATTACTATTTACAGTAAAACCAACATATTGGCACACTAAAAACAAATACCAGCTTGATGGCAATACCATACATTTTGCATATTGACCATGGTGACATAATAGTACCAATATTTCCATATGATATCCTCGTCATATACTCTTTTGCACATGTCATCATGGCTAAACTAGTCAAGCTGGTCTACTAAGTCTAAGAAACAAAATCATTCATTTCAATGAAATAAGTGGGGGGGAAAGCATCTGAAAAAGTATAAAACATATCCAAGATACACCTACAGCATATCTCAGAAATATTCTTTGAAAACAACTGCCAGTATACTGTAAAAAATATTTTCAAGATTTGTTATCACAACATATTTTCTTCTGTCAAATCAACTTTATAATATTTTATTTAGTTGAGATAACTTATTATTTTGAGTTTCTGATGGTTAAATCAATCTCCTTCATTGTATTAACTCACTTTTTCCAGTTCAATCAACTTAAAATTTTAAGGCAACCCAGGTTACTTACTTTTTTAAGTTAAACCAACAATATTTTTTTTACAGTGTAGTAATCACAACATTTTTTTCTTTTGTCAAATCAACTTAAATAATTTATTTAGTTCAGATAACATTTAATTTTGAGTTTCTGAATTGTTAAATTAATCTCCTTCATTGTATTAACTCACTTTTTCTAGTTCAATGAACTTAAAATTAAGGCAACCAGGTTACTTACTTTTTTAAGTTAAACCAACAATATTTTTTACAGTGTAATGATAGTAATCATTCTAATATGTTGATTTAGAGCTTAAAATCATTGTGCTACTTAATATACGGATATATAGTACATAGCATAGTGTACATATATTTTTTTATATATATGTAAAAAGTACTAACTCTTTACTGTAAATTTTGATCAAATTAATGCATCCTTCTTGAATAAAAGTACTAATAATAAAAAACAAACTTCAAAGGGGAATAAAAATTACCTTCAAATGTGTGCTCATTAAACACAAAATCCAATTTGAATCCAATTTCAAGTTCAAGTTTCTCAATTATGGCAATATTTATCTGAATATATAAAAGGATCATAAAAGTGTCAGTTCATGCAAATGTCCTCTATATACTTGTATGCACGGCATACTTTTGTTTGCATTTTAAATTATGCTCTGACACATTTCATAAAGCAACGATGAACTATATTATATGCAAATGTTTCGTGAAATTTAAGCAGGTCTGGCTTTCTGTCTAGCTGTTGAATTTACTTAGAAGTAGAACAATAAAAGAAAAAGAAAATAATGTTACTTCAAGGCCCCCATGAAGAGAGCATGAATTTACACTAGTGAGCGAGAAGCTTCACTGAGTTTTTATATAACAGTTATATGTCGACTGAAATCAATGCAGGATCAAGAGCTGCAACATTTATAAGTTGTAAAAACATCCCCTGTTCTTTGTAGAAGTCAGGATTCCCTGTTTAACTTGGGGGAGATTGTAAAAGACACGAGTCCAGACCGCCAGGATCATAATCGAGGATAAAACGAACCCGAACGCTCATCATGTGGAACAAGACTTCAGATTTAGGGAGAGCAGCTTTTGTTCGGCGGCCACAGAAAGCTGAATCATCGTGCCATTTCACTGATGAGGCCTTCATCAAATCACTGTTGCTTTCCGCAAAGTCCCCCAAAAACCAAAGCCGGCACATGGTGTCTCCAAGAGGGAAAAGAAAAGGAAAACTGCTTCATTTTCCGAACAAGAGCTCCCAAGATAGCTCTCTGCTTTGAGTAGCAATTAATGCGTTTTCTTGCTCAGTGGCTTGTCAAACACATTAATCTGTGGCAAGGGTGAGAATACAGAAGCAAGCGAGTGCACTAGCAGAAGGTGATATAAGAACACAATATAGCCATGAAGTGATTTGTCGGTCAAACAAAGCAGCATTTAGCGTGATTGATGTGCAGCACAGGCGCGTGAGCGACAAGCCGTTTAACCGGCGGAGTCGTCGAACACGAATTAGCCCACGTCCCGGAACTACACGTTTCTAACTGCAATTAAGCCAATGCATACCATCTGACTCCAGCTAACACAGTAATGAGGCATTATTAATGAGAACCAAAGCAGAAATAAACCTGCAACTGTGTTCTTATTTAGCCATTTCTTTGGAGCAAATTGGGCTTCTTTTGCTGAAAAGATCCCCATAATGGGATACTAGCATCTTCCTAATTATCTTAACCAGAGAGATTACCTTGCTCATCAGCTCAGATGCATATAACAAAGAAGCCCAGCTTGAACTACCAAGCATACAGTGGTCGGTGGAAGAAGTACTGAATCTCAGTACTTAAGTAATAGAAAAAATAGCCAGATAAATATTTACTTTAGTAAAAGTAGAAGTAACACAATGACAACCATACTTATGTAAAAAGTAAAAAGTACCTGATTTTAAATGTACTTTAAGTATTAAAAGTAAAAGTACTTGCATAACAATTTATTCTCTTCATGTCTATTTTCTAATGATTAATAAAACATTTAATTCTAACTCATTCAACTTAATACTCCTATTGATGTTCAATAATTATGGAAAAAAATTGTTGTGTCACCATAGCTTGCAATTAGGCACACATCATGCTTATCCTTACTATATATTAATAACTATGTTTGGTAGTAAACGCGATTAATTAATGGTGTAATTCTGAACCTCTTGGCTTGCCATAATCCTAAAGAAACGTATATTACACAAAGCGCATTTCCTATGCACATAAAAACAAATTTTCGCGCGAATTGCACGATAAACACACTGCGTGCGAGACGCATTTAGTTGATGTATCCATGGCAACCAAACGTCACTGGTGAGACAAAAACGTGCAACGAACGGACGGTCAGATTACGTTTTGGAAGGGGAAAAACTGATCAGAAAATGTAACAGAAGTTGTAGAAATGTAGTGGAGTAGAAAGTAGAATAATTGCTGCAAAATGTAACGAAGTAAAAGTAAAAAGTATGCACTATTTATTCTACTTAAGTAAAGTAAAGATACATGAAAAATGTACTTAAGTAAAGTAACAAAGTATTTGCACTGCAAGCAAATTCATCTCACAATTGCCTTTTTGGAGCATGGCTAGCTTAGACCAGAAAGAAACTATGTTAGCATTTTCATTTCATGGAATGAAATCATATACAAAGCTAAGGTAAACATGCACTTTTAAGCACATTAATGCATCAAGTGTGAACTCAGAATAAGCAGGACGTGTTCAGCAAGATCCAGAACAAATGTTAGCATTGTATAAGCAAACAAATGCAAAGCTAACAGTAGCATTTATTCAGAATCAGAACTAGTCCTGGCATTTCATTCAGCGCTGACAGACTAGCCTTTCACAATTCTAACACATCTCATGCATTTCAAATAGTTGCGTAAAATCGAACATGGGATGAGGAAATCAGGCAGAGCCATACATTGGGAACTCTATGGGGGGGGGGAAGCTCATTTTTAGGCGGCGATGATTAGACATATGGAGCTGTTCTCTAAAAACATACACAGCTGCAACTTAATCTCAATGTATGCAGAAATAGAGCAATATCATCTCAGCTTAATTTCGCCTGAAAGGGCGAGGAATCCAGCGTCTCCAGGGTCTAATGCTGATAGACTCCATTTTGCCAAGAATTAAGGGAGGAAAATAACAAATTATGCATGTCAGCTTCGGCTATTAAAGCAATTTACAGAATCAAGTAAAAACTCCCTCAAATAATCTCGGAGCAATTTGCCGGGAGACTGACATTACTTGCAGCGAATGCAGGGATGAAGATGGCGAGATGAGCAGATCAGGTGTGTACGAGTTCTCTCTTGTTTTCTGTAGGCTATGAACCCTGATGGTTTACAATGAGGTTTAAAGTTTCCAAGCCTGACATTTGCTGAATGTCTGATGATCTTGCACAACTTCTGTTCGTTCAAAGACTTTTAACAGTCTGGTGGCGTTTTAAGATTTCAGAAAAAAAAATCATTAGGTGTGTGTGTGTGTGCATTTTTATCTATCCCGGTGGGGACTTAAGACTCATGGGGACTCCTAAATTGAGGTCCCCATGGGTAAACACGCTTATAAAGTATTTTTTGATAATGTAAAATGCAGAGCGTTTTCTGTAATGGGTTCACTGTAAAAAAAATATTGATTGTTTAACTTAAAAAAGCAAGTAACCTGGTTGCCTTAAAATTTTAAGTTCATTGAACTGGAAAAAGTGAGTTAATACAATGAAGGAGAATGATTTAATCATCAGAAACTCAAAATTATATGTTATCTGAACTAAATAAATTATTTAAGTTGATTTGACAAAAGAAAAAAAATGTTGTGATTACTACACTATAAAAAAATATTGTTGGTTTAACTTAAAAAAGTGAGTAACCTGGGTTGCCTTCAATTTTTTAAGTTGATTGAACTGGAAAAAGTGAGTTAATACAATGAAGGAGATTAATTTCATCATCAGAAACTCAAAATAATAAGTTATCTCAACTAAATAAATTATAAGTTGATTTGACAAAAGAAAATGTGTTGTGATAACAAATCTTGAAAATATTTTTTACAGTGTAGGTTTAGGGGTCGGGTTAGTGTAAGGGTATATAATATACAGTTTGTACAGGATAAAAACCATTACTTCAATGGAGAGTCCTCACAAAGATAGTAAACCAGACATAAGTGTGTGCACTGTAATAAAAAAAAATATTTTCAAGATTTGTTATCACAACTTTTTTTTTTCGTTTGTCAAATCAAATTAAATAATTTATGTAGTTCAAATAACGTATTATTTTGAGCTTCTGATGATTTAATCAATCTCCTTCATTGTATTAACTCACTTTTTCCAGTTCAATCAACTTAAAATTTGAAGGCAACTTAATTTTTTAAGTTAAACCAACAATGTTTTTTCCAGTGTGTGTGTGTGTGCTGTCCTAGTAAACCATGTGTTCATTTAATGCAGATTTAAATTCTCACAGCGAAACAGGGAACATTTTCAGAATATTGTAGCAAGGTTTTCTGATTACCTGATCACTCATTATAATGATCGCTCATTAAACATCTTATTCTGAAATGTTTTAGTTGGACGTTTGTCTAACGTTTTTAAAGCTATGTTTACACAAAAACGATTCTGAAGAGAAAATGCAAAAGTAGCATTGCGTTATCACTTTTTATTCTGCGTTTAGACTAGTCTAACTGATGCTTTTGACCATATGTCAACATCCGACGCTATCCTAGGACGTCATCTAACTGATGGTGACGCAAAAGTCTGTGAAATTCAATGTAGTATGCACTCCAGGCAGCTAGGTGGCGATGTGAAGCACTGCCACACAACAAGACCAAGTCCGCGCGCCTGCGTACAACCTTCACTGTCAAGCAGACTTTTGCGTTTTTACCCTTTTACACGGGAACGCGGCGGTGGAGCGTTTTTAAGATTTCCACTCTGGAGGGTGGTTTCAATTTTTTTACAAGCCGTCGGCGTGTAAACGAAAGGCACATCCGATAAAGTATTTTTACGTTTTCACGCGCGAGCGTTCTCGTGTAAACAGGGCCTAAATGTTACTACTTGTTTGGGGATGTTTAGACGACATGCAAATGTAACAATCCCATCAAAAATGGAACGTTCCCTTAATGCTCGAATTATGCATGTTTTGAACCTTCAGAAATAATGTTTTCAATGGGATTTTTTTTTTTTTTTCAGAAATATTTTTGTTAGCTTGGCCTGTCAATGGAGCATGTGCAAACAATTTTCTCTATTCCATGTAAGTAAACAATGTTCAAATTCAAGTATAGTCAAGTCTGTGACCTGTGCATGGTTGCCATGGCGATTCTCTATGATTGCTCAAATCATGCTGAATTTCAATACGTATGGTTGATGATTGGATGTTTCTTGAGCTGAAAATCAGCATATTCGATGTGACACTGAAGACTGCAAAATTAAGCTTTGATCACACGAATAAATTACATTTTACTATATATTCACAAAGAAAACAGCTATTTCAAATAGAAATAATATGTCACAATATTGCTGTTTTTACTGTATTTTTTGATCAAATAAATGAGATGAAATCTCAGAAATCTTAGTGCAACCAAACTCAGACATTTGTCAGTCATTAAATCAAACCCTGAGGTGTTATTGAACACACTGTCAAACACACATATCTTGCATTCTCATTCGAATGAATTAATAACCGAAAAACAATAACAGGGAAAATAGCAGGAGACGGAGAAAGATTTGCATTTCCACAACTAGCGTTTACTCCAGACACACATTTGTATACACTGGGAGTAAAAAAGCTTGTTAAGAAGCTGGTGGCTGGGAAGGTCAGACACACAAAGAAACGCACAGAAAAATAATCACACTTACTCAGCCCATTATATCCATAAATAGGATAATGACTAGGAAGGCTGAAAGTCACGGCAGCGGATTGATCTCAGAGATATGAGAACGTTTGTTCGTTTATTTTCTCTTCTTCTTTTGCCTTCTTTCCAGCTCAGTGAAACAGAACATGAACTTAATGTGAAAGGTGCTGGTCTCTAGTGTGATTTATTATTTGTTATGAATTCACTGGAGAGATGCATTAATAATATGGGAGCTGGGAAATATGCACGGATCTACAGTACGGCCTGTTGAATGTACAAGAACACTGAAGGCCAGACGAACAAATGTAAGGATTGCTATTATTAAATTATCACCCAGTTATTGCAATTACTATAATATGTGCATGGGGAACAGGAGAGTAAAATAAAGTGCTACCCTTTGGTCAACATGAGAAAGCTACTTTTAGAAATAAAAAATGCAATAATCTTGTTGATTTTGCGTGTTGAGCTTGTGTCATCACTTGATGTTTTTCTGGTTTAGTTAGCACAAATTCAAGAGATTTTTGATTGTCAATGCAGGTTAAGCTGAATGCTTTCAAATCCCAAACTTAAACCCACACTTGTCGAAAAAAAAACTCATTTACTAATAATCTCGAGATTATTAGTCTCACCTCAGTCTCAAAAAGAGATGCCAAAATACCAAAGTTTGTCAGAAATCTCATAATGAACGCAAACATTTCTCATCAAATAATCTGAGCTGCTGTTCAATACTCTTGCTGAACGACAACCATTGACTTTTAGTCTTAAAACAAAGTTGATCAAATAGAAATAATTGACAACACTATTAAGTCTCTTGAGCCAAGAAAGATCAACTGCGGAGCAATAAAACTTTTCTTCTGTGAGACTAAGATTTACATGAGCGAAGACCCAGCCAAAACTCATTAAATACCTTAAGGAACGCTTACCCATAAGGCTCGTGTGCTTTCAACATAATTGTACTCCAATTTCAAACTTGCAGGTGCTGTTAATGAACAACATCCTCGCTGACAAATGTTGCTCTTAAAAGAAATTAAATTTGGCCCCAAATTCCAGCACCGTGGGTGACAAATGTGAACTCCTATAATAACCTCTCGCTGTGGGCCGAACAAACTGCAGCCGACCAAACCAGATCAAATCAACATTTAATGGTGCTTCTTCATATAGAACGGGAACCCTGCAAATACCCCAACATACACATGTGATATAATAGCACTCATTTATATTCAGTGTATAATACTGTTATGAGGCAAGGATGCATTAAGGGGCAGTAAAGACATTTATAATGTTTCAAAAAATTTCTATTCATCAAAGAATCAGCATATAAGAAATCTACACTTATTGATGATTCATGTAAAACTGAAAATCTGCAAATACCCATCACATGCAATATAATCATACTGTTTATTTATTTAATATTTCATATATGACCCAAAATCAACCTCAAATGTCAGTGAACAAAAACACACTCTGAAAAATGCTGGGTTGGTTTAACCCAATTTTGGGTCAAATATGGACAAACCCAATTGTTGGATTAAAAAATGCAATTCATAAATTTAAGGTGAGACACTAAAAATATTAACTTACAGATGTCACCATGAAACTTTACCAGTTGATTACTCGCATAAATAGGAGAAAAAAAAAATGTATTGCAAGTTTTCTGTAATTTTATATTTGATTATGCTAATCAGGCTATATCTAATTAAATATGCGCTAATTTGCATATATTTTGAAGTGACGAATCTGACCATTGAAAAAAAAACAAGGTTCAAAATTATGTTTGCATTTTGAAAGACATTTTCGGAGGGGATTATGAACATCTCCTTTTGTTACCCTGTAAATCAGAAAATACTGCCGATAGCCTTAAAAAATAGATTTCCGCCCTATTTTTAGGCATAAAATGTCATATAAATCAGGCCAAGAATGATATATCAACAAATCTCTCAGAACAAACGCTCAAAATATAGTTAGGAATACGGCTGTAAAGTTTGGTGTATGTAGGTGCTACAGAAGTGGAAAATCGTCACCAGAAGTGTGAGAAAAAACTCATTTTGAGAAAATTTAACGGCCTTTAAAGATTTTGCGCATTTCCAATTAAATGGCCCATTTTACTTTCATGATTGGTTGGTTGCTGATATCCAGGAAATGACCATATTTGGATCCGACAGCTTTGAAGAGGAGAGAGAGAGCTTTCTAACGGACCGGTGTGTGCGATCGATGACGGTGCGGATCGCGATCACGGAGCAGCGGGATGATTTAGAATGCCAACTTTTGAGGAATTTACGCGAAATCTACACAGGCAAACAGATAAAGTGTAGTAAAATAAAGACCTAAATGTGTATTTTCAACAATATCTCACGACCAATTTGTACGAATTCGTATGAGTGATTGAAAAGTGGCTAATACATACGACCTCACTCGTACGAATTCGTACGATTTGTTTAAACCCACGTGATGGGTAGGTTTAGGGGCGGGGTCAGGGGTAGGTCATTCGTACGAATTCATATGAATTGGCCAATTCGTAAAATATGTACGATTTAGTAAAAATCTTACTAATTCGTACGAGTGAGGTTGTACGAATTGTTACGAATTAGCCACCTCGTAAAATTCGTACGAATTACCGTGAGATCGGGTTGGTTTCAGCACAATTCTGAAAGATGACATTGAATACAAATAGCCCAAAATCTCAAAATTGACGAGTGAGAAAAAAAAAACTATGTTTTTGTCTTCCGTGTCTCGCCTTAACCCAACGGCTGGGTTTGTATAGCCTGGCTGCGCCCTCCTACGCACTTCCGCTCAATTTCATTTTCCTTCAGTACAAATGAAATGTACGAGAGTCTGGTTGAACCAGCCTAGGGTTTGTCCATATTTGACCCAAAATTGGGTTAAAACAACCCAGTATTTTTTAGAGTGCATGTTTTTAAAAATATATATAATATAATATAATATATTCATAAGATCAAACTCATGTCATGTCAATTAACAAAAATCTTTCATAGCTTTATTTTCTTGTGGCTAAATTTGAGGCTTTATTTTGTTATTTAGGGCTGTCATTGCATTATTACAGTACTATAATATAACATAACATCATGTAATACTGTAATATGTAATGTAGATGCACAACAAATTTATAAATTTGCACAATTCAAAATACCGATACCAATAATCTCAAAATGCCCAAATACTGTGCAGAATGATAAATCAATTTGAAGAAAGCATTTCATATATTGGGACAGCAAAACTACGTAGAAATGTAAATTGATAATTGGACCCTACACACAGTGCATAAACCCATGGCCTGCCCCAAACTCACACAGGGCGTGCACTTTCATGTTCCTTTATCTGTCTGGAGGAATGGCTTTGGCACACCCTGTGGTTTGCAGGTCTTCAGGTGGACTGACCTCAAGTCCTCCGTGCCTGGCAGGGGCATCTCCCTCAAACCCCTGAGTGATTGTGCTGCTTCAGGTGTCACTGGCTCCCAGCAGCCCAGGTTGAACCATGAATAATGGATCTGCCATAGAGCCGGAGCCCCCCGGGACCAGCGCAGGCCAGCTCAGCGTGAGCCGCATTAAAGATGGGCTATTAACAGCCTCTGATTCATAGAGCTGGCCGACTCCACACGAAACACCATTAGCTAACTGGGCTGAAATTGCAGAGTATAAGACAGAACATCCCATGCATTCAGGTTGTTTTCTGCAGAGACAACGGTCTAAGTGGATGGTAAAGAGACAGAAACCGGAGGAGACTTTTTGATGACTTCAAAAAGTGTCTATTGAGTCTCTTCAGGATAAAAACTTTCAGTGGAATTGGTTCAAATAGACTCCTGGGTGAACACAGGAGGAGTTGAATGTGTCTGCGCTTCTTTCTATGGGAAGTCTTTGATCAATACTTGACGCACCAGCGGTTGCACCAGACCGCCGAAACAAGACTTTCAATCCAAGTGTACATGATTTGATAGTGTACATCAAAGCAGTGTAAATCATTGGAAAGCAGTTTAAACCAGTGTAAAGCAGTGTAAACCAATCTAAAGCAGTGTAAACCAGTGTAAATCATTGGAAAGTAATGTAAAGCAGTGTAAACCAGTGTAAAGCAGTGTAAACCAGTCTAAATCAGTGTAAAGCAGTGTAAACCAGTCTAAAGCAGTGTAAACCAGTGTAAAGCAGTGTAAACCAGTCTAAAGAAGTGTTAACCAGTGTAAAGCAGTGTAAAGCAGTGTAAATCAGTGTAAACCAGTGTAAAGCAGTGTAAACCAGTGTAAACCGGTGTAAAGCAGTGTAAACCAGTCTAAAGAAGTGAAAAGAAGTGTTAACCAGTGTAAACCAGTGTAAAGCAGTGTTAACCAGTGTAAAGCAGTGTAAAGCAATGTAAACCAGTCTAAAGCAGTGTAAACCAGTGTAAAGCAGTGTAAACCAGTCTAAATCAGTGTAAAGCAGTGTAAACCAGTCTAAAGCAGTGTAAACCAGTGTAAAGCAGTGTAAACCAGTCTAAAGAAGTGTTAACCAGTCTAAATCAGTGTAAAGCAGTGTAAACCAGTCTAAAGCAGTGTAAACCAGTGTAAAGCAGTGTAAACCAGTCTAAAGAAGTGTTAACCAGTGTAAAGCAGTGTAAAGCAGTGTAAATCAGTGTAAACCAGTGTAAAGCAGTGTAAACCAGTGTAAACCGGTGTAAAGCAGTGTAAACCAGTCTAAAGAAGTGAAAAGAAGTGTTAACCAGTGTAAACCAGTGTAAAGCAGTGTTAACCAGTGTAAAGCAGTGTAAAGCAGTGTAAAGCAGTGTAAATCATTGAGTGTAAACCAGTGTAAACCAGTGTAAATCATTGGAAAGCAGTGTAAACCAGTGTAAAGCAGTGTAAACCAGTCTAAAGCAGTGTAAACCAGTGTAAATCATTGGAAAGTAATGTAAAGCAGTGTAAACCAGTGTAAAGCAGTGTAAACCAGTCTAAAGCAGTGTAAAGCAGTGTAAACCAGTCTAAAGCAGTGTAAACCAGTGTAAACCAGTGTAAAGCAGTGTAAACCAGTCTAAAGAAGTGAAAAGAAGTGTTAACCAGTGTAAACCAGTGTAAAGCAGTGTAAATCATTGAGTGTAAACCAGTGTAAACCAGTGTAAATCATTGGAAAGCAGTGTAAACCAGTGTAAAGCAGTGTAAACCAGTCTAAAGCAGTGTAAAGCACGTCTTTTGAGTGCTAAAGTTCGTTATTTCAAACAAAGACACGCGGGATGCGCGCTCATAATGGAAGCGACGCGGTCGCGGTGCGTCACGCTCGTTTTTTCCAAGCGCGTCCGCACCGCATTGAGATAAAAACATCTCAATTTTTCATCTCAAAGTAGGTCACGTGACAAGAAACAATCGGAGCACAACCGTCCTACACTGTAAAAATGAATATGCTTTATCTAATCAATAAAATTGTGGCAACAGATTACAAGCAATATTATTAATTAAATTAAACAAATTAGAATTGAGTAATAGCTAATCAAATTAACATTCTAATTAATTCTAATTTGTACAATTTAATGAATAATATCGGCTCTATGCACAACTTACTTCCGCGTTCTGTTTGAACAGGTCTCATCGCTTCCGGTCCAGGTCTTTTGTATGTGCTTCATGAATTTTTAAGATAACTTAAAAGGAGCGAGCAAAGATTAGCATAACCAATGTCCCTCACATGTGCAGATTGATATTTAAACGTTCTTCACAGTAACGCTTAGATATTTAAATTGAATAAAACGTCAACAACAAAGTGAACTAGGTAGGTTAGCTGATTACCTTAAAAATCCATAGATATCGTAGTCATTTCTTACGGCCGTTAACACTTTCTATGACAAGCGGATGCGATGAGACCTGTTTTCCGGTTTGGTCACGTGACGCTCTGCTTGTAATATGGTGCCACAATTTTATTGATTAGATAAAGCATATTATTTTTTTCAGTGTAGCGCTTTGGAAAAAGGAGAATGCCGCGCGTCCAGTGTTTTCTACGCGTTTTTAGGCGCTATATGTGAATCCGGCCTAAAGCATGTAAACCAGTGGAAAGCAGCACAACAAAGCCTCTCTTTCTCCAACACACAGAGATCTCTGTGATAGTGTAGCGCTGTCTGTGGTCAGACTGTCCTTGTTAGCAGTTCCTACATGCACCGCTCTCACAGGAGCCATAGAGAAGACGCTAGAGTTCATTTAGGATGCGGCGAGGGAACGTCTGGGAGAGAAAGAGCAAGGATTGCTGGATGTGCAGCGAGTTTACATCCACGGGCGCATGGCAGCGATCCCAGACTTATAAAGCTCACTGCTCATTCTGCTGCAGATTTCACAGCATATATTGATGAGTTCAAACATTTGTGCTAAAGTGCTGCTTGGAAGAGACATATTTTTGAATTATATTCGTCTTTATCATACAGAGGATTTCATCTGTTTTGGCACACTACCTGACGGACGCTTATCAGCACAAAGAGGATTTTTGCATACTATGTTCTTATACAAATCCGATGGGAAGTAAAATCACAAATGAGATCTCTCTTTAACTGTTTCCCAAGAACGCAGAGATTAAACTGAGAACAAACGGACATAAGCTGAAGTCTCCTATAGCTCTCTCTTATTTTCCAGTTGCAATGTATAAAAATAAGCCTTGGGAAAATTTACTTGAGACGCAGGACTGTGTGAGATCTGAGACAAAGTTGATACTTTAAAGTTTCCTGAACTATGAAAAGGCAACGTATGAAAAACGATTTGAATTTATGTGGACTGCAAGACTATTGATGAGTCTGATATTTCAAACTCAGTTTGTCAACTAAATTGTTTATGAGGATTTATGTTATTTATTTCCAAGGAATAGCTTTATTCAACTCTATTTCTGTGAACTATTTTCTCATTTTACTCGGGTTTTATTCTGTTTTATTGATATGCTCAGGTGTTTATTAGCAGGATTGTGTTGGCCGAGTGATATCCACACTTCGTTCTTTCTCTGGTTTATGAAGTAATAATGCCTTTTCAGAGATACGACACTATTGTCCGTATGAGAAAACCTGCTCAGACCAACAGCAGCAGCAATTATGCTGCAAATATTAATGCAAAAGCATGAAGAAATAACAGACCCATCGAGAATATTTCATGCTTTTGCAATAGACAAATATACAATAGATTCTATGACAGCTGAGATGCCTTTGCCTCACTTCTTTCACTATGAATCGGCTTTTCCTTTTCTGTGTTGATGCATTTCCTATTGAAATGGCTATTGAACACCTTTCAAAACATGTCAGCTTGTACCACAGAAAATAGACACACACTTATAAAATAAACTCCATTCAAGATGAAAAAATGTATGAGAATTGAAGACCAAAGCCATGATTTTCTACTTACTATTTTCTCAATACTTCAAATCTGAAGCCAAAAAACTCAATTTCTGACTTAATGGGCTTTAACCTACGGAGGCGTATTGCATTCACTTGAAGAAAAAAAATTTACTCTGTTTTTCTGAATTAACAAGTTAATTTTTCATGAGGAAAAAAAATTTGCTCTGTTTTTCTGAATTAATGAGTTAATTTTTCATGAGAAAAAAATTTTTTGCTCTGTTTTTCTGAATTAACGAGTTAATTTTTCATGAGAAAAACATTTTTTGCTCTGTTTTTCTGAATTAATGAGTTAATTTTTCATGAGAAAAAAAAGGTTTTGCTCTGTTTTTCTGAATTAATGAGTTAATTTTTCATGAGAAAAAAAAGTTTTTGCTCTGTTTTTCTGAATTAATGAGTTAATTTTTCATGAGAAAAAAAAATTTGCTCTGTTTTTCTGAATTCATGAGTTAATTTTTCATGAGAAAATTTATTTGTGCTGTTTTTCTAAATTAACTCATTAATTCAGAAAAACAGAGCAAAAAAAATTCCATTAAAAATTAACTTATTAATTCAGAAAAACAGAGCAAAAAAATTCTCATGAAAAATTAACTCGTTAATTCAGAAAAACAGAGCAAATTTTTTTTTCTCATAAAAAATTAACTCGTTAATTCAGAAAACAGAGCAAAATTTTTTTTCTCATGAAAAATTAACTCATTAATTCAGAAAAACAGAGCAATTTTTTTTCTCATGAAAAATTAACTCGTTAATTCAGAAAAACAGAGTAGATTTTTTTTCTTCAAGTGAATGCAATACGCCTCCGTATTAACCTTCTTCAAATTTTGCACATGAAAATACATGCAGTTTACAGGGTTTCTGCAGGTATCTTCAAATGAAATTTAATGCCTTTTTAATGCCTTTTTAATGCCATTTAAAAAAAAATAATGCCATACACGACCCATGACTAACCACGGATATATATATATATATTAGGGGTGTAACGGTACACAAAAATCACGGTTCGGTACGTACCTCGGTTTTAAAGTCACGGTTCGGTACATTTTCGATACAGCAAAAAGAAAGAAATGCCAGAGAAATTTCCTATTTGTTTAAAGAAAAAATATTTTTAAATAAGTGTGAGTTTTCCTAGATCTTGAAACTTTCAGGTTTATAAATGGGGGTCATCTTTGAAGGATGAACAAATAATGTTTTGGTCATCACGTTAAAAATAACATTTAAATATATATTTATTTATATAATATTTGAATTTTGAAGTGCTGGAAAAAGATGTGTGAAGTACTTGAAAGCATTTCACCATTCTAGCCAAACTGGTTCCAGTTAGTGTTACTATATTAAATCCATGGTGAATGTTGCTGGTCTGTGGACGTAAAGTACTAGTTCATTCACGGCACAATGTTTCTCCTGGTTTCCATGACAGCGCTGTTTGATCTAATAGAGATCTACGGTTAATAACGGAGAAATGTGAACGCTTCTCTCTAGATCTCGCAGCGATGTTATTACCTCAGGGGCGAATTCAAATGTTTTCTTTACCGGATCTCTTAGCGCTGTGAAGTAACACTTGTTGCTTGATCGAGATCGGCTCGCGCTGCACAGATGTTGCTGGTCCGAACTGATAAACGATCCGTGAAGCACATAACGAGTAGCGCAGTTTCGTTCTGCTTTCATTACGCTTGCCATTTGATGTTGCGCAACGTTGTGTTGGCCGCGTCAGCACGAATTTTGCTGGCAGGAAAAATGGTCCAAGCAATCGTTCGGTTTGTATGCGTACCGAACCGGAAGCCTAAAATACAAATTATTAATTATGAAGGCTATATTCAAATAAATTTGTATAAAATTCTCTTCAAAACTATAAAAAAAATTTAATGCCTGTAAGAATCAAATTTAATGCTTTTTAATGCCTTTTAAGGCCTTAATTTTCGCAAAATCCATTTAATGACTTTTAATGCTTTTTAATGCCCCGCGGAAACCCTGAGTTTAACATGCAGCCAGAATGTGTCACATAGGTTTCACAATACTTCTGTTCATTTATTAAGTTTATCTATAGATCTCTGAATGTTTGGTGAGGTGTTTGGTTAACTCTTCACACTGAATAACAGGTATCAGTTAAACATGCTGCGTATGACGGCCATAACCGGCTGAACACAGATTTACTGAGAGCGACAGCAGAAATTATATTCTTAATAATCATCAAATATCATCTAATATTTATTTTAGAATAAACCTAAAAAAATAAAAATAAAAAGGTTATACAAATGCTCAGGTTCCCAGAATGGTATAAGAACTTAAATTTCAAGATTTGTTTCTAATTTGAAAATGGCTGTAAACAAATTAATCTTCATTTTTAAAATATTAGGATAGATAGATAGATAGATAGATAGATAGATAGATAGATAGATAGATAGATAGATAGATAGATAGATAGATAGATAGATAGATAGATAGATAGATAGATAGATAGATAGATAGATAGATAGATAGATAGATAGATAGATAGATAGATAGATAGATAGATAGATAGATAGATAGATAGATAGTTTCAGAGATCAGCGACACACTGCCGTCTGTCCACCCCCGCGCATGCAATACGCCACACGTCACAACGAAACACACAGGCTTCATGCAAAGCCTTTCATCTACAAGACTGCAAAAGCAGAGCAAGGAAACGCAAGGCATAAATAATTAAGCAAAGACAAATCGCTGCGTAACCGCGAGCGTCTGAGAAGCGTGACGTCTGACGGATCCCAATTGAACGGCGCCACCTTTCCACTCCACGTGTTGTTAACGTTTCTCCGTGTGGAGACCTTGTGTGTAATGAGTGGTTTATCAGCACGTAACAGCCGCCTTTAGAAGTAAATCACCAGCGGTAAACAAGCCTAGGCCATGACGTGACACTGTACCTCCAAAGATAAAGCCATAATTAAACCCACAGCTCTTATCATCACACAGGGAATTATGTCATTTAAATCTGCGCCTTGTAAAATAGCCGCCTGAACCAATTACGGGAGGCTCGTATGTGTCTCTCTCAAATGTCATTTTCATTTCGAGTTTGGGTTGATTGCAGTAACCGAAGGGAAATTTAATCAGAAATCATCCATCTATATGTGCGATGGGGTTCAGGTCGCAGATCATGGTTCCTGTCTTTATCTGATGTATTTTAGAGGTGACTGGAAAGTGACTTGGACAAATGTTTGGATGTTTAGTGTTAAGTTATTCTCTATGAAGCTTATATAAATGTGGTAAACATGACAATAGGACCATGGTGAAACTGTCAAGAACATGTTAGGTTATTTCTCCTCATAAAGAGAAAGATATAGCTATATAGCTACAGCTAAAATAATAAAAAGAGATTTACATTTTAGATGCAGTTTAGAGATTAAGCCTATATTTTCATGACAAGCACCCTTGTCACCATTACACTCTAAAAAATGCTGGGTTGTTTTAACCCAATTTTGGGTCAAATATGGACAAACCCGAAATGTTGGGTTAAAAATGTAATGTAAAAATTTAACCCAACGGCTGGGTTAGTCCATATTTGACCCAAAGTTGGGTTAAAACAACCCAGCATTTTTTAGAGTGTATTTTCATAATGTTTCTCTACATGCACATATAAGCTTATCAAATTTAATTTTAGTAAAAAAATGACAATGGGGAACTTCTGGGGGGAAATGTGCCTAATTGTCATGGGGAAAAATACAGTAAAATAATTACAAATCTAGGAAATTAAATTAAATTAAATTAACTAAAATTTAATTAAATCTCTCAATAAATAATAAAGTGTGGTGAAATATGGTCCAAATATTTCTGTTTTGATGGAAATATACCACAGTCAGACCATGGTATTCTTTGCAAATTAAATTAAATTAAATTTAATTTAATTTAATTTAATTTTAGTAAAAAAAAATGACAATGGGGAACTTCTGGGGGGAAATGTGCCTAATTGTCATGGGGAAAAATACAGTAAAATAATTACAAATCTAGGAAATAAAATAAAATTAAATTAACTAAAATTAAATTAAATCTCTCAATAAATAATAAAGTGTGGTGAAATATGGTCCAAATATTTCTGTTTTGATTGAAATATACCACAGTAATACCATGGTATTCTTTGCAAATTAAATTAAATTAAATTAAATTAAATTAAATTTAATTTAATTTTAGTAAAAAAAAAAATGACAATGGGAAACTTCTGGGGGGAAATGTGCCTAATTGTCATGGGGAAAAATACAGTAAAATAATTACAAATCTAGGAAATAAAATAAAATTAAATTAAATTAACTAAAATTAAATTAAATCTCTCAATAAATAATAAAGTGTGGTGAAATATGGTCCAAATATTTCTGTTTTGATTGAAATATACCATAGTAATACCATGGTATTCTTTGCAAATTAAATTAAATTAAATTAAATTAAATTAAATTTAATTTTAGTAAAAAAAAATGACAATGGGGAACTTCTGGGGGGAAATGTGCCTAATTGTCATGGGGTAAAATACAGTAAAATAATTACAAATCTAGGAAATAAAATAAAATTAAATTAAATTAACTAAAATCAAATTAAATCTCTCAATAAATAATAAAGTGTGGTGAAATATGGTCCAAATATTTCTGTTTTGATTGAAATAATACCATAGTAATACCATGGTATTCTTTGCAAATTAAATTAAATTAAATTAAATTAAATTCAATTCAATTCAATTAAAATTAAATTATAAATAAACTAAATCTCTTAATAAATAATAACGTGTGGTGAAATATGATCCAAATATTTCTGTTTTGATGGAAACATACCACAGTAATACCATTGTATTCTTTGCAAATAAAATAAAATAAAAATAAATAAAATTAAATTAAAAATTTAATTAAATTAAAAATTAAATTAAATTATGAATAAACTTAATCTCTTAATAAATAATAACGTGTAGTGAAATATGATCCAAATATTTCTGTTTTGATTGAAATATACCAGTGATACCATTGTATTCTTTGCAAATAAAATAAAATAAAAATTAAATTAAATTAAATAAAAAATTTAATTAAATTAAAAATTAAATTAAATTATGAATAAACTTAATCTCTTAATAAATAATAACGTGTGGTGAAATATGATCCAAATATTTCTGTTTTGATTGAAATATACCACAGTGATACCATGGTATTCTTTGCAGTCGCTTGGAGCACCATGTACATTGAATACAATCATTTAATACATGTCAAATTAATACATAATTTTCTGTTGTACAATAATGCTAATTTATCAATTATTAAATATATATATATAATAATCTGTGCAAATCATCAAATATTAATCTTCAGCAATCAAGGTAAATTACCAAGATGTGAAATTACCACAAAACATAAAAGAGGGGAAAGCATGTCAATGAGATGTGATAACTAGCATGCATGTCCATGCTACTGTTAACAATATCTGAGAATGCACCGTCACGATGTGTGTATAACCCTGCTCAGAGCTTAGACCAGATTGGCAATCTACATTACACGTCCAGCGCCGGACACGTTCATTAAGCAGAAATGCTAACTATTCACCCATGACCAACAGAAAGGTCACGGCTGAAAATAGAGCGTGCAAAAGACACTGTCCCGATGAGCGTCCTCTGCATCAAATGAGGACCGTCTGACCATCTCCAAACTCACAAACGATGTCAAGACAATGCCAGTGACCAGTGCGATGTGTCAAGAATGATCTCTCATACTCAACACGCAGCGCACAACAACAACTCCCATCACGTCAGCGCTTCTGCTCGAGTAAGAGCTGAGCCATCCTGGTTATTGCCAGTCTGTGGGAATAATCCCACTCCCATCCCAATAACTCCCATCCTCGGGTTTTAATGAAGGAGAACTGGGGCAGTCTGAGACCGGCTCAGATGAATTGTCGTGTCTCTCGGGTATTAACTTACAAAGCCCATTACAGCAGTAAAACAACAGGGAAAGTCCCAGCGGCTCGTCCCGTCCCGACACCACCCCTAATCTCTCCGAGATACGCATCATTGCATCAAATCCCACTGTATCCTCAGATTAAACGTGTGCGCTTATAACAGTGTGAAATCAAACAGGTGTGCGCTGGTCATATCATAGCTTCTTCACATCGAAAGAGGAGTTTATCCGTCTCTCAGGCACACAATCTTACAAAAAACGTTCATTAAGGTTCATCTACGGTTCTTCAGTCCAACTCCAAAGTACATTTTATGCCACAAAAAAAAATCATTTAAATATTAAATCGTTAAGTTAAATGAAAGCAATGCTTATTTCATTTTTTTTTTTGTAAATTATACACTTAAAGGAGTAGTTCACTTTAAAAAAAAAAAAAAAAACTTTTGCTGATAATTTACTCACCCCCATGTCATCCAAGATGTCCATGTCTTTCTTTCTTCAGTCGAAAAAAAATTAAGGTTTTTGATGAAAACATTCCAGGATTTTCTCCATATAATGGACTTCAATGGGGTCCAAACGGTTCAAGGTCAAAAAGACCGTTTCAGTGCAAACTGCAAACTGTTCAAAGGGCTTTAAACGATTCCAGACGATGAATAAGGGTCTTATCAAGTGAAACGATCGCTCATTTAAAAAATAACAATTAAATCATTAAGTTAAATGACATCAATGCTTATTTCAATTTTGTTCTAGTAAGTTATACACTTAAATGCGGAAGCCCTGAACCGCAACCTAAAAAAAAAAAAAGTCAGTAAAAAAAAAAAAAAAATCTGTAAAAAAAAAAAAAATCTGTAAAAAAAAAAAAAAAATCTAGCATTTCGAGATTAAAGTCGAAATGTTTCGAGATTAAAGTCGAAATGTTTCGAGATTAAAGTCGGAATGTTTCGAGATTAAAGTCGGAATGTTTCGAGATTAAAGTCGAAATGTTTCGAGATTAAAGTCAAAATGTTTCGAGATTAAAGTCGAAACATTGTGCATTCATAACAGTGCGCGTCCACTGGCTCAGAGCGCGCGCGTGTGTGTGAAGTTGAACTGCCATGGATAAACCCAAAATAGTAGCTTTTCGGTCTCCTTTGATGAAACAAAACACACACACACACACAGTGTGTGAAACTCGCTATTGGCCATTATGAATGCCTGTGTGTGCGGCAATGTGAGACAATGGAAAGCACACACGCGCAGCTTCTACGCGATAGCGAGTTTCACACTGTGTATGTGTGTGTGTGTGTGTGTGTGTTTTGTTTCATCAAAGGAAATTCAACAGGTGCCAATCTACCAGCATTAGGCTACCATTATAGGACGTTATAAAATATACTGCGCCGGAATAGACTTTAGCCTATAGGAAAACCAACACGGAAAACACTTTTCAGACTGGATGGAGAAATCCAGCTTTATGAATGAATGAATGAATGAATGAATAGGGCATTTATAGCGCTTTCATATATGCCTACACTCAAAGTGCTTTACAATCATATCACAGAATCTCTCCTCAACCATAAGTGGTTATTAAATCTTAGGAAATCACAGGATCCGGCCAAATGATTGGATACAGAATGATGCACTTAAAATGTATCCAGAGCGTATTTACGGGGAAGAGGAGACCGAACAGTTACTGTTGTGTTCTCGACCCAGATAGTGTTGACTAGACGAGCACGAAAACACCTCAGTAGCACGTGTGACGTGTGTAGAATTTTGTTGAAAGCCCAGATTAAAGTAAAAAGCTACTATTTTGTGTTTATCCATGGCAGTTCAACTTCACACACACACGCGCGCGCGCGCTCTGAGCCAGTGGACGCGCACTGCACAATGTTTCGACTTTAATCTCGAAACATTTCGACTTTAATCTCGAAACATTTCGACTTTAATCTCGAAACATTCCGACTTTAATCTCGAAACATTTCGACTTTAATCTCGAAACATTTCGACTTTAATCTCGAAATGCTAGATTTTTTTTTTTTTTTTTTTTACAGATTTTTTTTTTTTTTTACAGATTTTTTTTTTTTTTTTTAAGATTTTTTTTTTTTTACTGACTTTTTTTTTTTTTTTTAGGTTGCGGTTCAGGGCTTCCGTACTTAAAAGAGTAGTTCACTTTAAAAAAAAAAAAAAAACTTTTGCTGATAATTTACTCACCCCCATGTCATCCAAGATGTCCATGTCTTTCTTTCTTCAGTCGAAAAGAAATTAAGGTTTTTGATGAAAACATTCCAGGATTTTCTCCATATTATGGACTTCATTGGGAACCAAACGGTTCAAGGTCAAAAAGACTGTTTCAGTGCAAACTGCAAACTGTTCAAAGGGCTTTAAACGATTCCAGACGATGAATAAGGGTCTTATCAAGCGAAACGATCGCTCATTTAAAAAATAAATAAAAAAGTTTAAGTTTTATAAGCTCAAATGGTCGCTTCGCCTCGCAATGAAACTCTCATTTGGACCTTTAACCGTTTGGTTCCCATTGAAGTCCATTATATGGAGAAAATCCTGGAATGTTTTCATCAAAACCCTTAATTTCAAAACCCTTAACGTCATTAAAAAGTTATAATGGCTTAATGACAGATAATGTCAAAACAAACCACCAATAAAGCTAGGTGGTTTAAGTTTGATCATGTCATGTTTATGACAGGTTGTGTTGTCTTAGTAATGTCATGATAAAGACATGATAAAGACAAGGTGTCATGTCAGTCCTTGAAGTAAAGTGTCACCACATTTTTTTATTTGAGCCTGTTTGTTATACAGTGTGAATGTAGATGAAACTAAACACACTCCTATATGGCAAGAAGGAAATGCAGAGCACACACTTCAGCGAGATACAAATCCAGAGATGATTAAAATCTGGATGTTCAATTGTCAAGGCATACATGCTGAAGCAGCCGCCATATCTACAAAGATTTTTACATAAACATTCATACTTAAATCGTATCAAGCATCTCCCACACTATAATGAATGCTATCCTTTCTTAAAAAAAAAAAACACATTATAGTCATGTTATTGTCAGCACATGGCATAATCTGATACGATGCAAAGCAAAGCACATAATAACAGGCTGAAACACTCATCTGCATGTGCTATGGTGATGCATGCATTCATAAACGCTCCATACATGCAGCATGGACCTAATCCCAGCAATACAGCTTTTGTGTTGTCACTAATTTACATTTGAACATAAGAGCAGACACTCCAGCCAAAAGGAAACATGTTTATAATGTGCATTATCAGTCTGAGAGTGTGTTTCTATATGAATGTATATCGGCTATAATGTGCTGATCTAGAATCTGGGCTCTTGTGTCTCATCATATTAACTGTGAGACGAGAGACTAAGCGGCCTCAGCACAGCTCCCTGAGGAATATCATATTGCTCTTTCATAGCTCGCAAGTCTTAATGGAGTGGACCACCGATATGAGTTTCAGATGCTGATGTGATGCGGATTAGATGTGCTATAAGATCATACAGAGATGTGTTCACCGAAATTAAAATTCTGGACCGTAAACTTAAACCAAAATTTAAAAAAAAATCATAAAATTATATATGAAGAGTGCCACTTGAAATTTTCTTCTAAAATTATCATTTTTATCAAGCTTGTGTATTTAAGTTCAGTAATTTCACTTAAATGGCAATGACGATTGCCTATTAATTGTCATTTAAGTGAAATTACTGAACTTAAATATACAAGCTTGATAAAAATGGTCATTCTAGAACAAAATTTTAAATGGCATTTAGAGGCTTTTGCATATGAACTCTTCATATATATATATATATATGACTTTTTCATTACTTTTATGATTAATTACTTTAATTACTTTTAAATGAATCTGAAAATAAATTAATTCATTTATAATAAATAGTGTCTATTGAAATTAATTCATAAAACTTAAATGTTAATGATACAAATGTTATTAAAACGTTCAACCAAAGAATTTATTTTCATTTTTTTATAAACGAGCTGCAGTAAAACTGAACTTGTATTGAAACATGAACTAAAATGAAAATTATATTTCTTTAATAATAATAATAATAATAATAGTTTATTATTGTTGTTGTTTGAGAAGAACATTTTATTACATATAATATTAATATTTTCAGTCAACTTTTATTTTGGCTGTTCATTTTAGCATGTTCAGTTCAGTCAAATATATTTTAGCCAAAACCAAAATATCTGTTTCTGAACTTCTGTTATCATTAATGCAGACACATTTCTGACGAGAAATCTCCGTGTGCTTTCCGTTTAATCAAATTAATGTCTAAGATAAACAATCGACATATCAAAGAGATCTTCTTTCCCACCAGCAGTGTTATCTCCCTCTGCAGAGCAGTTTGTGTGATTTAGTCGAGCTTTTAACTTCCCGTTTCACACACACACACACACACACACCTGAGCTGTAGACCATCAGCCACTGGAGTCGTGCAGCCTGACAGCAGGCAAGCTCTCTTTTCTCTTTCTTTCTTTCATGCCACCATCATTTTGGTTCAGTCTATCACACACACACACACACTTGTCAGAGATAAACTGCACATTGTCACTGAAACACTGCTGTTCTCAAGTCAGCGCACAAGAAGACATTAGAAATCTCAATGCATCTGCAATAATGTCACAAAATACTGTTTTGCTGCAGTGAAATCGTATGGATGAAGTTTCGAATGTCATGGAGTGACTGATCAAACAACATGCAATGGAAATCACAACTCTGCTTCTGTAATGTCACATTAAAAAAAATGTATATTCAAAATATTACAGGGCTGATTTTATCCATTAGGAATTAATGCAAGATCACGAATTCAGACAAACGTGGAATAACGTTCACATTAAGACAAAGTCAAAGTCATAAATTCATAAAGTTTATTTTGCATTATTCTGATGAGAATTTCTTGTTGAAAATGGGCTTCATCATAATAAAAGTTAAACATTATTATATTATATTATATTATATTATATTATATTATATTATATTATATTATATTATATTATATTATATTATATTATATTATATTATATGGAAAATGTAAACAATGTGGGGGCAAAATGAGATCCAGTTAAATTGGTTTCATAAAAGTGAATATAAAAAGTAAGTGAATGAATAGGAAAGTAATTAGACTTCAAACTACACTACAACAAAAAAAACTAATATTAGATCTTCATATTTATTTATCTGCTAATTACCAAGTTACCACAATTTTGTTTATGATTTGTTTTCTTGCAATGGAAAAACAAAACAACAACTCAACCACACACACACACACACACACACACACATACACACACAAAACAATGCTTTACATTTTTAGCAATGTGTCTATGTTTTAATGTTAGTTTAAAATGTAATTTTTTATAAAGACATTTTAGTTTTTGGGAGCACAAAAAAAATAGATTGAATTTGAAAGACTGACTCATATCAATACGATCATTATTTCACACACCACCACCGGAGCCGAATAAAGACTGAAGTCCTCGTCCTGGGACCAGAAAGGTGCATCAGAGGACCAAAGCTTGCCTGAGACGGCAGGGCTCGTGTCAAATTCGTGATGTAGGGTCTCCGTCTTGACCAAACGGCCACTCGCTCACAAAGTCAACACGCATTCGGAGAGATTGGAATTCCTCAAGCTGTGCCAGGGACGTCCGCAATGGCCATAATCAAATACGAATGGCTCCAGTAATACTGTCGTGCTCTCGAAAGATAGAGGTGAACAACCGGCAATAACTCAACAAGATGAATCATTTTCAGGGAGATGTTTGTATTGAGGGCTTATTTTGATGGCTAGCGTGAGCGAAGGGACGATGCAGTTCATCCAATCAGAGGGTTTAGCCCTGAGAGGAACTGTGTGGGTTCAGTTCGGGTGGCCGAGTCACTGAACATCCAGTTTCCCAGGCCTAAGAACATGACAGAGAACGCCGAGTCCGAACACACACAGGGTGGTTTCAACCCAAATTTGGGTCAAACATGGACAAACCAAGCCATTGGATTTGGTTTTTAGCCGAATTTGTACATTTTTAACCCAACGATTGGGTTCGTCCATATTTGACCCAAATTTGGGTTAAAACAACCATGGAGTTTTTTAGAGTGCATCCAGCATCAATGGAGAGTTTTTCAGAGAAAAGCCTGTAGCTACACATGACCCCGCTCCAGCCCTCCAGTGAACACAGAGGGATGGAAACCTACATCATTCTGCAGCATTTTAAAATTTAAAACCGGATGGTGAGTGAAAAAAAAAGACCTGAGAGGTTCAATTCCAAAAGCAAAGTCAATATAAAATGACTTGCAACACATTTTACTTGTACAATATGATGTTTTATGTACAGCAAGACTTTTGATTTCATGTTAAAGGGCATATTGCAGGTTAGAGGACTCAACGAGTCAATGCATAGAAAAATACGTTACAGAAGCTTCTGGAGTCGTTTTTGGGAGAAAATTTTACTTCCGAGTCTGAAAATGGGCGTGGCGGGCGTGACGTAACGGGCGGGAGAACGGCCGATTCAAACAACAGAAAAACAATGGATCCCAATGACATTTCGGACGCTGAGGAAATACTCGTATGATTGGACCAAGCCATAAAGTTATGAGCCTCCTATGCTACACTCTTAGAAGAAAAGGTTCTATATAGAACCTTAAAAGGTATTTGGAACCCCTAAAAGGTTCTATACACTCTTAAAAAAAGGGTTCCTCTGGGTTCTATATAGAACCCTGGGGTTCCATACTTGGCCAATAGAACCTTTTACCAAAAAAATCCATATATGAGTTCCATATGAAGCGGGGGATGGAACCATTTCTGGTTCTAAATAGAACCATTTCTTCTAAGAATGAAAGAGAGCAGGGACAGGCGAGGATAATGGACAGAAGGGTCATTGAAAAATTGAGCTGTGATGTGAGTCTTTTGGTGAGAGACATGCTTATAGTTATAGATATACACGTTCATTAACGATATACACTGATTATTATGATCCTATAACAGGCCAGCACAGCAGACATTAGTAAGTTTAGGGTAGATTTATACCATTACATGTATAAAAAACTATACTTGAGTATATTTCTATTGTACTAAAAGCATACTCAGGTACATTTTTGAATACATATTTTTCACCTGGGTTATAACATAAACATAAAATTAAAGATTTGAGTACTATTTTCAATTACAAGTTGCCTCTATTTAGGGCATGATTACCTATATCACACTATTTGATGCCATTGGTTTAGTATACGACGACCAATACTCTTGCTTCGGCATTCCATGTTGAACTCCATCATATCGCCGGGATGATAATCATTTGATCTGAAGTGAACGCTACACACGACCGCGTTTTCCGAAGCCAATGCGGAAGAGAAATCCCGACTCTTTACCTGCAGGAACGGAAGAAATAGGCTATAGCACCGTCCCTTTTCTTGAAATGGAAACTTGTGGACTCGATCTTGAAGTCCTGACAAGCCGGAGTTTTTCAACCTTCACAAACACAATAATTTAAATCACGTAATATGACGTGATGTTGAAAAAGCCGTTTTTAAGAACAGTCCAAGAGACGCTCACTTTATCTACTAAATTAGAGCCCTTATGTTGTTTTAAAACATTTTAAATCCTGCATTAACTTTTTCATACAAAAAGTTGACTTTTTTTTTTTTTTTTTTTTTTTAGCATTTTTTACTTTTTCATACAAGGTTATCTATAAATTTAGATTTTTTTTTTTTACCTGCAATAACCTTTTTTAACTTCTTCTGAAAGTAGATCTCTTTAATATCTCATATATGATGTTGCATATCCAACATTATCCACATTAGCCACAAAGCACCCGCGCCCTCAGATCACTTGGACGTGGCTGTGGTTACAAGAGCTAAAAACGATATATATACTGTTCGTTTTCTCACTCAAACCGCTCCTTTCGTGTCTTAGGCCATCAATGTGTACTTCCATTTACAAGTCATTAAATCATGTTTAATTTGGACTTCTCTGTGCATGCTCTTTGAGGTGGTGACCATAGACCTCCATTATATGACTGACAGACAAGAACGGTTTGACCTAAAAATATCAAAAATGAAACTACTCCAGACATCTAGATCTTGGATGCCCTAGAGGTAAGCTAAAACATACCAAAAATTAATTTCAAAGTGAACTGTCCCTTTAAATCTCCTGAACAACGATAGAGCAACACAACTGTCCTCGGGTAATACTAAAGCAATCGCAGATGGCCTGTTTAGTGCTGCTTAATTACTATTGAAAATCTACAGCTTTCCACAGAAAATTAATTATGGTTAATATACTTATTTATATATATATTTTGTTTGTGCGTCTGCCAGGAAGCACTGCGGGCGACGTACGGACCATTGACAGAGCAACAAAGCAGAGCAGCTCTTTCTCCAGAAAAACACATCCACGTCTGATGCAACTCATAAAGAAGCCCGCGTGAGACATTGTAACATGTATTTACTGCCGTCTCCTCAGACAAATGCCAACTCATCCAGCCAAGCTAAATTACCATGGTAACATCCGACTGGATGACCAACATCGACCAGAGAAAAGAGACCTACGCTTTGAAACTGTGAAGAGGGAGTCGATTTCACATTTGATTATTTTCCTTCCAGTCAAAGCCGACAGTTTTCTCTTCCACGTCTCTTTATGATGATCAATCATGTACAGTGGGATCCAAAAGTCAGGGAAACGCTGCTGTTTTGTCTTTTTTATGTCAACGTGTCATGCAACATTTTTCATCGAAAATTATAGGGTGCAACGGGGCTATGGCACATCCTGAGAAAAATGTGCTTTTCACTGCTCTCATAGTGTATGATTGGAGAAAAAAAAGATATGTTTTTATTGAGCAACAGATTTTGTGTGAAAATAAATCATAAAAGTTTTTTTTTTTTTTTTTTTTTTTTCTCATGAATGTATGAGCTGGCAAGGTTGGCCTTTTACCCCACAGACACACAGGACAAAACACACATTATTTATGCAAATGCTTTAGTTCAAATAAATATTTTTTTGTGTAAATGTAAATATCTGAGTTGGTACTTGTTCACTTTAACAATCACTTTAGCAAAGTTGGTATTTTATATATATATATATTCTGTATTTTTAAAATGAACATATTTTAATGACAGTGTATTCATATATATATATATATATATATATATATATAAATGAATACACTGTCATTAAAATAAAATTATTTTAAAAAGTAAACTGAATGAGCTCTAATAATAATTTAACAAACTTTACAGTATTAACAAGTAAATATGATGTTTTACTATATGATATGATTTTAATATACAAAAAATGGAAAAGTCAGCCAGCTGTTTATCATATATATATATATATATATACAGTATAATATATATATATATATATATATATTATACTGTATATATATATATATATATATACGGTTTAATACACTGTCATAAAATATGTTACACTGTCATAAAATATGTTCATTAAAATATGTCCATATTTGTATATCTGTATTTTTAAAATGAACATATTTTAATGACAATGTATTAAACCGTGAATATGATGTTTTATTATATGATTTTAATATATGATACAACAAATGGAAAAGTCAGCCAGCAGTTCATCATATATATATATATATATATATATATATATGGTTTAATACACTGTCATTAAAATATGATCATTTTAAAAATACAGAAACAAAATCATTTTAAAAAATATTCTGAAAGCACTAAATTACATCATTTTATAAACTTTACATAAATATGTTGTTTTATTATAGTATGATTCATTACAAATATGTTGTAAGGTGGAAACCCAACTTAATAAATGATATAATAAATGGAAAAGTCATCCAGCTGTTTATTTTTCCTTCTGCTCCGACAGAAGGGGAACTTTTACACCAAATACTATATCTTCACGTTATTGATACATTTCGCTTAAATTACCTTGGGAAAAAAAAACTAAAAATCATAAAAAAGACCTTTGTCTTAAAACATAGTCAATCATCTTATTGATTCTCATTTGCTACAATAAATAAATATTAGAACAAATTAGCACAGAATTAACTTTGCGTTGCTGCTCACATCAAGGATCAGACAAATGTCCACGGTCATCATCAAAAGCGGTTGTTAAGAAAAGTGGTGAGCTGCATTTTTGTGTCATCCAGTGGTTTAAAAGAGAGAATAAATGCGTCTTTTACCCCGGTGTGCCTTTAGCCCTGCTGTACAACTATACATTTGTAAATATAGTTTGTACAGAGAGTCACTAACTGACTAACTCATTTGCAACTGCTGTAGAGAGCACAATGAAAAAGCCTAAATGGTTTTGCATCTTAGGGCCTGTTGGTTACATGCGTTTTAACTGATCGGATAGATCGGATCTGGTTTGTTGAAACTGTTTCATTGACACTTGACCACATAAATGTGGCTGCAAAATTAATATAAATCAGATGCATGCATAGATGCATTCGTCCAGTTTCGCTCAGTCAGAATGCGTGTCACAACCACCTCATGAAGTTAAATCCGTCTCGAAAGCGTTTCAGAAGGATTTACACCTGGTCTTTTTCACGATCAGATACATATCCACTTGTGATCACGAGTGCCATAAGCTCAACGTTTCCCACATTACAAGCTAAAAAAGATTAAAGATTAAAAGATTGCATCCTGCGCTTCTACCGTTACATGCTAAACATGTATAATGAAGCATGCACAATGCATTTTGGGGGGGGGGGGTTCTGTTGCAATCCACAATCATTTTATTTGGTCCAAATTCAAATAAAGACTCGTTCTCAAGGGTACCGTTTTGAATAACAGTAATACAGGCTGACAGAGTAATGACAGTAATTATTGAATTATTGTTGTGGTGCTCCAAAAAATGCACTTAAAAAAGCCACTTGACCTGCATGTAATCATTGCAACCTGAAAAATACACACAGCTTTTCATTTTATTTCACTGCTGTTTGCATGCTCCACAACAACCGAGGCACAGGTATAGCAGCCAGAGAATAATGGCAGAGGCAAACTCATGTTCATTCTAATAATACGCTCTTTATTTCAAAGGTAAAACCCTTGTGGATAACAGACTGAGGATGAAATGAATCAAAAGTGAGGATTGAAACAAAGCAAATTCTCTGTTCAAATCAACATTCCTGTGTGCAAAACATCATAACTTGCTCGTCATCCAAAGCTACTTTCCTTGTCTGCTGATGTCAGTGTTATTGGATAATGTTCATAAATGGTCAAACAGAAAATCAGCCATTGTTTTAGCAAAACATTAAGGTCTTTTCATGATCCAAATCCAATCAGTTCCCAATGTGAATCAAATCCAGACAGTTTTCTCATAAAATACCTTGTTTCACTCGTAAATGTAAGTACACATTGATGGCCTAAGACACGAAACGAGCGGTTTGTGTGAGAAAACGAACAGTATGTATATCATTTTACCTCTTGTACAAAGCGCTCGTTTCGTGTCTTAGGCCATCAATGTGTACTTACATTTACGAGTCATTAAATCATGTTTAATTTGGACTTCTCTGTGCATGCTCTTTGAGGTGGTGACCATAGACCTCCATTATATGACTGACAGACGAACGGTTTGACCTAAAAATATCAAAATTGAAACTACTGCGGAAACAAAGACACCTACATCTTGGATGCCCTTGAGGTAAGCTAAAACATCCCAAAAATTAATTTCAAAGTGAGCAATCCCTTTAAATAAGAGCTAAATGAATGTAATGTTTCAATTGAACGTCCATTTATTGTAAGCAGAGCAAATGCAGCCAGAAATGGATAAAATACAAATTCAGTTAGTTTATGTTTAATTCAATGTGTTTCTTGACGTTTCTTTGAATATATTTGAAAGCAAAATGTGATATTTTGGTCAGAATCATAAAATTTTGCTTTTAAAGCCCCTCCTTTATAGACCATTTCACAAGATGTAAACAACACTGGTCCAGAAACACTTCCTGTTTCAGTTTGTAACTGTTTTCTTCATTTCACATGTAAAGAAAACATCTTAAAGATGTTTGTTTAACTTTTTGATTCAGTTTTATATGTTCTGTTGGTTGTATTTTATCCCAGCTTTTATGTAGTGTTAAAAACCTGAAACAGGAAGTGCTTCTGGACCAGTGTTGTTTACATCTTGCGAAATGGTCTATATGTTTCTTTTAAGGTTGCCAAAAAGTCCCTACAATAGAATTACTGTGTTTTAGTGAACACTATACATGCAAAAGCCATGTTGACTATACTGTAGGCAGATTCAATGAAGTTTTTAATATGTTTCACTTCACAAAAAGATGAAGCTGTTCTCAGAGCTGAATGCTCTGCCCTGAAACTTCCCCGCATTCACATCGCCCACTCTGCTTTACAACAACAGTGAGAAAGCAGCCGTTGTTTCACGGGCGACGGGGTGAAAAGCCCACAGTCGGAGGCCGGAAACACGGGGGGTCGCGTTCCTTTGGCATAACCCGGATCTCGGAGCAGGTGTGGGACCGTAACACAGCAGATCATTTAAGCAAAGGTCTGCGGCAGAGGCACCTAAAGCAGGTGCAAAACTGCAGAGCTCCAATGCCAGAGAGAGATCAATTAAACGGGCCTGATGGTCCTCCTTCCAGGACTCATAAAACCGCTCTCATTTGTAACCCATATCTGTCATCTCTACCGCCCCTCAGGCAACATACATCAAGGCCCCCCACCCCTCGCCGTCCCGCTGCGCTAAGGTTTATACTCAGACTCAGTAAAAGGTAATCAATGTTGTCCGTGACACGTCGCTTCTTCCACACGATCTATCAAAGATGGCCGCGTGTCCGAGCCTTTAGTCTGAGGACAGCCAGTCACGAGACATAAATCAAGACGAATCTATAACACATTCGTTTATGCGAGTTTGCATCATGTATGTGCTTGCATGGAAAATATATACGCTACTGACATATATCGCATATCAATATAACTGTCAATCCCACACTGTAAAATAATATTGTTGGTTTAACTTAAAAAAATAAGTAACCTGGCTGCCTTAAAATTTTAAGTTTAGAAACTCAAAATATTATGTTCTGAACTACTGTACATAAATGATCTAAATTGATTTGACAAAAGATGTTTTAAAAAGATGTTCAAAGAAATTATATTCCAGAGTTACAGAGAAACAGAGCGTTAACTTGAGCTTATATTGAATTAACCCGTAGTATAAATATTGTCATGTATCAGGAAACATCCTTATGTGTATAGAACTTCTGAATCAATACTTTCATGGATTATAGATTGATTACTTATTTAGATTTTTATTTTATTTTTATTTTTTTTTTAGGTATTTGTTTAAATATGGTTAAAGATAAGTTTTACTTTTTCCTACTCCTTTTTGCACATTTAAATAGAGGGTTGTTTTTTTTTTTCTTC
Organism: Pimephales promelas; assembly: GCF_016745375.1. The sequence continues at coordinate 4,855,586 of NW_024121432.1, forward strand.
AAGTATTGGAAAGTTTGGATTTTTTTTTTTTTTTTACCTTTCTTTTAATTAATATTCCTTGTTTCATTGATTAATAACTGTATTTTTATTTATTATTTACATGTTCAAAATAAAGATCTCAAATCAAACAAAAGAAAAAATATTGTGATTACAAATCATGAAAATATTTTTTTTACAGTGCAGCTAACAAATTTAGGTTCTGGGAACGTTAGTGTTCCCGGAACATTCTCCTCACGTTATAAAAATGGAACCTAAAAATAACCTACATGGAACGTTCCTATAACGTTCTTGTTTGGTTCCCAAAAAAAAAAATAACCTCATGGGACCATTCGGGAACGTAAATGCATGGGAATGCTCAAAAATACTGCCACGTCACTCTGTTTATATTTGCATGACGGCATTAAAAATGAATGGGATAATTACATGCAAGCTGGAATGCACTGATGGTTTCCGCTGATGCCGGATAATCCGAGGGTGCAACACTTTAAGGCATCTCTGGACATACATCACTCGCCTAATTGGATAATCTAAATCACTGATTGGATATCGAGTTCCAATGCGGGCTCCAAGGGGCCCGATGGGGAGCTGGGTAAATGACAACAATCAGTGAGAACACAGCCGAGGCGCTTGAGGATTAAACTGAGATCATGTCGACACACAATAAGGGGCAAACAGCCACCGGTTCACAAACGAGAGCTAAACTGAGTTTTTCCCACACACGTAGAAGACATGTGCTCGCTCAGGAGACAAACCTTTAGAGATTTCGACGCATCGATGTGTCAAAGATGCCTCGCTCTTCCTGGAAACTACAAGATAAAGCAAACGTGTAAGGGAATGTGCTTTTAAGCAATCCAAACGCATAGAAAATCAATCATGGGTGCGGAGATAGAATGTAGTGCCATTTCTTTACTTATTGAAAAAAGATTGTTCATTTTTGAAGCACAAATTAAAACATCTAAAAACTGCATGATGCATTTGTGATGTGGCTAATCATTAAAGAGCCACTATGGCAAAATTAACCATGCATTAATTAGTCTATGCATGCATTTAAGCATATCATACATGCACGCGTGGATTATCCAATTCAGAAATAAGGAAAGTTCATTACTGACGAAAAATAAAAAGAAAGGAGGGTTCTCGTTGTGATATTCATTAAAAAATCAATTATCTTAACAAACAAAGCATAATCAAAGAGCATCCTACTGTACGTCAAAATACTGTTTGCCAAAATGTAATTCTGGGGAGTTTCTAAACGTCAGGAATGCTCTCTCGTCCTCTACAGTCATCTTCCATTTACAGCAGTCGCATGAGACCATCACTTGACTATTAAGTGGCATTATTTTGACAAATGTCGAGAGCGCGTTACAGTTTTGAAAACATATGCAATAGTCTGTAGAAATAAGGTGGTTAATATTGCAAAGTTGAGAACTGTAGCCCCAAATGTTATTGTCAACATCTAGTCTAAATGATCTACCAAAACAATAAATCTCACCAAAAATCAATCATTTCCAGTCTAATTGAGCAGATTTAGATTCTGATCAATAGGTGATCACTCCAGTGACACAATAAGCGGCAAAGCCTCTATTCACTCCAGCAAAGGGGAGAGAAGTTGATATTTCGACAACACACTGCACAATTATCAATATCCTCCTGATATTACATTAGTCACAGTGGTGGTCACCTTTAAAATATGCATTGATCAATGCAAAAGAAACATATCAGATACAAAGAGTGAATGTAAAAACGGTAAGCGCCTGCATCATTAGGTCAATATTCTTCTTTTACTAAAAAATGATAAACTAGAATGTTCATAACGTGTGATAATTGTTACAAATAAAGTCTCCAACCTGTATTCACCCTATATTGCATTTGCAGTAGCCTCTGACAAATAGACAACATGTTCATCAATATTTTGAGCGTACTGCCAAACTAATCCAATGAATCACTGCCATTAACAATCATCATAACAAGCAGATTTTGAAAATAAACAATAGATGACCATCTCAGATGGCGTCTAAACAATATATACGCAACTCTTTCCAACTTTTCATTCAGGCAAATACACACAGCCTATCGATAATACCGGAAAACAAAGACGCATTGAAGATACAACGGCGTATTGATTCAGACACAAACTACCGGCAACAAGTTGCGCGTAACCCTTCTATAAATCTGCCTTACAGATGCATCTCCAGCCGCATTATTATACATCTCAGTAGATGTTCTGCATAAGAATCCGAGAGTTGACACATGCAGTGGCTATAAGTCTCTGTAAAAGCATAAGTTTATGGAGAGGAGCTTTAGCCTACCTGAAGCGCAGTCACAAAGAAGCCTCGGCTGTGGATTTTACGCACTGTGTTCCGGGTATTTCGAGCTGCTCCTCTATAACGGTACGATCCTCAATGCGGCGCGGTGTGAGCGCCCGATGCGATGCGATGCTCGCGCTCCTCTCCGCCGGCGCGCGTGATGAGAGTCTCTTCTGTCTCCAGCGCGCGCGTCTGACAGCAGCGCGCAGCCTCGTGCGGTGATCAGCAGAACTGACTGAATAAGAGCAGGACTCACTGAGAGAGTTCACACACACACTGATGTTTGCACACTTCGCTTACACACTCTGAGCATGCGTTATGGCAGAAATCTTTCATTTACCTTTCTTGCAGAAAGTGCACGGACCTCATTCATTTTTCATTGCATATGTTCTTCTGTGTTTATGATGCTGTCAAGATGTTTATATTGCATCTTCTTGTACATTAGTACAATAAGTGCTCCTGTAAATCAGGGAAAAAATCAATAAAGCTGATGTTACAATAACAAAATAGGATACAAAAATGTTAAAAACAGAGGAATAGCGGTAATGACACGCAACTGATTATAGCACTAAGTGGTGGGGTCAAACGCGACAGCGCATGCGTAGCTACATTTAATTGTGAAAAGTCATACATAATCCAATTGCTTACTGAACTTTTGACCATTAGGCAGTGATATCACTAAATTGATACTGGATTATTGTTTGGGAATTGTAATGACGCATAAATTCGTAATCTCATACTACTTTCGCAATAGAAGGGTATTTTTAAAGTAGTGCTGGTATGCGGTTCTGAATTAATCATAGCTCATAAACACGCAAAGTTGTTTGTCAATACACGCATTGCAAAGACATCATGGAAATATGGATGTGTAAAATGTGAATGGTCTAATGATTTCCACAGCCTTTGGCAATGATGGTCTGAAGATCTGACCCAAATTTGTTGCGGATTTGATGAACGCTGCAGGAAATTAGATTTGCAAAATATTTCAACATGGCGGCCATGACCAACTCTGGATAGATGGGTGTTACTTTCTACATGATCTATGGAAAATTAAAGGGACAGTTCACTTTGAAATCAAGTTTTGGTATGTTTTTTGTGTACTTACATTTACGAGTCATTAAATCATGTTTAATTTGGACTTCTCTGTGCATGCTCTTTGAGGTGGTGACCATAGACCTCCATTATATGACTGACAGACAAGAACGGTTTGACCTAAAAATATTCAAATTGAAACTACTGCGGAAACATAGACACCTACATCTCGGATGCCCTTGAGATAAGCTAAAACATACCAAAAAGTGAAAAATCCCTTAAAAGAGAATCTTGTGTCTGGAGTTATGTTTACCATATATGAACTACCAAAAAAATGGTTAATCATTATCCACTAACAAACATCTGTTTGCCTGATTGAGTTGATGGTTCTCCACCTCTGTTCTGTAAATTGTGGACAGCAGGAAAAAAAACTATATTTGCTGTCCTATTGCACTTTATCATTGCGTTTCAAAAACCCTGTACCACCATAAACAATAGCTAAGCAGTTAGTTGCTGCAAACACTCTCAGAAAAAAGGTACAAAAGCTGTCACTGGTGCTGTACCTTTTCAAAAGATACACTTTTGTACCTATGGGTGCATATTGGTACCTTAATGGTACATATTAGCACCTAAAATGTCAATAATAGCACCTAAAATGTACATATTAGCACCTAAAATGGACAAAAGTTTACCTTTTGAAAAGGTACAACCCCAATGACAGCTTTTTTTATACCTTTAATTCTGAGATTGAAGAACCAGTGATGAATAACTTTATTTGTCCTGCTGTACATAAGAGACAGTGGTTGGGGGAAGGATATCACTGACGCCACGGCACATTTCTTTTTTCCCCAGACACCAGACACACACGGCATAACAAGACCAGCAGATAGTGGCATCATTTACCGTGTGTCGCGGGTTAAGTACCTAGCTGAGGAGGTCTTGATCAATATCTCACCTAGCAGTGAACCCGCAGAGACAAGCACTGAGTGAACGGTGAAATGCTGTCTGTACGTCACCGCCAGAAAAAACAACAACAACACCCTCCAGATTATAGCTGGCACAATGTTCCTCTGTGAAGTCGATTGCTTGCTTTTACAAATGCGACAATGGAGCCAATGAAGGCTTTGTGCTTCTGATACAGCACATCCTTTCAGTTTACCCAAAATTAAAAATTCATGAGCTAATTTTAAGCAAATAACGTCAATTTCTGCTTGAAGCCATTGCATGACTTGAAATACAGCTTGAGAGTCATTTTTCATTTTAAAATATGTGGTCACTATAATTTAACACATCCAGAAGAAGAGCTGTCATTCAAAATGCTCTCCTTTTGTGTTTTGCAGGGGGGAAAAACAGCCTACAGGCTTGGAACAACATGAAGGCGAGTAAATTTTTTTTTTTTTTTGCAGTATTAATAAATCAGGAACGTAATTCAAAATGTTTTTGTTACTGAAACCTCATGGTTATACTGATACAGCACTTGTGACAACTTGCCCCGTTCTCCCTTAAAAGCCATCTGTATCAGAAGAATCTAATTCTAATCGAATATACAAATCTTGTAACCACAGATTGGTGGTGCTAGAGCATCTTTCTCGCTCTCTCTCATTCACATCCTCCATCTCTGAACGTAACAAGTAAGTTACAGCCCTGTTTTACCCATAACATACCTTGACTTACGGATGCGGTTCATCCATCATTGTCTCGCATGAATTTGCTTGTCATATTTCATCCCTCCCTCTCTCTGTAGCCTTAAATATCTCGTCTTGGGAAATGCTGAGTATAGAAATAGCTTCTGAATATTACATGTATACATTTTTGTTTGCAGGATGTTCTCAGAGTGAGTAATCTTTCAAACCTGACCAGAGGAAAACTAACAGCTCCAGTTTATCATGCGGTCAATGAACAGATCATTGCAAAAGGCCAAACAAATGTTTAAGCAATGACTTGTCTAATTCTGTTTGTACGTTGGATTTACTCCAGCAGAATGTTTGTAACAGTGTCGGGGAATGATTCTCTAAAACAGCAACTAGCTAACTAGTTTTACTTTCAGTAAAATATAAAATCCATCCATTTTTTTTTTTAAAAAGTCACGTTTCATTTATTAAAGGGATAGTTCACTTTGAAATTATTTTTTGGGATGTTTTAGCTTACCTCAAGAGCATCCAAGATGTAGGTGTCTTTGTTTCCGCAGTAGTTTCAATTTTGATATTTTTAGGTCAAACCGTTCGTCTGTCAGTCATATAATGGAGGTCTATGGTCACCACCTCAAAGAGCATGCACAGAGAAGTCCAGATTAAACATGATTTAATGACTCGTAAATGTAAGTACACATTGATGGCCTAAGACACGAAACGAGCGGTTTGTGTGAGAAAACGAACAGTATTTATATCGTTTTTACCTCTAGTACCACAGCCACGTCCAAGTGATCTTTTTAAAATTAATTTCAAAGTGAAAATTAAAAAATTAACATCAAAAATTAATTTCAAAGTGAACTGTCCCTTTAAACTGTACTTCTTTCCAGTGTTTTTTTTAAATTTGAAATAAAGCTAAAAAAAAAATTAAAAATGAAGGTAAAAATCTTAAAATTAGAGCGTTGAACTTTATAGTTGAAGTAGCCAACTAAACTTGCCAATTTAAATAAGTTAAAACTATACATTGAAATATTTCAAGACATAGGCTATTAAAAAAACATATCAAAATCACTAAAAACTGAAATGAAAATTTAAAATATACAAATAAAAAGCTAATCCAAAATATTAATAAACCTATGAATGTTTACAAATAATACTGAAATAACATTACTTTTTGCATTGAGCATTGAGCATTTTTGCATTGAACATATGTATAAATATATATATACTCTATATATATACTGTATTATAAGTATTATATTCAATGTAAAATTAAAAGATCAGTTGTCAAGTGGTCAAGATCAGTAAAATGTGGTCACCCTGATTTTGCACCAGATATATTGAAGATTAAACATTACACTCTAAAAAATGCTGGGTTGTTTGTAACCCAGCCATTGGGTTACATTTTTAAATTACGTTTTTTTACCCAATTTTTACCCTGGGTTTGTCTATATTTTACCCAAAATTGGGTTAAAACAACCCAGCATTTTTTTAGAGTGTAAATAGATATTTAAAAATGATTGTTCCCTTATTGACCTAAAGTAACTACGTGTAAGAGTAGCTTGACTGCAGTTGAACTATACTTTAAATTACAAGTAGCTTGGTAAACAGTTTCAAAGTAGCTTCCCTAACAATGCCACCTAATGCAAAAGCAGCTTCTGTGACCGACACTGAATTTACATTCCCTTTCTAAGAGAAACTGTGAAAAGGAGGAGAGAAAAAAAATCTCTTCAGAGTGCAGCTTTGCCTTTACAAAGTCTGAACAAAAGGATAGAGAAATATGGAAAATCCCTGGACATCATGTAGAAACGGTGTAACTCATTGACGTGTCGTCCTCAGAGTCAGGAGTGACATGAAAAGACAGGTCTGGACGGCTGGAAAGCAAGCGATCGTGATGATCTGGGTTTGACGACGATAAAAGCTTCTTGTGCATGACTGAGGTTCAATCAACCAGACACATCAGACATCCTGAGAACGCAGAGAAACCAATACCGTTTCAATTTTTAAAATACCAAAATTATTAATAAGTGTAAAGCCACCAACCTGCCCGAAGAATGCTGTGAAGTTTATGTTTCATTTCTAGAAAATCTCTCGCATCACTCTTCACTGACCCTGGAAATTGCAAGTCATGTCCATATAAACAGACCTGTATTGCAATTAAACCCCATTAAAGGTGCATTGCGCAAGTTTCTAAGTTTTTGCAGAACTACGCCCCCTCTGGCGACAAGCGAAACTGCAACCAGAGTATAATATGCAACAACATATTAGAAATGAGTAGTTTGACACTGTAGTGCTACTGTTTGCAGCCTAGAAAGTACACACATGTACAATTTTGTACATTTCAACACATAATTTTGGTCCAAAATGAAATGCAAATCACCCTTGAGTAGAAAGATTCATATCAATGCCATTTTCCGACTAAAGAACAGTGGTCTCTTAGTCATTTTCTTTCTCAGCATAAGTGATTATCCCATTAGCATGTACAGTAGCAGCCAGTGCTAGTGCTGTCAGATTCTCAATGTGGGTCTTTCACACTGAGTTGCCTGTATTTACTCTGTCCTGTCATAGATTAATTGAAGCAAGGATTGTGCAAACTTCATTCCACACATCAGACTGTGTAAGTTCCTGAAAATTGGTGCATCTCAAAGTTGACATTTTCCAGTTCATTACAGGATGCATCGTAAATGAGTCCATTATTAACTAGAGAACTGTTTCACAAACAATATACAGACTAAATCAATATAAATATGAAAGACTTACTACTGTATTAGTATAGTCACAAGAAGCTCTTGAATGGGATCAAAGATCTCAATCTGTTCATGATGACTCACCCCAGGCGCACCTAAAGCAAAGCAATGCTTTAATTTAGTGCATTTAACTTTAAGTTTGTCATTTATTGTTTCAATTTCTGAAATTGTAGCCTGTTACAGTCAGAATATGGAGGAAAAAGGAATACATTAAGAAGGTTAGAGATGCATATTTACTATTTTAGGAATCAGTGTTTATACGCGAGGGGAAATTCGTATGGAGTGGCGGGACCCTTTATATTAAAGATATTGAAATACCCATGTGCTTTGTCATTAGTGATCAGAGATGTATAGTAACGAAGTAGAACTACTTAAGTACTAAAATGCTGTATCTGTACTCTACTAGAGTATTGTTTTTTTTCTCATACTTCTACTTTTACTTTAGTAGATATTTTCGATGAATTTAATACTTTTACGATATTTTCTTTTAATGTTCTGCTAGTTACTCGTTACAATTATAAAAATTTTATGAATCATTCGTTGCAAGTTGGCTTTCATGCTGCCTAAATCGCTCGCCAGTTTTATAGGGTAATGGTATTGATTGACACACACATTAAAGGGTTAGTTCACCCAAAAATGAAAATTCTGTCAGTATTTACTCACCCTCATGTCGTTCCAACCCCGTAAGACCTTCGTTCATCTTCGGAACACAAATTAAGATATTTAAGATATTAAGATCGCTCCTGCATACAGTCCATAGGCTTCTTGAGGGACTGGCTCTTGCTGTCCTCGAAAAGTCATTAAAGACATCGTTAAAATAGTCCAAGTGACTACAGGGGCTCAATCTTAAGTTTATCAAACGACGAGAACACTTTTGTGCGCAAAAAAACAACAAAAATAACGACTTTATTTCAACTATTCACTTCCTTCTCCATGAGCCTGTAAGTCAGTTAACGTAGTGTGATTGCGTAGAGCTACGTCACACGTAGGCTCACTATTGGCCGACGCTGGTCATGTGTGTGTGATGCGTGTGACGTACAATAACAGAAGCTTACGCTATTAAACTAGTAACCTGACTCGCGCAGAAACGAATAGTTGAAATAAAGTCGTTATTTTTGTTGTTTTTTTGCGCACAAAAGTGTTCTCGTCGTTTGATAAACTTAAGATTGAGCCCCTGTAGTCACTTGGACTATTTTAACGATGTCTTTAATGACTTTTCGAGGACAGCAAGAGCCAGTCCCTCAAGAAGCCTATGGACTGTATGCAGGAGCGATCTTAATATCTTAAATATCTTAATTTGTGTTCCGAAGATGAACGAAGGTCTTACGGGGTTGGAACGACATGAGGGTGAGTAAATACTGACAGAATTTTCATTTTTGGGTGAACTAACCCTTTAACAACTAATGCAGGGGTTGTCCTGCAATGACATTTTTTGGTGGCCGCCAAAGCAAATTTGTATCCTGCCAAAGCGCCTTATTTGATTGCTAGTACAAACTTTTGACTGCTTTCTTTAATAATTACATGACACAATACTTAAGTAGTGATTTTTTAAATAAACTATTTGCAATACTTAAGTACAATGTTAAATACTTTAGTCCTTCTACTTAAGTGTGGTGCTTAAAGAGCACTTCAACTTCCACTCAAGTCACTTTTTTGATAGAGCACTTGTACTTTTACTCAAGTCCAGGTTTCTAGTACTTTATACATCTCTGTTAGTGATTGCCTTATCAGTGATTGTGTGAAGTGCATGCATAAATACTTTGCATTTTGTAATTCTTTGGGATTTCTTTGGTTGTTTTTTTTTGTTTGTTGTTTTTTTTTTGGGGGGGGGGGATAAGTAATTAAATACTGCATTTTACACTTAGCAATTCGATTTTTTTTTTATTCCATCAAAATAACAATATTACCACTGAGTGCACTTTGATATAGTGTTTGCTTCTCTCTTTTTGTTCATTCACCAAAACTCATCAAAAGCTGTGAGGCTTTACTACATCAACATTATGTTTTGGCAATCAGTACATTCCCGCGATATTTGGGTTAATGCTGCCCTCAGGAAATCTTGCAATAATGCTGTTTTCTGGCGCAGGCGGCCAAGATAAATCCTTCTCTACAATCACCAGAGAGAGAGAGAAAAACATGAGAAAGTCAGAAATGAGGAGTTGTCAGAAGAGACTACTGTTGAATAACCCACCAAAGGAAGTCAACATCAAATCACTCTTAATACTTGCTTAACATATTTCTGGTCTTGTAGTGCACAATTTATCAGTTTCCAATAATATTCTCCAATAATCACAACACTTAATCAGAATCCAATCATTCCCAATGGATACATTTTTCTGGCTATATACAGTATATACGTACATTCACTTGGAAATATGTCAAATTACAAAAGTAAATTGTTTGATGTTGACTTCAAGCAGTAGTCAAACCTGTGTGTGTGTGTGTGTGTGTGAGGCAGTTTGGTGGACACAGACTGGAAGTTCCACCTCTATAGTTGATGAGGATCTGTCCGAGTGTATCTCAAACATTAGAAAGCTTTTCTACGTCTCGTCTTTCTGCACAGCATCCACACTGACACGACACTTCGGGTCCAGGGAGGATTGGCTTGGAGCTACACTCTTAGAAGAAATGGTTCTATTTAGAACCAGAAATGGTTCCATCCCCCGCATCATATATGGAACTCCAAAATGGTTATATATAGAACCATTTTTTTTTTTTTTTTGGTAAAAGGTTCTATTGGCCAAGTATGGAACCCCAGGGTTCTATATATGAGGAACCCTTTTTTAAAGAGTGTATAGAACCTTTTAGGGGTTCCAAATACGTAGCGCTGATAGAACCTTTTAAGGTTCTATATAGAACCTTTTCTTCTAAGAGTGTAAATTCAACTTCATCACTTTTAAAATGTAGCAACTCTTTCGAAGAGGTCCTAAAAAGGCAGTCACGGTCAGGAATGATGCAAAATACCCTAAATATTGCAAAAGTAAACACACATCGCTATGGGTTTAGTGCAGACACTCACAATGGGCTTCATTCATCTGGGGAGAAGAACAAATCTGTGAGAATTCATTTGTAAAAAACATTAGAGATTCGTTATTTTGTTGTTGCATTGAATTTAACACGACGAGTTGTAATATTAAATTCAATGCAACAATGACTTATATACGTGCATTTACATACAGGCAGCAAGTTTTGGACATTGCATTCAATGCAGACCACACAAGCCGAGCGAGAACACACTGAATAGCTAGACACCATTTTTTTCTTCTGTTTTAATAATACAGCGAATTAGATCTAGGAAAGGCAATGAGTCATTTTTTTTTTAACAATCCGGCATCTAAAAATAGGCCTACTTATTTACCGCATTAATCTTCGGGAGACACTATGCAATTCAGTTATTTCCAGTGGAAAGTTCTTTTAGTCACATAACATTAGGGGGCCGTTGCATTATTACAGCATGCACATTTGCTGCCGAACACAAAAGGCAATTTTCTGTGCTTTTCAGACTACTTAAATGTAACAACTTTTCATGCCCGACAAAGCCAAAGAAGTAAGCGCGTGCAAGGCTGCAAACACAAATCATGCGCGCTCATATGGAGAGGATGTGCATGGCAAAACCAATATTGCTGTAATATATATCATGCATTCTTATGTGCCGTGAGCAGCTGTTTGCTAAATATTTCCAGGACAGACTCCCTATAGACGGCATGAATGAGTCAAACACTGCCACAATTATGCATGGAGTGTGTTTACCTGCTTGTGTCAATGCTTAATTGCTATTTAATAGTCTGACAGCTACATTGTACCTATTGAGAAAATTTGTGCTCTGGAACAAACCTTCATCGTTATCAATTATGAATTGGTTTCTTTGGGGGATGAACTGAGCAAAGGCAAATCAACCAAGTGCTTTAAACTAACGTTTCAATTGTTACATGTACGCACAATGAAAAGTAGCGCAAATTCTAGTAAGCTTTTTTTTTAAAACTAGCGATTTCTTGGTATGCAAATCAGCAAACTGCCCTCAATATTAAGTTGCATAAATAAATGAATCGGACAAAAGAAACTGTTGTATCAGCAACTGTAAGTAATTTTCATTGCACACAGTTGCTTGTTCCTATACCAAAGTACTCTACCATAAACATATTGATGAAACGTGAAAAATCACGTTTAAACAATCGGTATGATGATAAGTCAATTCATTTGCTCAAAATGCCAGATTAGAGAACTCAAATCTTTGAAAGAAATTAAAAGTTTTGTCTGAGACAATTGAGGAAATTCACAAAATATGATCCTTCTTTGATTTCTGAGTTATGCATTTGTGTGCGACTTGCATTGCATTCGAGGTACAGCATACATTTATTAGTTCATGCATTCACTGGGAAACGAACTGGCATTGCAAGCACTAAAAAAGTGATTGATACATAGAAATTAGGGCTGTGCAAAAATTAATTGCGATTAATCGCATCCAAAATAAAAGTCTGTGTTTACATAATATATTTGTGAGTGCTGGATATAATTATTTTGTATATATAAATACACACACATGCATGTATATATTTAAGAAAATGTGTTATTCATGTATAAAATATTTATATTTATATAATATAGATTATGTATTTATATATATATATACAGAATTTAAGCGCAAATAATTCTTAAATATATACATGCATGCATAGGTATTTATATATACAAAATAATTATATACAGCACACACAAATATATTATGTAAACACAGACTTTTATTTTGGATGCGATTAATCGCAATTAATTTTTGCACAGCCCTAATAGAAATTCTTACATATAGCCCCTTTAAGATAAACCGGTGACTAAGCAGCAGGTAAAAACAAAAGAAGTGTCACTTTACACATCAATCAAACGGTCTATTCCTGTCTAAATGGTCAGAATAAACGATTTTTTGAGACCTGCCAGGGCTCAGTGTGCAACAAAAACTATTCCTAAATAAAGCCACTCCATTCACCATCCCTTGTTCCCTTAAAAAGTATGATTACCAGTGTATTGGATTTATAGTTTAAATTTAGCTGCGAGCGGTCAGGCCAACGTTGCCGAAGCGCGTGACATCACTGCCGGTCAAACACATTTCAGCATTTGACCCTGGAGTCAATCAGCTGCGTATTATACACACACCTCATGAGCCTCACGTATGAATGTACAAATCAAGGATGTGCAGGGAGGCTTGACAGAATCCGAAATCATTAAATAGATTTTTTTTTTTTCTCTAGAGTAACATGATAAAGAACAGATTACATTGATTTACTCCAGACGAGCATTTTCTGGCAGAACAGTTTTCCTTTTCCTGCGGGATTAGTTTTCACTAAATGAATGCACTTGCATGCTACACTAAAAAATTGGAATAGCAGATACAATTTGCAAGTACAAGTATGACTTTTCTACACACACACACACACACACACACAAACTGCAGTCTTATAAGTATTTCTTTCAGGATACAAAATATAATAATCATCAGCCTGGATGTAGTCAACCAAAAAGCAATGGATGTTATTTTTATTTATTTGTTCAGACATATCCTCTGCTTAATTCTATTAAATGTGAACTATATATAATTAAAATCTGAAATGCTATTTTTAAAAATATTGTTACCTGTACTTGCAGGTAATGAAATAAAAGGCCACTTCTGACGCTTCTTTGTAAAAGTTTAACTTAAATAACATTTTAAATCTCGTTTTAATCCTTTGTTACTCTTTAAATGTGTGTTAACTAATATACAAAAGCACTTGAATATAAATGTAACTGCAGTGTGTCATTGGATATTACATTTAAAGTAAATGTACTAAATTGCAACTTCATCATTATGTGAAATTTAGGGCTGTGCAAAAATTAATTGCGATTAATCGCATTCAAAATAAAAGTCTGTGTTTACATAATATATTTGTGTGTGCTGTATATAATTATTTTGTATATATAAATACCTATGCATGCATGTATATATTTAAGAATTATTTGCGCTTAAATTCTGTATATATATATATATATATATATATATATATACACAATCTAAATTATATAAATACAAATATTTTATATATGAATAACACATTTTCTTAAATATATACATGCATATGTATTTAAATATACAAAATAATTATATACAGCACACACAAATATATTATGTAAACACAGACTTTTATTTTGGATGCGATTAATCGCAATTAATTTTTGCACAGCCCTAGTGAAATTACACAAATATTTAAATGCATGGCATGGAAATTACATTAAAGTATAAACTTTATACTTAAAGAGTAAACTTTAACCATACTTCAACGACAATATAAGGATTTATGAAATTACATGCTTAAAATTAAACAAACCACTCTTAAGTAGCTACATTTTCATTTAAAAGCAAAAAAAAATTGCATTCAGTATGCTAAAGTGTTCTTCTTTTTCACAAGGGTATGCATGTATGAATCACAACTGGAAGATATTACATATCCATATAGTAGCCTACACACTAAACCTTTACCAGTAACCTTCTGGTGAAAGAAATCCCACAGACGCACACTTAGGAGGGAGCCGAGGCTTTTCGGCAAAACAGAAGATCACAGAGACTTTTGACCAGGACCAGAAAGAAACCACCCAGCAACCACACACACCAGCCTATAAACGTCCTTGAAACACACACACACACACACACACAACACTTTTGTGAATTTCACACAGGTTCTATTTGTCCAGAATCATGTTGTTCTCCTGCAGCGGTTCATTCATATAAGCACAGCTCAAACAGTGGGAGTTATGATTAAAGTCTCTGGTTTTTGCTCACCTTTGACTCCACTCCTGTCTTTCCGAGGATGGAGGATCTCAGTGGAGTGTTGAGTTGGTGTTGTGTTAGAGGTCATTCAGTGCTGAGATTCCCGTGGGTCGAGTCCTGCAGTAGTAGAAGCCGTCTCTCGGTCAGACAGGTGTAATATCTACAGTAAAACACACTGAGAGATGTTGGGGAAAATGCCTGTTGTCTTTTATGGAGGCAGCAGCGTTGTGTACGGGCCGTCCCGGGAGAAGCACAGCCTTGGAAGCATAATGGATTTTGCGAGACTGTTTTTTCTTAATGCAACATTTTTACGGCGTGTTTGAGGAATAATTTTGAACAGATGTAGTTAACGTCCATACAGCCAGCAGCATGTGTTTGATGCGCTTGATACCGGGACAACTGAAAGTCAGCTTGAGATAAACAGAACAGATTGTGTGTGGAGGGGTGTTTAGACACACACACACACACTCTCACACACCCTCACACATTTTCACACACCCTCACACACATTCTGTCTCTCACTCACTCTCTCTCTCTCTCTCTCTCTCTCTCTCTCTCTTACAGACATACACACACACGCGCGCGGGCACACAAACTGCAGACTTATAAGTATTTCTCTCACACACAGAGAGATACAATTATAAATTATACTAATAATTCAATTTTATGCAGACATTGAACTATTTACTCTAAAGGGTTATAGAGATAGTAGGGACTTTAAACAACACCCTCTGGTGGAACGGCAACGGCAATTTCTGTCGGTCTATTGCGCATGCGCGACATTAACTGCTCCTTTGCGACGTTCTATTGTAACCGTCTACTACGGGAGAACAGCTGATTTGCCGTAGTCGTTACTACGTGACAGAATAAGAAAGTTAATGTTATGGTTTAGGTTATGTGGCATTGTAATCGTTTCTTTATATCATTAAATGCCTAAATCAACCCTTCTCTTACTTTTTAAAATCGCTTTCTTTTTCTATTTAGTCTATGCCGTCCTCTTTACTGTTGCTTAGTGATGTTTGCGCAAATTGCGTTCTTTAGCTACGGCAATTAACTGTTTACTTCTGGCTGCCGTTGCCGTTCTATCAACAGCTGTTGCTTAAAGTCCCTATTAATATGAAGGCTGCTGCGTGAGGAAAGTTGCTGAGGACGTTGACATGTCAGGTCGGCTAAAAAAATGTCATATAGACAGTGGTAAAGTTGTCAATAGTTCAATGTCTGCATGCAATTTAATTGTATTAACTGCCCTAACAACGTTAGAAACTCATGAAAAAAAAAAAACATGACATGACAATCGTTATAAAATCATTATTTTATGGAATTGTCAGATAGGAACCATCCGTAGATTTTCGCAAGAGTTCAAGAGTGTTTTGAACGCATCCGGATGACCAACGGACACTATTTTCTTTGCACCGCACTCAGTCGGAGCCTTTCGTATCCATCCGCATGCGTTCTGCTGATCTCCATAGGAAATTTCAGAGTCGTATCGGAGAGGATTTCAACTGCCAGTGTGAAAGCGGTGTAAAGTCTGAAATTCATATCCGAAATTTTCGCACATTAAAAAAAAAAAATCGACCTCACGTTATGTCAATCACACTTGCACACCGCCTCTCGTCCGTCATAAAAAAAAATCGAATTGGGTTCGATTTTCTGCATTTTTCGCATCCACAGCCAGCATTTTGAGAGTTTTTTTGACAATTCAGGGCGGGGGGAGCTTGTTCCGCACATCATTGCACATGCGAAGTGCTTTTTTGGTTTTCAATTCGACCACTTTCAGGAATACCCACTTTCAGGAAACTGCTGAAGACGTATCTTTTTCGACTGTCGACAGCACTTGATCCAGTAATACTAACACTTTATCTTTTCTCTTCAATTCCATTCTTTAAAAAAAAAACTGTGTTAAATTAAACCGAGAGGGGTTATAGCACTTACGTTTGTTGTCCTACTGTTAGTTTAACTGCTTCTATTGTTCTCATTTGTAAGTCGCTTTGGATAAAAGCATCTGCTAAATGAATAAATGTAAATGCAATGTAGAAGTGTCATTTTGCAAACTATCTAGGAATTATGCAAATTGAGTGTGGGGTTTGGATAATTGTGATTACATTTTGAAAAAATAACCTGCGTGTAAACAATTGAAAAAAAACTGTAGGCTGGGTATGACATTCCCATTTCACACTGTACATCATGCTTTCTGTTGTTTCAACTCACTGGATTATGTTGTTCAGGAATCAGGACAGAGTTTGGATGGTCCAGTTAACCCATTGCTGACAGATGCTTTGCCCAAAAAACATGGAGTCGATACAACAGATCAGATCAGAAAGTCATGCTCATTCACTGTTATGGGAACCGAAGGGGGGGAGTGTTGCACCACTTCACTGTGTCTGGATGTTATTCCAACATTTGGATGAGTCAGTGTAGCAAACCTAAGAGGCTTAGCTCAACGCAGAGCTCAGAGCAATGCTTAGAGACTCCCATCACCATCCAAAAAATGCAGGAGAAATTAATAATGTCCCCTGATGATTTGACTCTTTTACACGGAGTATGAAAATCGGGTTTTCATTAGGAGACTGGCCTGTTCGTCTTCCCAGCTGCCTTCATTCATGGCAGGCATGCAGAACCTTCCTGAACATCTGAACATGGGCCAGTTGCATAAAGTGTCTTAAAGGGATAGTTCACACAAAAATTGAAAATCACCCCATGATTTACCAGCCCGTTCTCAAGCCAAGGCATCATATATACAGACGCTTTTGACATTTTGTGTACATCCGACGCACACACTGTAAAAATGAATATGCTTTATCTAATCAATAAAATTGTGGAAACCGATTACAAGCAATATTATTTATTAAATTGAACAAATTACAATTGAGTAATAGTTAATCAAATTAACATTCCAATTAATTTCAATTTGTACAATTTAATTAATAATATTGCTTGTAATATGTTGCCACAATTTTATAATAATAAAATAAAGCATATTATTTTTTTTCAGTGCATGGCACCCTTTAGCGTCACTATGAGATGCAGATACATATGGGAAAGAAGGCGCCTCCTAGTGGTCTAACCCAAAACCTACCCCAGACCTAAACCTACCCTTAACCGAAGCGTGTTATATTGACGCTAAAGGGTGCCATGTGCATTGGATTTAGACGAAATTTCAAAAGCGCCACTATATGACGCCCTAGGATGAGAACGCGTTGGATTTACTCACCCTCAAGCCATCCTAGGTGTAATAGAATCAGATTTAAATAAAAAAAAAAAAATAATTCCTGGCTCTTCCATACCTTATAAATAGCAGTGAATGGGGGATGTGATTTTAAAGGCCAAAAAAGTGCACCCATCCATCACAAAAGTAATCCATTCAGCTCCGGGGGGTTAATAAAGGCCTTCTGAAGTGAAGCCAAGCGTTTTTGTAAAAACAATATCCAAAAAAGCTTCGGCCTTACGCATCGATTTAAGGCGAAAGATTGACCTCTGACCCGACGCATGACGTGATGACGGACGTGGAAGCGCAGAGGATAGAGAAACAAGTCTAAAACGAGAATTTTTAAAGAGAAATGTGGGAGGGGCTTGAGTTTGTTGCCCAACCCTGTTTGTTTGAACCGCGAGAGGCGTCAGAGCTTACGCTAATCCGACATACGACGTCGTACATCGTCACTGGTTACTGTTGTGGCGTAAGTCGACTTGAGTAGACCATCTGTCGGAAGCTAGTTATTTTAGTCGATAAAGTTTTAAATATGGCTATTTTTCATACACAGATTCAGAAGGCCTTTATTAACCCCCTGGAGTCGTATGGATTACTTTTATCATGGATGAATGCGCTTTTTGGGGCTTCAAAACATCATCCTCCATTCACTGCCATTATAAAGTTTGGATTGCATTCTCTCTGACTGGATTGATGTGAAATAAGAAAGTCATGTACACCTAGGAAGGCTTGAGGGTGAGTAAATCACTTTTATTTTTGGGTGAACTATCCCAATTCAAATTTGACCGATCTACCTTTTTATGTAACTGGCTTTAAAAAGTAAGGAACAGTTTTGAAGAGGAAAAAATAGATTAACTGGTCAGCATAACAAGTCACAAAAACACCAAAAAACGTGGGAACGTCCCTGCATTACATAACAAAATACCAAACTTATAGCAATACGATATTTTAAATGGTGTCAAGGTGATCTGGCAACTCAAACATCTTTTTTGTCTTCGTTTGAACACTTTAGCAATTGTTTCTAATTCCAAACTGAACAAAATTTTGCTAGAACACTGTGCTTATGCATTCTTCGTTCTCTCCATCTTTGTTTAAAATAAACGACACTTGCTACGATATTCTATTATCTGATGCAGACATTCACACATTGTGACAAATACATTTTTATTGTGATGTCTGCAAAAGTAACAAAAATGTAACAAAAAGAGCAAATGCGGTGCCTGAAGGTGCTCCTCCTGGCTCCCAATTCTTCATTTTCAAGTCAATTATTGTTGTTTTGAGTCACAGATAAATTGCACCACACAAGCCAATTAATCAACTAACTAAGAAATTTGATTTATATCACAAAATTAATCTGTGCCTTACAATATCATTCTTCTTCAAGATGGATGAGGCCATTTCGTCTGTAGCTTTTTCTGTATTTTCTGTCAATTTCAAGCAGAATCAATTCATGTGAATATGAGCATTAAATCCTGTAGCTGCTCATTCTGATGAGAAAGAATGATTCATATGATTGGAAACACACACAGAGAGAGAGAGAGAGAGAGAGAGAGAGAGAGAGAGAGAGAGAGAGAGAGAGAGAGCAGTCACAAGATGCAATGCAATATTGGCTTATATAACAGAGTATACACTAATACAAACACTTACAGATCAAAAGTCAAAATGTTCAAACTCGTCACTGTATTTAATTTCAATTAATCTGTTACACTGGAAATAAAATATCACATTGTATTGTGGGATACTTCACATTTTATCATTTTGATATTTTGATATCATGCAATTCTGAACATAGCCACTATTTATTTATTTATTTATTTATTTATTTATTTATTTATTTATTTATTTATTTATTTATTTATTTATTTATTTATGTCACTGATTTTTCAAGCACATTGTTAATCAAGTAAACATGAAACTGTGAAAAATATTATAAATAATAAAAAGTCTATAATTAGAGCCCTTGACTAACGGTTTGCCATTTCAGTAGTCAACTTAGTCTCTTCTGCTCACCAAGTCTCCATTTATTTGATCACAAATACAGCAAAAAATGTTAAATATTATTAAAATGTATAATAAGTGTTTTCTATGTGAATATACAGTAAATTGTAAATTGTCTTTCTTTCTTCAGTCGAAAAGAAATTAAGGTTTTTGATGAAAACATTCCAGCATTTTTCTCCATATAATGGACTTCAATGGGGACCAAACGGTTCAAGGTCCAAAAGACAGTTTCAGTGCAAACTGCAAACTGTTCAAAGGGCTTTAAACGATTCCAGACGATGAATAAGGGTCTTATCAAGCGAAACGATCGCTCATTTAAAAAAAAAAAAAAGTTTAAGTTTTATAAGCACAAATGGTCTCCTTGCATGGTCTCCACAACATGGATAACTTGGATGACATGGGGGTGAGTAAATTATCAGCAAAAGTTTTTTTTTTTTTTTTTTTTTTTTAAAGTGATCTACTCCTTTAACATCAATGCAGATGAAATGCATATTTACCGGTGAACTTTTATACAACAATGTTCATGAATATCCATGGTCTCTATTAAATAAACCAATAAAATAAAAACAATTGTCTCAGTTGAATCTGTTTTAGTAATTTTAAGAGAAATGTCTTCGATACATTGAGTCTCGTGAGCCATGAAAGAGGCCTGAATTTGCTTTGGGATTGTTAAACATTATTATGCAACAAATGTGTTGTTAAATATTTGAAGATTATCAATTCCTTTTAATCCCCGCATTCATGAGAGACGTTCTTTTGTGAAGTAAGATCTGTTTACTCTTTTCTACAGAGAAAAAAAAAATGTTGTTCATTGATCTTTCTGCAAGATATATGGGATTAAAGCTCTAATTTGTATGCATGCACTGGGAATGAGAGTAAAAAGAATCGTACATGCAATCGTCCAACTCAGCCGTTGAACAGAGACGTTCAAGGTTTCTCAGCTATAGCGGATCGGCTCGTCCTCGTAGAAAAACTGTATACAGTAGGAAATGGTTCATCTTAATGAAAGACTTTTTGTCATTTATTCAATATAAAATGGTTTTATTCATTCAGCAATGAAAAAAAGGCCACAGAGTGAACAGGGGACAAAAGATCTATGACGACATAAAAAGATAAAAGCTGTTTATTTGAATTTTGAAATACTTTCTTTTATTATTATAAAGCATGCTGGCTAAGTGGCTGTTCACAAAGTTTTTGCGTTTAAATTGTTTTACTGAAAGTGCCACAAAAACTATATATACACTAGCATTCAAAAAATTATATTCTATTATTTATTATCATTATTATTATCATAAGTTGAAGATTGTTGTTGCTTTATATTTTGTCATAGTCAGCATTTATTTGAAATAGAAATCTTAAATGTCCTTCCTGATTAATCATGCTAACTTATTAATGTATCATGGTTTCCACAAAGCAATAATAATTGTAAACATATTTCACATAATCATATTTTTATCAAATAAATGCAGCCTTGGCGAGCCGAAGAGACTTCTTCCGAAATGAGTCAAATATCTTGCGGACCCCAAACTTTCTTAAAGGGGACATCACTTGTTATTTGTTTTTTGCATATAAATGTGTCTATGCAGTGTGTGGACACAACCACCATACAAAAAAAAAAAAAAAAAATCTATTCACTCATTTTTTTTTTAATCCTCAAAACGCCTAAACACTCTCAATAATCAAGCCGTTTGGATTTTCTGAGCAATATGATGTCATAATTCTCATGCTCCGCCCACGACCGCTGACGGACTGTCCCGTATTAGCATATTTCCGCCCTCAGCCATTTGTAGTCTGTCCACCAAGGCAACACCCCCCATGAAAGAGAGAGAGGGGGGAAGGGGGGACTGAGCATCTCATTATCATTTAAAGAGACATGCACCGAAACGGGTCGTTGTGAACGGATCTGTTTTGGAGGAGGTAAAAGGGTGTCATACACAACCATTGAGTAATTTTAATCAAGTTAACCAAGTAACACTAAAGAATCATAGTAACTTGTGGAAAATGGCCATCTGATGACCCCTTTAAAAGACTTTCTTTTATTATTAGACATGCTGGCTAAGGGGCCGTACGAAAATTATACAAACCCACATACCCGGGAGTTTACATGCTCGCAAGCGCATTTCCAATGAAGCGCTGCAGTACGACTTTCTCTAACGTCACACAGATCGAGAGATTTAGAACCAACCCATCAGTGCTGATTTACTCTAAATTTCTATTTCAGGAGGTTTTATTTCATCGTATCCCTTAAAACTCATCTGTGATCAACAAAATGTCATGTTTAAAAGTTTTATCATTGAACAAAAATGTCTTTAAATATCTTGAATGTAACTCGACACCCTTGCCTCATTTATATGCGCGGTCCTATGAATATGCAAATGAGCCCCACCTCCACTCACTCTCCTCAAAGATCCACTGGCTGACAATCACACGTTGATCTGATTGGTTACAAGGTTCGTTTGTGACGACCACCGATTTCAAACCATGTTTTTGAGACTGTCTTTGGTTCACTGCAGTTTTAAGCAGAAAATCCTGTCGACTTACAGTACGAATTTTCCTAAAGCGTATTAGAAACACCACATTGACATATAAACAATATTAAAAGCTGGATTTTCACCACAGGGGTGAAACCCTTTAAATCTGGGGACAGAAATTTTCAATCTTGACCGCTTGAACACCACGGTTAATATTGACTGACATTCACTGCAAACGCTTCCACATATGCCGTGATGGAGAATTCAAGAGCGCATGCTCCTTTTTAGCTTGTAATTCTATATTTTTGAAGAAATGACTAACTCTGCTGACTGATTTGCTTTTGTAATAACATAATAGTTTGCCACTAGCCTGTGCATTCATCTGGAACAGATAGAGAGGAGTGTGTATCGATTGAGTGGCGTGCAAAGCAGCTGATTTAATACAAAGATTTAATTTTGTTTCACTCTCCAATTTTCCACAAGACCCTGATAATAAGACTGAAGAGGAGGGATCGTGGAACTCCCAATGAATGCAATTTAATTTGATTCATGCCATACATAAGGGCATTTACAACCCAGGAGAATACAGACTGAATGACAGGCACCATAACAGGGTTCTGCATGTTGAGAATAAATCTTCAAAGTTAAAGTACAAAAAAAGTGGATGGCTGTTTAGGTTGTTCTACAATCAATCTTCAAGCCTCTCTGTGACACTCTGGTCTCTTGATATGAACAGTTTCTGGCTGTTTTAGATGTCTAAAAGCCTCTTATTTTATCTTTAAAAGTAAAAAAACAAAGGTTTTACATCAGAAACATATATAGTGTGCTGTGACTTAATCCACTTTCTGTGTCTATATCTGTTGTACTGTATATAGTGACACAGAAAGTGAATAGTATTTCGAGAGATGTCGCAATTAAACTCATAACAAAAGGTGAGCGCATACTGCAAATGTACTTATTCACATATAAATATATATATGTGTGTGTGTATATATTCAGACTTTACACAAATTTTATGTTAGATGTGACTAATCACAATTAATCGATATGACAGCACTAATACATACACGTTTTACCCAACAACATTTTGAAAAGCATTCGGCGTCCTCAAGGACACAATAGCAACAAACACCCTTTTTTTCAAACAACTTTTGTGACTTCAGACTCTAGAAGCTTTACAAACCGAATGCGGTATATATAAGTAAATGACGGCGTATAACATCATTTGATATTAGCCTCTTCAACATGAGTCTAACAAATACATGCAAGTCACAGTCACGGCTTCTTTCTGTCCCAAACACACATGACGTGTGCATAAGATGTGTCTTTTTACACTATTTATACATTTAAGTACTGAGTAATATTAATTATCTAATTATGTACTTACTATAGGGTTAGAGTTCGGGCTTGGTTTAGGGTTAGTACTGTAAAAAAAATAACCGTGATTTTAACGGTAAAATACTGTAAAAATGCTACAGCGCAAAACTGTTAATTGGTAAACAGAAAGTTTCCGTACTATACACGGTAAATAACTGTGATATAATTTTACAGTAAAATACCGTTAAATTTACAGTTTTTGAAAGTGAAAAAGAACAAATCATTGTATCATTTACAGTGAAAAAACGTAAATTGACATTCCCACAATTCCCTGACGCTTCACATTTTATGTATTTTTGTTGAAATAACTATAGTTCCTCATAGTTTTATTTTTTTTTTCTAATCATTTATGTACATTAGTGTTTTATATTACATTTAATGTTGTTAAATTAATGTTTGCATTTTTTAATTTCATGTGTGTTACCATGATGTTTGTGTGAATGACACTGTGCAGCTTATTTACATATGTATAACTTTATATTTGTATTCACAGCTGTGTTTGTTCATGTAACTCTCATCACTGCTGTGATGATTGTTGGTTGTCAGTGTATTACAAATGGTCTAAAACAGATGTCAATACATCAATAAGTTGGTAAATCAACATTTTACCACAAAAATAAAATACGGTTTATTACTGTAAATTTAAGTCTGTAAAACCATTAACGTACCTACCATATTTTTTACGGTAAAGTTCACAGCTTCCGTTTTTTTACCGTAAAATTTACGGTTTATTTGTTACAGTGTATAATTTATAGTTATTACTACAGTAACTAACAAGAACACAGTAAAATAAAGTGACATAAACCCTATGACGTGTCACAAATCTTTTGTGTTTTCACTGACAAATCAATACGGTTGTGAACTTTTCCAATCCCATTACCATCAAAATGTTCATTTTTTTTCTCAAAGAACAGATTTAGCATGTGTCTGCTGTCGGTTTTATTAAACTCATTTAATTGGCTGCGATTAGTATTCTGAAGCACATAGAGAGGAACACTGCTGAGAGGGTTTTACTAGAACTATTATATCGCTCTAGTCTTCTGAATATTGCAGTAAGGTGTCTCCCCTACAGGAATATCCACCGAAAAATGAATCATTTACTCGCCCTCATGTCGTTCCCAAACCTGTGCAACATTTCTTCTTATGTGGAACACAAACAGCGATGTTTTACATGAAATCCGTGCTGCTCTTGAAAGCAGACAGTGACGATCTTCATCAGGCCCCTCAAGATTAGATTCAATTTAGCAGAAATCTACTAATTCTGCAATCGTGATACCTCTGTACATTTCAGGTTGTGGACTCATTGGTCGCTTATAACTAAGATGTCAAATAAAACATTTTCTGTCTTTTTGCCCTTGGCTATTATCCGAACATATCTGAAGGTCTTATGATGTAAACGCAGCTGTTGTTGTGTAAATGCGCCACATACAGTATGTGTCCTCCTTGCCTGAACACGAATGCCACTCATCTGTATGGTGTGTCTTGATCCATCCATAATCATGTGAGACAGAATCGTGATGCATTGGTTTAAGTGTGGGACTCACTAATGCATTGCAATTCTTTGATGCCGAAAACACAAAAAAGCAAAGTATAGTCCATGTTCCAATCTCATTCCGCATATTAAAGCTGGGCTCAAGGTTTGAAAATTCCCCATATGACTTGGAAAAGACTTTCTGATAAACATTGTGTTACGGTACTTGAAACGACAGGAGCGTGAGTAAATGATAACAGGCTTTCATTTTCATCTCCCTTGAGCAGTAAAACACAGAGGTGTTTATTTTTAATTAAGCGTTGTGAAAATCACAGACATTATGTCAAAGAAATAATGATTATTCAAGGTTGTTTTCGTTTTGCCGAATAACCAAACTAATAATTACAGTCTCGTCGTGAGCCGTTCTGTATTCTGCTAAAGCAGCCGAACTCCACAGAAATGTCACCTCGCGGGAACTGCGTCGGTCACGGCCCTCCTTTACCGTGATTGAAGATGTCAATGATGTCGAGGAAAAAAAAAAATGGGAGTGTCGAACTGTGAAGTGCAACTTACAATCATTTGCTGGGAGTAAAGCCCTGAGCTCTCTGCTGGATGTTGCATCATACAGTATGCACTGGATTGAGAATCAAACATTTATAGTCAGCTGCACGCGTGTCAGGAATATTCGCGGTTTACCCGCTCTCCATGCAGAAATGAGTTGAAAGCAGCCATATCACCCTCTAGCCAAAGGCTGGTTGCCCACTGAGGCTGTGTATTGGATGGGAGACCTCTTGAGAGAAGCAGGTCTCTGCTGGAAGAGGTGTTAGTGCGGCCAGCAGGGGGCGCTCACCCTGTGCTCTGTGTGGGTCCCAGTGTAGTGACGGGGACACTACTGTATACTGTCAAAGAGCACCGTCCTTCAGATGAGACGTTAAACCGAGGTCCTGACTCTCATTAAAAACCCCGGTGTCCTGCCACATTCCCTCCAATCATGGCCCTTGCCAATCATGGCCTCTATTAATCCCACTGAATTAGCTCTATCACTCTCTCTCCTCTCTCCACCTATTGCTGGTGTGTTGTGATTTTAGTGTTTTAGATTTTGTGCTGTGGCTGCAAGTGATGCTCACACTGGTGGTGGATGAGTTGGGTACAGTTCACTCTTAGAAGTTAAGGTTCTATATAGAACCTTAAAAGGTTCTATCAGCGCTACGTATTTGGAACCCCTAAAAGGTTCTATATGGAACCTTCTGGGTTCATTCAGTATCATTTGCTTTGTCCTTTCCAGATTAAATATGTCATATTATTGACAAACAGCAAGACCCTAAAATGTATTTATGAATGCATGTGAAATTAGAAAATGTATATATTTCTATCATTATATGTAGTTAATCAATATCACACGAAGAGTGCCATTTCAGTTTTCTCCTCCAAAAATCAGCATGATTAAATGTGATATTAAGTTACTACAACAGTTTAATAAAACAAAATATTGCAGAATAATGTAATATATGAAGGAATAATAGCCTATAATGAACCATTGTGCCAAAATGGTACTTTCTTGTCATTATGGAACCTTTTTTAGCATAAAAGTTTCTTTGGAATTGAGTAAAGAACCCTATGCTTCATATAGAGAACCCCAATGAACCCTTGTACATAACGCACTATGTTTCTTATTATTTTGTGCACATTATGCAATAAACATTTAGATAAACTTTTCAAACCTGTCACATGATCTCATTGCATGTTCAATTCAACAAATGCTATCTTGTAAAATAATAATATAATATATATATAGTATAATAATAATAAATTATTTAGCATGTTTCCTTCAATTGTGCATCAAACTTTTGGCATTTTGATCAAATAATAAGAAAGGGATGAGATTTTTACTGTAAAAAATCCCAATTACAACTAGTTGAACAAAGTTTGTGAACACACTAAAGATTTAGGTGGTATAGTTTAGATATAGAGAGATAGAAGTGAGCTGAAAAAGTTTGAATCAGTTTTAAAAGCTCAAAGTTTGAAGATTTTAAGTCTCTCGGATTTTGATTGGTTGCTGCATTTAAAAAAAAAAATTCAATATTTTTAATTGTGCATTAAAATGACTAAACTTTTGTAATTTTGATTCAATAATAAGTAAAAAAAAAAGGGTTTTAAAAAAACACAAAATTGTTGTTGGAAATGGATGGTCAAATCAAAGGTTGAAATCAATTTTAAACTGTATTTTCCTGTAGCACTTTATTTAACAGTCTTGTTTCACATGTGCATACTAGGTTCTTAATATTACTCTATTATATTACTCAGTACTTTCTTGGAAAATGAAAGTGAAAGTGCACATACTAAATAAAGTGCAACCTCTTTTCTGAATTTAACGCATAATACACAGTTTAAATGCAGTGGCTCTTCTGAACACATCAATGTCTCTCATCCATTACCTACGGACTTATAATGACTCCCTTAGAAAAGAGGAGAGGATTGAACCCTTTATGATTCTGGATGGCACTGACTCTCTATCATGTATCACACCCTTTTATCGATGTCACATGTTCATGTTATTACACGCCGTGCAAATGTAATGTATTCGTTTAGCCAATAATGCTGCTTTGAACAGTACAAGACACACTTATAATCCAACAAAGATCCAAAATATTAGCAATATTATATTATAGGGAATTTAATACTTTTTTTTAATAAATGCATTAAAGTGGGACACAAAAAAATCAACACTTAAAAAATTAAGAAAAAGTAATTCAATTAAAGCCTTTGGAGGCAGCTTATGGTAGAGAAATGAACATTCAATTCACGGGCAACAGTTCTGGTGGACATTCCTGACTATATATATATATATATATATATATATATATATATATATATATATATATATATAGTGTTTAAGTGTTTAGCAATATTGTTTATGAGTCACCCTCTAAATTGAGTTCCACATGAGAGCAGGTTGCTATTCAAATTGACATCTAAAATTGTAAAATACGGTAGCGGGAACATGAATGCTGATGAATCATGACCCTGAGTCATTAATGAAGATGTTTGTGTGCTGAACTCATAAGCACTGAAGTCATTATGACCTGTAGGGATCTGTGTAGGGCTAAAGGTTATCTCTCTATGTCTGTCTCTCTTCCAGCCGCGGGAAGCCACAGACTAATTAGGCATTAATTAAGCATGTAATCTTCATCTAGAAAGAAGATGAAGGACGAGAATCAAATATGGACACCTGGGAGGTGAACGGAAAATCGGCTCTGCTATTGAAGTCAGATTACTCCACATTAGCGTTGCATGCATTTAGGCAACGAGCAAAAACAAGTCAGCATTTTACACTAGACATGCTGCTATAGTGCCTCTTGTGGCAATGCTGAGAATGCATTGAAAAAATGCTCGGATATATTTCAAAATGCAACAAAAAATTAAATCAAGCTTATAGTCAGATTTACATAATTCATTTAGCAATGAAAAGTCCCTCCCGAACCTTCTTTATGCATTATGGTGTTCCCTCTAAAATCTGTAATGACAAAACCAAAACATGGGGCTTCTGAAACAGCGCTTGACATCACATAATCTGCAGTAGTAGCTAGCAGGCCTGCGTCAGACCTCATGATGTATATGGCGTGTCAGGAAGTAAACTATGACCCATTATCTTTGATAAATGGTCGTATTGTCTCCTGTAGGTTGCCGCGTGCTGTGCCATCGCTAAATGCAACCCGTACAGTGATATTTATCATGCTCCCACTCAACCTGCACACACTGCAATACAGCAGGACAAATGGCATGTTCACATCTGTGCAAAATACCTTTGAAAACATGTACATGACTCCAACTCTCTTATACTACAACCTCAGTGGTCCTGTATGTAACGTTTCTCAGTTTCAAACCATCAGACCCCTGATTCCCACTGCAAAACAAAATAAAAGCTGACCAAAAAAAACAACATTAAAAAATGGTTCATTTACGGTTAATTGAACATTTAATGGTTTATTCTTAGTTAAATTAAATTAAAAATATATTATATTAATTATATTATATTATATTATATAGTGCAATACAAAAATGAAAGCTGACAAAAATATTTTTCATTAAATTGCATTAAATTAGAAAATATTATTATATCATATTAAACAATTATTATATTATATTATATTAAATAACAGTATATATAAAAAATATTATATTATATTATGTTATATTATATATCATTATATAGTGCAATACAAAAATGAAAGCTGACAAAAACATTTTTATTAAATTGCATTAAATTAAAAAAATATTATTATATTATATTATATTATATTATATTATATTTTGCATTCCTCTTATTAAAATATTAAATAATTGTCTTTACTACCATATTTTCCCACCTTTTCCAAATTCCATGACTTTTCAATGCCAAGTTCAGAGCCATGAATCAAAGGGCTTAAATATATTTAGTAGTAAAAAATTAATATAATATAAAAAAAACTTTGATTTAAATAAAAAAGCTATGACTCCTGAACAAAAACCTATTATAATAAAAATCTATCAAATGAAAAAGGTACAATAATGAATGCACATAAAAGGAGATTGCAAATGATGTAAATCAAAAATGACAGTATAATATAAAACTATTGTCCTATACTCATTGTTTATGAGTATAAAACCAATATCTTTTATGATGAAAAATATTTAGATACTGTATATGCGAATATAAAAGCATTTTATCATTCACTTTTTATAGGAGTGACCAGCCGTAATGTATTGTGAGAATTCAACTATAGTGTTAAACATGATTTTTTACAAATGCCGCAGAAAAGATCTAAACCTCAAAGCTCATGTTAGGTCTGTTTTGAAAGGTTGCTGATAAAAATCAATTTCTCTATGCAGACAATGAAAGGGATTTTTCTTCTCCCAGAAGGCAACTGCTGTGTTCTCTATAGGGGAAAATGTTCAGTGATGAATTGAAGTGCACTAGTTAGAGCTCTGAGTGGACACCGGCTTAGTGAGAGTGAATGCTGTGATTGTTGACAGACTGAATGAATGAATCTTTGTCTTCATTTGGTCCGGAGAGAAAACTGCCTTACGCAGCAGCAGGCCAAGACAAATACCATAACACCTCTCTCATCTGCTCTGATTTCCTCTTCTCATAATATATATACACACACAGAGAGAGAGAGAATCTCAGCGTCGACTGAAGTCTATGATACGCAATACTGCAATTCTGTGATTTTCAGTTCACAGTAATGCCATTTATTCTTACACACTGGCAGCTCTAATACACACTGGTGCTTCATTCTGTCTCTGTTCGACAACACAAGCGGCGTTAGTCTTTTAGACGTCAGCATTGAATACAAATAACTCCCATTAGAGTATTAGAAAACTGTTAGGGATAGTAGTAGACATGCACTTGCAAAGTTACTTATAGTTAATGTGGACCATCAAAATATAGTTATATTTTGAAGGGGTCATGAACTGGCTTTTTAAATGTTATTATATTGTTGTCTGAGGTCAACTTATGACGTTCGCTTGGTTTTTGCATTCAAAGACATCAAAATGAAATATAGCTGCGAGCAGCGATGGCGGGCCCAAGCCGGTGGCACCGCAACCCCGGCTCCTTTAGTTACCTAAAGGCACCGGGGTGGCGGTGCCGAAGGCTTTGGCCCTTTCATGATTAAATGTTAAAACGGCTTGCCATAGTCTGTCATTTTGACTAGTCACAATTATGTTACAGATATCTTAAATAATAATACAAACTATCCAAAATGTAATTACGACTAGACAGAAAGACATTGTTGATATCTACAATGTTAATTTCCGGATAGGCAAACTTAGCTTTTAAATGTTAAAAGGGCTTGCCATACACGGACGTAGGCTCAGAGAGAGTCTCACCATATTCAAACCAAAATATCTGACTTCCTCTTGGTCTGAGCTAATGACTATGAATTAGAAAGTTGTCTGGCTTGAGGAGTACAATGTATATAACGATTTTTGTAACTGTAGATCAAAATAACAACCCCACTTTTGTCAAAAGGTGGCGCTATTTAGTCCCTGCACCATGCCCGTTTCTGAAACTTTGCACATGTCTACTGGCTAATAAATGTGATGTGTCTGTTGAGTTTCATGCAATTTCAAGCATGCTAAGAGTCTCAAAAGCATCCTAAAATAATTTCAAAGTTTGAAGCTTTGCCACGGCAACAGTTTAAAAGATATCAAGAATCCCTTCACAGGTCTACATCTACCGTATATTTACATTATACAGATGAAGTTTTTCATCTGTTTTTCATCATTATACAGATGAAGTTTTTCATTCATATTATTACATGCAAGCGTGTTTGATTTATGGACCAAGTGTTCGGACCCCGTTCCAGGGGGCGCTGTCTAGCCCCCCTGCCACGCCTAGGTACCATCTTCAGCCCGGGCCTGATGGCTGTGGGATATGACCTGTGTGCAAAGTTTCAAGAGTTTTCAAACCCGTTAAGGGCCTCAAAAGCCATTAAGAGTCTCAAAATCATCCAAAAAAAAAAGAATTTTAAAGTTTGATGCGTTGCCACGGCAACAGTATCAAAGATATCAAGAATCCATTCACAGGTCTTCATCTGCCATGTATTTACATTATACAGATGAAGTTTGAAGCAAATCGGGTAAAAATAAGAGGTTGATTTCAAAGCATTTTGAAAGTGACACACTTCCTGCTGCCAGCTGGTGGCGCTATAACTTTGACTCGAAATAGTCACATCCATGTGATCGTCCTCTTACAGCGAACACACTGATGAAGTTTCATCAAGATATATTAATGTATGCTGAAGTTATAACACACTTCCTGTTTCACGTTTCTCGCCATAATTTCGTTTCCTCGCCACGGCCAAACCGTTTGAGATATCAAAAATCCCCTCACAAACTTTCATCCTCAATGTCTTGACTTCTTGCACACCGAGTTTGGTTGTGATTGGTAAACATATGCGTTGTAATTTGATGCATTTCTCCTAGGACAACTATTCAAACAACCCATAATTCTCAACTTCCATTTTAATTGTCGTAAAACTTAGAGCACGAAAGTTGTTTGGCCTGATGTGATCTATAATTGTACCGAGTTTCATATTAATTCACGCAAGTGTGTTTGATTTATGGACAAATGTTCTAATCCCAGTCCAGGGGGCGCTGTCGAGCCGCCCTGCCACGCCCGATGACCAGCTTCAGCCCGGCCCTGATGGCCATGGGTTCTGACCCGTGTGCAAAGTTTCAAGAGTTTTAGAGGATGTTAAGGCCCCCGAAAATGCCAGAGAAGTCGCACACAGCAAATAAAGGGTTAAAATTAACCTGACAGGCGCCCCTCCTCTCACTCACACAGAGAGACACTGAGAGACTGGCAAAATTCTAAGATTTTCTCTACATTCAAACAAAGATATCTGACTTTCTGTGGGTCCTAGCTAATGAGTGTCAATTAGAAAGTTGTCCGGCTCGAGGAGTACAATATACATACCGATTTTTGTAACTCTAGTTAAAACTAACAACCCCACTTTTGTCAAAAGGTGGTGCTACTGAGCCCTCACCACGCCCGTTTCTGAAACTTTGCACATGTCTACTGGCTAATAAATGTGATGTGTCTGTCGAGTTTCATGCGATTTGAAGCATGCTAAGGGTCTCAAAAGCATCCTAAAAGAATGGTAAAGTTTGATGCGTTGCCACGGCAACAGTTTAAAAGATATCAAGAATCCATTCACAGGTCTACATCTGCCGTATATTTACATTATACAGATTAAGTTTGAAGCAAATCGGGTAAAAATAAAAGGGTGATTTCAAAGCATTTTGAAAGTGACACACTTCCTGCTGCCAGTTGGTGGCGCTATAACTTTGACTCACAATAGTCACATCCATGTGATCGTCCTCTTACAGCGAACACACTGCTGAAGTTTCATCAAGATCAGTTAATGTATGCTGAAGTTATAACACACTTCCTGTTTCACGTTTCTCGCCATAATTTCGTTTCCTCGCCACGGACAAACCGTTCGAGATATCAAAAATCCCCTCGCAAACTTTCATCCTCAATGCCTTGACTTCATGCTGACCGAGTTTCGTGCCGTGTGTTTGAATTCTCTAGGAGGAGTATTGCACATTCCATTGCAAGCGTTTTACAAACAAACCTCAATAGCCGACTTCCTGTTGGGCTGGGGTAAAAAGTAAGAGTGTGAGGTATAGATGAAACGATGAGATCAACATGTGTACCGAGTTTCATATTATTACATTCAAGCATGTTTGATTTATGGACCAAGTGTTCGGACCCCGTTCCAGGGGGCGCTGTCTAGCCCCCCTGCCACACCCAGGTACCATCTTCAGCCCGGCTCTGATGGCTGTGGGATCTGACCTGTGTGCAAAGTTTCAAGAGTTTTCAAACCCGTTAAGGGCCCCAAAAGGCGCTAAGAGTCTCAAAATCATCAAAAAAAAGAATTTTAAAGTTTGATGCGTTGCCACGGCAACAGTATCAAAGATATCAAGAATCCATTCACAGGTCTTCATCTGCTATGTATTTACATTATACAGATTAAGTTTGAAGCAAATCGGGTAAAAATAAGAGGGTGATTTCAAAGCATTTTGAAAGTGACACACTTCCTGCTGCCAGTTGGTGGCGCTATAACTTTGACTCACAATAGTCACATCCATGTGATCGTCCTCTTACAGCGAGCACACTGCTGAAGTTTCATCAAGATCAGTTAATGTATGCTGAAGTTATAACACACTTCCTGTTTCACGTTTCTCGCCATAATTTCGTTTCCTCGCCACGGCCAAACCGTTCGAGATATCAAAAATCCCCTCGCAAACTTTCATCCTCAATGCCTTGACTTCTTGCTGACCGAGTTTCGTGCCGTGTGTTTGAATTCTCTAGGAGTAGTACTTCAAATTCCATTGCGAGTGTTTTATGAACAACCCTAAATAACCGACTTCCTGTTTGGCTGGGGTAAAAAGTAATAGTTTGAGGTATATATGAACGATGAGATCAACATGTGCACCGAGTTTCATATTATTACATGCAAGCGTGTTTGATTTATGGACCAAGTTTTCGGACCCCGTTCCAGGGGGCGCTGTCTAGCCCCCCTGCCACGCCCGGGTACCATCTTCAGCCCGGCCCTGATGGCCGCGGATTCTGACCCGTGTGCAAAGTTTCAAGAGTTTTTGAGCATGTTAAGGGCCCCAAAAGTGCCCAAATAGTCGTATAAATAATAATAATAATAATATAGCTGCGAGCAGCGATGGCGGGCCCAAGCCGGTGGCACCGCAACCCCGGTTCCTTTAGTTACCTAAATGCACCCGGGTGGCGGTGCCGAAGGCTTTGGCCCTTTTATGATTAAATGTTAAAACGGCTTGCCATACTCTGTCATTTCGACTAGTCACAATTATGTTACAGATATCTTAAATGATAATACAAACTATCCAAAATGTAATTACGAATAGACAGAAAGACGTTGTTGATATCTACAATGTTAATTCCGGACAGGCAAACTTAGCTTTTAAATGTTAAAAGGGCTTGCCATACAGGGACGTAGGCTCAGAGAGAGGCTCACCATTTTCAAACCAAAATATCGGACTTCCTCTTGGTCCGAGATAATGACTATGTATTAGAAAGTTGTCCGGCTTGAGGAGTACAATGTATATAGCGATTTTTGTAACTGTAGATAAAACTAACAACCCCACTTTTGTCAAAAGGTGGTGCTATTTAGTCCTTGCACTATGCCCGTTTCTGAAACTTTGCACATGTCTACTGGCTAATAAATGTGATGTATCTTTTGAGTTTCAAGCAATTTCAATTTCAATTTCACTTTGACTGTTGAAAAGAAGTGCGCCGATTAGATACTCAGGATCGGTATCGGCTCTGACACTGCCATCTTTGACGAGGCTGATTCAAATTCTATATTGTGCATATATATACTATTCTATGTTAGGCACAAAGGCACAAAAACTTTCTAAAGTACCATAAAGTTTTTGTGTACTGTATTATTAGTGTTCTGAAGCTATTATGTGATATAGAAATTAATATTTAAGTCATTAAATTCAAGAACACAAACTTTTCCCTCTCTGCGCCTGTCAGTCATTCTCCATTCAGCATTCAAACAGCACGTCACATTCGGTTACAGTCAATGATGAAACGATCTTCAAGATGATTGAATGTTAATCCTATTATACTGGATCTTTAAGATAAAGGTCTAAAGGTCTATATTTTCGAATGAAGAAACTTTTTCTTGCTGGACTTTATTGCTGTAACTTAACCGTGTTACTTTCTACCGGGTGTCGGACGCTGTCGGTTAGATCACAACACTAGAGTCAGAGCACTATAATTGTTCTTCACGCACACAGTAACTGAAATTTAAAACCTTTAAAGGAAAAGGCTCAATAAACTATTGCATAGATAGATAATGTATAATACACTGTTCATAAATATGTATTTCCTTTGTGCTTTGAACTTTTCAATACGGACTCACTGCGCTGTAACTTCATGTGGCTTCAAGCACATCATTCTCCGCTCGGGATGCACATAAGTGCTTTGTGCTGCACCGTATTGGAGCCGTAATATCATAATGCAGTGACGTAATGACAGATTATTAATTGCCTTTCAATTATATGTTGCTGCGTCATTAAACATCTGTCCTATGCATTTTCAAACATTTATAGCAGCCATGGCTATATTTCTTGTATGATTTTTGTTATCTTGTTTTTCATGAATGTATTTTTCAAAAATAAGAGCAATGTGTATTATCTATTATTAATATAGTTTATAATAGCATTTTTGTCATAGATTATGACAAAGTAATCATATGATCCACCAGCGAGGAACCAGCAGAACAGAGTGAACATTCTTTCTGTGTAGTTCAATCCTACTTAATAGGAATTTATTTTAAAATGCTCGCTCTACTCCACACCATTAATGTCTTGTGCGGACATCCGTATTTTGACTTTCGGTTTTAAGTAAGCGATTTAAAAGCTCCCAAGTCCCAGCGGAGTCACACGTTGATTAACCGGTGGGAATACACAATAGGCCTACCTGATATTGAACACAAGAGGGCAGTATAGCACTACGTATGACTCAGATTATTATTTTTTTCTGAATTTTACAACAATTCTGGCTGTTTTTGAACGTAAAACATAATTTCTTAAATGAAAAAAAGGAAAAATTGGGGAAGTTATAATATTTGTATAATTTAATTTAGAAACAAATGATGTATAATTACATTTTTAGAAGATATGAGGCTTTTAGTGTTTACTTTTTTCACATTACTTTAATCTTTTGCCATAGTTGCACATGTCTACTGGCTAATAAATGTGATGTATCTGTTGAGTTTCAAGCAATTTCAAGCATGCTAAGAGTCCCAAAAGCATCAAAAAAGAATGTTAAAGTTTGTTTTTTGCCACGGCAACAGTATCAAAGATATCAAAAATTCATTCACAGGTCTACATCTGCCATGTATTTACATTATACAGATGAAGTTTGAAGCAAATCGGTTAAAAATAAGAGAGTGATTTCAAAGCATTTTGAAAGTGACACACTTCCTGCTGCCAGTTGGTGGCGCTATAACTTTGACTCACAATAGTCACATCCATGTGATCGGTCTCTTACAGCGAAAACACTGCTGAAGTTTCATCAAGATCAGTTAATGTATGCTGAAGTTATAAACACACTTCTGTTTCATCGTTTCTCGCCATAATTTCGTTTCCTCGCCACGGCCAAGCCGTTCGAGATATCAAAAATCCCGTGGCACTTTTCATCCTTAATGTCTTGACTTCACGCTGATCGAGTTTCGGCGAATTTGGTTCAGTGCTCTAGGAGCAATAATTTAAATTCCATTGCATGTGTTTTAAACACAACCTAAATAGCCAACTTCCTGTTGGGCTGGGGTAAAAAGTAAGAGTGTGAAGTATATATGAAACGATGAGATCTATATGTGTACCAAGTTTTCATATTATTACATATACAAGTGTGTTGATTTATGGACCAAATTTTTCAGACCAAGTTTATTGACCAAGTTAATCTGATTAATAAACTAATTATATAAAACTATTGTCAATTCACTACAATTAAACTGGTTATATGCCTTTACTTATAAAAAAATAAAATAAAAACTTAATTAAAAAATACCAGGCTTGAGAAATGTATTTTCTTTATGCAGGTCATACACACAGCAGTGAAA